>VWZX01009335.1:2651838-3021360 GCA_013399015.1 Galbula dea
AGCTGGGTGGGAGTGTTGATCTGCTTGAGGGTAGGCAGCCTCTGCAGAGGGACCTAGATAGGCTGGATAGATGGGCAGAGACCAATGGGATGATAAGGCATTCAAACCAAGCAGCCTAACTAATTTCTATGCATCTCTCCCCTCAGAGACATATCATAATCTCAAGAACCATGCACTCAAAATTGCAACCATCTTTGGCAGCACCTATGTCTGTGAGCAGACTTTTTCCTGAATGAAACATCTGAAATCTCCAATGAGATCCAGACTAACTGATGAACACTTGCATCACTTGCTACGACTAGCAGTGACAAATATTGACCAATAACCATTGACCATCTCATTACCCAAAAGCAGGCCCATAGTTCACATTGAAATATTATTTGTTTTTGTTGATTATGATTGTTCTTCATTTTAAATATTGCATTCTTTTTCCTGTTCTTTGTGTACTACTACAAATAAAATATGTGCAGTGTGCATAGGAATTTGTTCATTTTTTTCCAAACTATAGTCCAACCCCTGATAGTGTCTGAGGGACGGTGAACCAGCCCCCTGTTTAAAAAGTCTGAGGACCCCTGGACTAGGAAGAAGGGATCAATTGTCTATAGTTGCTGGTCTGCTGGATTTTTGTTTTCAGAGGCAGGTGGAGAGGGACCCCCCAAAATGTGGTGGTCACTATGCCAAGCTCTGAGTGTTGGCCACAATCACTAGTACATCTTGGTATTGCCTGGTAACCTGCTGGGATGTTGTGCTGGTCAAGGACTGACCTGTATGTAGTGGCCTGGGGGACATATGCCAGAAGATAGGCATGAGATTAGAGTCAGAGTGTGGCTAATCTTGGAAAAAGTGTTATGTGTAGAGGGAAAGTCTCCATGCTATAGCCATATATGCTGAGGCATGTATGAATGTTCTTGAAAGAAAAGAAGCAGGAGATAAGGAAGTGGGACAGAAAGCCCTTTAAGGAGTAAGAGGTGTGAGCTAAGGAATGGAAAGACATGTTAAAAAACCCCAAAAAACTTGGAGCTTATTTAATGCTGCTACTGCATGTGTGCAAGCTCCCAGACAGCTAAGCCATTTGGTGCATTTCTTTGTGCCTCAAATGGGAAAATGCCCATGCTGAACATGATTCACAACCTGCTTTGCATCTGGATGAAGCTCTACAGCTACTGGACTCATTAATGTATTAGTACCTCCGTTGCTGGTGTTAATCTTTGCTTGTACAATGCTAAACATTTGCTTGTATGCTAAGATATAGTGGATAACTTAAACAGTTATGATTGTCTTGGTTATATGTTTTGCAAGGACAAGGCCTGAAATGTGTAACAACTATTGAAATTATTGCAATGTTAACTACAGTAATTTATGGGAGCAAGGAAGGGATTATGTAATGTGTATATTAAAGCTGTTGTGGCTTTGCTGGTTGCATGTTTTGAAAGAATAAGTAATTAGTATATACTGAGATTTTAATAGTATTAACCTGGCTAATTTAGTCCTCAGGGATAAAAGGTGGAGCCTGTAACAGTTGAATGTTCAGGCTGTTATGATGTTAACTCGTATAATGTGGTTTGCTGGAGGAAATGGTGGAATATTAAAAAGTGAAGGTGCACTGCCTAGATTTAATCTGCAAGGACAAAGACTTGAGCAGGTCCAAGGCCCATTTACTCTACATGAGTACACTCATTTACTCTACATGAGGGATTTCTGTGATATGTGATCATTCATGACGAAGATTGCCTAGAGAGCAGCTTAGTTTTCAATTTATTTCAGGAATTTTTAACAACATGCAATTTCTTAACAAGGCTTGTGAAGGTGAGGCATGACACCCACTCTGTAGCATCCTTTACCATATTTAATAATTACCTGGTTTAAGTGCCACCAGCAGCCAAAAGTGTTTTCATATTCATACAGCTGGCTTGCCATACATACAAATAGTTTACATTCATATTTGCTGTTGGCGAAGAGAAGCAGAAAACTTGGGAGGACAAACAATTTTGAGAGAGTGGCTGAGTCAGAGGGGCACTGGCTCACTTCTGATATGGTGGTTTTTTAGAAGAGAGGTCATCTACAGAAATAAATAGGAAAATACCCAAGGCCTGCCACAGAGTCTCTTCTAAATCTCAGTTCCTGTGCAGAGCCAAGCCTGCTTTGATGCTAAGTATTTTTTTGTAGAAGTTTATCCTCCTGACCACCTCTGAGCCCAGCTTGTGCAGCCAAGTGTCCCCCCATGGTGTCTACTAGTCTAGCAGCCTTGCTTTTTTATGCTAGTGTAAAAGCTACAGTAAACATGTAAGAAAGCCTGTGTTCTACTTGACTCTATGTAAGTACTGCTTCTACTCTCTTAGGAGCTTCAAGTGTAAACCTGATTGACTCAATAAGTTAAGAGGCTATAGAACTTCCCCTAAACTGCCTCATTTGTGACCATCTGACAGGTATTTACTGACTGAGGAGAGGTAGGTTTCATTCTAACAGCTTTGGAGGATTGGCTCCAGCATAATGTCTGTTTATGAGGAAAAAGATGGGTTTTATTTAGTGAAAGGTTATAGCAAAGCAATCTCAATGCATATTTTGTCCTCTAGATAATTAAAGCAGTAAAGAAAATAAAAAGAGGTACTACTTCTCAAAAATGGAATTTTGAGACCCTTTGGCATGTAAACTTGAAATGCACCATGCAAGGGCAGCCATTGCTCTGCAGTTATCATTAAGGGCAGTTACAGCAATTGTTAGGAAAAATGGGGGAAAAAATAGTCCTGTTAAAGTAGTTATTTAAATAACAATGAGTCTAAGGTGAGAGAAGGCTATTCATTTTTTCCCTGCAATGTGTGTGAAGTTGCCCCATTACAATTCCATCTACTGCAATAGACTAAAGAAAGGTGTGGAATGAGCATGAGCCCAGTTAAGTACTTCACATAACATTTTTTTCCAAGTGGAAATCTTGATCTTTACTCTCCAGTGTTACACTTTTCCAAAAAAATCACATACATTTTTATATAGAGAAGGGCTGATTTCATTATGAACACTTTTAATTTAGTCTGCATTTGGTGTTTGAGTCACAGTCCATTTTTGACCTCTGACTTGATGCTGCCAATATTTTAGAAACTTTCTTATTAATGGTACCCTCCAAATGTTACAAATTTTACCAAAACTTGATGCTGCTGCTGTTCTGAAACAGCAGTTTTATTACAATTATTCTATTTAATTTGAATCAAGAAATATTACTGTAACTTTAGAGGCTGTTCCAGAATAAAAATGACAGGATCTTCAAATTTCTCCAGCCACTAAATCTTTTAATTTCAACCTTCTAAGCCTCAGAAGTCTTAAAGACTCAGCTGGATAAAGGTTAGAGTAGCAAGATCTGATTTTACAGAATACTAGGGGTTGGAAGGGGCCTCTGAGGATCATCCAACCCACCTGCTACAGCAGGGTTGCCAAGAGCAGGTTGCAAAGGAACACATGCACCTGGTTTTGAAAGCCCCTGCAAAAGGAGACTCCACAATCTCTCTGAACAGCCTGTTCTGTAGGTTCTATTTTGTGTTTCTTCTCATGAAAGGTATTATCTATGGGTAAAATTACAGAGCAAACTCCCAAACTTGCCTCTGCATTCTGATTTTTGCTGACTTTCTAACCTTTTGGCAAAATCTGCATGTTTATAACACCCTCTTATTTCTAAGAACTCTGTAGTCCTGAAAACTGACTGCCCAGCTGTGCTTTGGCTTCTCATAACTAACTCAAAGGCAACACAATCTAAAAATCTTCACCAAGAAACAACTTTTTAAACAAATCACTTTTCTTGTAGAACTATTTTGTTTTCCCTCTCTGAAGTCTAGAGGAAACACATTTAGTCAAAAATGTAATGTCATACATCTCTGATCATCTATCATTTCTACTGTAATATTTATAAATGCTGACTATTATTGTGTTGTTCATTAGCAGTAATTTTACTGAGACTAATGCACAAATGTGAGTAGATTCAGTCTCTCAAATGTTTTTCCTGTGAAAGTTTCTCAGATGGACTGTTATGAGGCTACATGACTTACACTCAGTCAGTGGTAAGCACAAGGGCTAGACAGAGAGCCTGACACACTTAAGGGGCACTTCTTAAAGTGCTGGAGAGATTTAGTTGTGTTTTTGCTGCACGTGTCAGCTCACTTGGCTGTTATTTGGAGTTTTGTAATTCTTCTTGCATGGAAACCTTTCAGGGATCCTGGATTTCAGAAAGTATCTAAGAAAAGTATTGCCGTTGGTGATAACATTGGGTGAGAAGGTTCCCCTTGCAGAGAGAGGCTGCATGAAAACTTTGTTAAATTAAAAAGGGATGAACATAAGCAAATAAATAATAGAAAGTGCCAAATCCCTTAAATACTGTGCAAGGGTTTTTTTTGAGGCATACCATATCAAGGCACAGTTTGGAAAAGTAATGAAATATGTGGGTAAAACTCTCAGCTGTGTTTTGGTGGTTTTTCACAAAAAAAACCCCTTCAACTAACATTTGAAAGAGTTTGGCAATAAAAGTAACTGAAGTCTTAACTCTGGGGTTATTAAGAATTGAAAGTGTTACATATAAGAGCTGTATATAGTAAGGTGCTCACAGTAACAATTCCCTGAGTTAAATTTAGACCTGAACAACTGGTTCAATGTTTTGTTTTCCTAGCCTTTTACATTATATTAGCGCTGTGCATCTCTTCCCTTCCCTTTTGTGCATGATGGATTAGTGAACAAAGTAGAACTTCCTGTATTTGTTCTGCAGCTTTTACCATTATAGTTCATGAGCTGAGAAAGAAGATGAATTCAAACTATCAAATTACTCAGAAAACAGAGAACAGTCTTTCTCTGTCTCCCACCACATCCTTCAACTTCTGCTCTTCAAACAGTGCTGAGAAAGTTGAAGTTCTGATTTACTGATTTTTCTCCTTTTCCAGCTATCCCAGTGCAGTATGTGTCTACAAAATAATGAAGTATATGATGGTCTTAAATCTAAGTATCAATCAAGCACAAGCCAATTTCTTCTTTGTAGTCACTGGGCAGAGAAGAGATCCGTTTCCAAGTTTCTGTTCTGTTTAACTTGGAACAAAGCCTGGAACTTGGGTGATCCTTATGCCTGTGTGCTAAGAGGCCACAAGGTTATTGAATAATGTTGATTGAGACTTTCTCTTTATAAAGCTATTTCCAATGAGTATACATTCTTAATTTTTGAAGCAAAGATGTGAATCTGGTTCTTCACTCTTTGGAAAATATCATCAATTGCAAGGTTTATAGTGTCAGTCTCACAACTCCTCTCTCTCTTTGTGAAAAATGAATTACTTGCTGTCATTCTCAAATCTCTTGAGTCTTCTTTATTTCTCCAGGAAACCTGACCACAAACTCACTCTGCAAGACATTTTGCAAGGTATTTTGTTTGATGTTTTTGACATTCCCTATAGGAGAACAGTTAAGTTTTATTCATGATTGCTCACTGTCCCAAGCTCAGCCAAAGACTAGCTTTTAAGTTAGGGTCAGGAGAGAGAGAAATCTAGGAGCTGCAGTATGAGTGAGAATGGCAAACCACAGCAGAGGTGAAGAACTGTACCCCACTGGGTTCTTGAGAACTTTTTCATGGGAACCATGGCTGGTCTTCATGGTCCAAGACTCAGACCATGCCCAGGGTTCAGGTTTGGGCCAGGTGACTCACAGACTGCTCTTTCAGAGGTAGGATGAGCCCTACCATGACTATATATGTTTATCATACTTCTGACGTTGTCTTATTAGTGCAGTGTGTTTTCCCATCTGCTACCATGTCTGAGTTTTTTTGGGTTTTGTTTCATTAGGTCTTCATATTTGGTCCAAAATGATATTTTGTATTTTGTTCTTGGTAAGGCAGAGGGTCAAACTTTGCAAGTGGCATCACGTTTTTCCCTTCCTTTTCTCAAGTGTTTTTGCTGTCTTTGAGGGCAAATACTAGCCTACAGCAATAACATGAGCAAGAATGCTGCTGCTCCACCAGGCAGGCATTTTAAATATTGCCAGGCTAGGACATATACCTGAATGCACTGGTTTAAGATTCCCAATCAGACCAGACTTCTGGCTGAGTTTCTCAAAGGCACAGAGGAGATCCTGAGGAAAATGGAGAGAGAAGAAAATGGCAGGTGTAGGTCAGGGGCCTTTGCAAATTTGCAAGGGGAGGGGAAGGAAAATGCACCTTATAGAGACAATACTGTCAGGTACCCTGATTATTGGTAGGTAAAAAAAAAAAAAGTAAAGGAAGACAACACATTTCTTTGGAGTATAAATAAAATAAACCCAAAGCTTGGTCTTATTCGATTAGACTCACAAAGCTCATGAGTTTATATCATCAGCTGAAAGGCATCCTACCAGCAGGGGCAATTATCGGCTAAAGTTTTGGTCACATTCCTCGTCTTTGCAGAGTTTGCACTCAACATTGCGTCTGTTAGTGGGAAGATGTGATTAACATAATTTATTGCTGTTTCTAGCTGGCTTAGTGCCTAGCTTGATATGTCCTCTGTTGCAATATCTTACAAACACTGATGGATAGGAGCAAGACCTAACTGTGCATTTGTACAGGGAAAGAAGCAGCAAAAGCAATACTTGAAGTGAGAATTGTATGCTTTTGCACCAGGAGCCACACAAGGGTCCCTGTCAGGTGGCAGTGACTGCTGGGAAAGCTTAAAGCCTTGTCCCAGGGCTGAAATATTGTATGACCCTAAACCCTCCTCCACTCATGCTGCCTGATCACGGTAACAACTCACACAGTTTAAATGAAGTACAAGGACAAATGAGCAGACAATCAGGTTCCTGAGTTTTATATGATGTGTAGATTTACCGGGTTGGAACAGGGCCAAAGGAGGTCATATCTCCTCCCCTCAGCACTGCAGGAGTTCTCTGTTGTAGACAAGTACTCCATCATCACTGCAAAATTCAAAAAGCTTAATGCACTAACGTTGTGAGATCAATTTAATATCCATTGCAGAAGCCTGATGTTACATGAAATGGCAGCTCTGATGGGATCGAACAGCACAATGTGTCTATCAAGTGGCAGACAATACCTTGAGCCCAGTGAATAGTTAAGATAACCTGTACCCAGTGATAAAGAAATAACATGCTAAAATACAATACATTTGTATAAAGAGTAGCTTGCACAGCTAGATTATTTCTTTATTAAAGTAAGAATTTCCTGCTTTAGAAGCCAACCTTTCCTGAAAACCCAGATAGAACAAAACTAATGCAAGTACCATGCTGAAAACAGCTAAGCTGGAAGAGAAGTGAGTGAGTTCTCAGCTGGCTGATGACATTTTTTGAATGTGGGCTGAAGAACTGTTCCTAGGGTAGGCTCCTAGAACTGGTCTTGTGGTCCAACTAATTAAATAGTTGCAGGGTTGATCTCAGTATGAAAGTTGAGAGCCTGATGAAGTGTGCCAGTGACATAAATTGCTTTATATCTTCATTACAGAGAACAATAGGAATATTCTGCAGAAAGCATTGGATGATACTAATAGATCAACAGAGGTAGAATAACAAGAGGAATATATTGTAAGTCCTGAAGCACTTCTGTTCCCCAAGATGTAGTAACTGATCTTCCTTTATTTGCCTTGCTATAGTGGAGGTACAGAAGAGCTGTTTAGCAATGCACAAACCTCCACTTAAGGCGCTCTCGCTGCTTTGCACGTGGATGTCTTCCTGTTTGTTGCATTACTCCTACCAGACTTCTTTAGCTCAGTTTAGCCATTTCTTTTTCTTAGCAATTAAGTCCTGCTCTTTTCCTTGTGAAACAGCTCTGAGTTCTCATGACTAGGCAAAATGTGAAGGTCTAATAGTCAAATAGTATTTACCAATATTGCTCCCTTTTGTACATTGAATGCTTAATGGAGATATTTACCTTTCAGATGAACTGGCTCTGTGCCCTGAAAGCACTTTGCTTCTAGCACCTTGAGAACATTGTAGTAAAACCAAACAACCAGAGATTTGCATCTCCAGTCCCTCCAATTGTTATCATGTTTACACTGTTATCAAGTGCATTTGCAATTAATGCAGCATTTCCTGCACACTTTTACCAATGGCTTTCACAAGTATGGCCTCTGAGAAAAGCCCAACTGTCTTCAGTAGCAAAGACTGGAAGCTCATAGTATGTGTGGCTGGCTGGTTCCTGTTCAAAAGTCTAATAGCTATTTCTACTGTCTTCCTCATTTCTTATCATACAGGTAACTGATTATTTTACTCTGGAATCAAGTCTCTTGCAGGAGAACATAAAGCACTGCGTAGAATTGTGCATGACAGTTTCCAGCAGCAGGTGGACAGGAAGGAAGGAAATCTTTAAAGAGGTTTAATTTCCCAGGAAGAAAGTTTCCAAAACAAATAATGAATAAGGATTCTTACCTGAGTCAGGTACATATGGAAGTTATTAGTGTTACATGGGATTTTCATTTAAAATGTTATAAAACCTAGGTAGTTTACACAGTTTAGATCCTTATTTTACCTAGCTTCAAAACAGTCTGAAACTTGAAATTTTGATTTTTGTACTTTGATTTATTGTAAGTCAAACCTTACAATATATTCTTTATAAAAAACCAGACACAAATATGTAGTGGAAACTACTTATACAGTAAACTTGTCTGTAGTGATACATGATGCAAAGTGTAGCAGAATGAAATTCCAGATGTCTCATGCTGTACATTTGTGAGCTCTAACCATGATTTGAATGCCAGTTTTTAGAGTACACCTATTGTGGAAGAAAACAAATTGCTGTTGTCTTACATTTCCAAATAAGACTAACATTTCCAAAAAGTTTCAGGAAACACATAGACAAAATGGACTCCACTTTGATACTTCTACTTCCTTCTACTTCTGTAAAGTGTCCCTTTTGCTGAGCCAGCTGACTGGAATTTCTTGTCTACAAGGTGACTCTTTTAATGAAGGGGGTAAAAAACAAAAGAATTTTCTCAGAGGAATGATGTAAAGAGAAGGTGAGAGCATGCAGTTGTCTTATGCAACAGGTCTATACATGCTGTTGTTTTTAAAAAATCCATAAGTTATCATTTAAAACTTCTGTGAACAGTATCTCAACCATTCATGAATTGCATTCTTGCCTGATTCATTATGACTGCTTTCTTTAACGAGGTTGGAAACTCCCTCACTTTGAAAAGGAACTTGCAACTCACAGATGAAAAGAAAAAAGTAGGGAAGAAAAGGTGCAAAGTCATTTTGTAAAAAGCTAGGAACAAGGTGGCGAAGGCCCCTTGTATGATTGTCCCCTAGTAATGGATAGGACAGGGCTGCATGGATAACATGATAATGCAGAGGAACACGTATTTTACTTCTGACAAGATGCAAATAAATCTGTGTTTTCTATGTAGGTGTATATGAGACTGTCTATATATCTGTCTGTCTACAGGTATCAGAGAGAGAATTTCCACAGAGCAAACATTTCCTGGTCACCTTTAATGTCGCAGAACTTTTGTCTGCTGTTTTGCTCTTTACTCTGGGTGAAAGTGGTTTCTGTGCTTCCAGTGCTTAGCACTGGCACAGCAAAGCTTTCTGGGTGATGCCAATGAGAACAGACATCTGTGAATGAGACTTCAGCAGGTAAAGAAGGATCCTGCATGAGGAGCTTGAGGGAGGGCTCTCCAGAGTACTAATATAGTGTCTGGAGGGTTTAGATGACTCAGTCAAAATAAATAAATAAGAAATTCATTCTTGAGCTCAGATATCACAGGCTGAGATGAGATGATTTTAAAAATAGTCTGACACTAGCCTGGTTGTAAGACTCATTGGCTGAAGTTCAACATTGAGCTCAAGCTGTATACTTACAAAAGCTAAAATTTTACTTGAACTGCATTTGTCAGACAAACTTCACCTGTTTTGATAGTTAAGGGAACAGACTGCACAGATTTCTTTCTTGTCTTCTGATCTCACAGCTAGGAAGACTAGACTTTCACTGGCCTTTTCCTCTGGAAAAAGAAGCCAGGAAAAGAATGTGGCTAATGCTATCACATTTGGTAAGCAGGTTATGAGTGAGCAAATCACTTATCTCTACTATCAGATCTGTAACACCTCATCTGCTATAAACTGTCATTACTCTGCTGATGTGGATGGCACAGTGAGTGTATGACCCAGCTGAGGATCTATCCTGTGTGCTTAGTTGTATTTTTTTTTTTTTTGTCATTTCATCTAGTTGTCTGCTTGGTGTGCTGTTTGCCTTGGTCTAGCAGATAGGACCAGGAGCACAGCTCTGCAGATATTGCTCTACTGTCTGTGTTACACTGATGAGGGGAGGCTTTGGTAATAATCAATGTGTAAAAGCTGTGAAAGCACAGAGGACAGGCTTTGCCTTGAAGAGCTTATAATCTAAGCATAAACCAAATATAAGAGTGTAGAATATAGCTTTTTATAGGAAAAGACTGCTGGAGATGAGAGGTGCGTATAGACCTGAGCTAAAACCTAGAGACATATACTGCAATATTTCTGTCTTCCAACTTACTTAAAGATCAGGTCTTAATTTTAAATTATGAAGGTTTCACAGTTGCTTTTTGTAAAAATGCTATGGGGACTTAATGAAACGTTCAAGCTCACTGGCCTGCCCACTATCTGCAGGCAGTTTACCCTTCACATCAGGAAAGTTGCTTGGATTATTTCTTTGCTCTCTCACATCACCCTTCTGGAGGGGAACCTGCTTGTCCTTCTTTTGCAACCCATGACACTTTAGAGAAAAAGCCTTTGATCAGCTGATAGGCAATCACATAGCCATGGCAAAGGAACAGACCACCTCCAGAGACACAGGGTGGTGCAGGTCTAAGTGTGCCAAGGTGGCCAAGAAAACCAATAGTATCCTGGTTAGTATCTGAAATAGTGTGGCCAGCAGGATTAGGGAAGAGATTGTCCCCCTGAACTTGACAGTGGTGAGACCTCATCTCAAATATTGTGTTCAGTTTTGCACTTCTCACTGCAGGGAAGTCATTGAGGTGCTGGAATGTGTCCAAAGGGACAACAGAGCTGGCAAAGGTCTTAGAGCATAAGTCTTATCAGGAGCAGCTGAGGAATTTTGGGTTCTTTAGGATGAAGAAAAGGAGTCTCAGGGGAGACCTTACCAGACTCTACAACTAACAGAAAGGAGGTTGTATTGAGGTGAGGGTTGGTCTTTCCTCCCAAGTAACAAGCATTAGGACAAGAGGAAATGGCCTTATATGGCACCGGGGAGGGTTGGTTTGGATATCAGGAAAAATGTCTTCACTGAAAGGGTTATGAGGCACAGGAACAGGCTGCCAAGGGAAGTGAGCCAGTCAACATTCCTGGAGGGATTTAAAAGACATGTTGATGTGGTGCTTAGGGCCGTGGTTTGGTGGTAAACTTGGCAGTGGAGGGTTAATGTTGGACCTGATGATCCTAAAGGTCTTCCAAATTAAACAATTCTATGATTCTAAGACAGATAATTCTCTGCAAATTAGCAGTAGTCTGAAGTTTGCCTTTATTTGCAGTATTATTACCATTCTGCCATACCGTAGTGTACAAAGCTTAACACCAGTATGTCTGCAAACCTGGATGATTAGATTTTTTTTTTTTTTTTGCAGGGATCATAAAAATACACCTAACTTGCTGAATAGAGTTAAGGAGTTAAGGTAGGGGAGGTAAACATAGCACAGCAGCAAAAGTAAATTAACTCCAACCATGCAGGGAATATCAAGAACCCGGAAGCATTTTTGAGGTTTGATGTAGCAGTTTCACCACAGTGTCTGATTGATTTGGACTTGCTTATCATCAGACTAAAGATAGCATGCTCTCAGAAGGCAACTTTGCTTCTTGTGGGTTTGTGTTTTTTTCTTTTCTGGTCTGTACCCCATTTGTGCCTGTTCTCCAATATCTCTCTCGTTAGTGGGGTGTTGGACCATGACCAATGTCCCTCACTCCCAGAGCGCTAGCATTACAAGTAAATGATGTATCACCACTGCAGTGATCGCTAGCAAGTGCAGCTTTGTCTCTATGAAGACAGCAGTGTGCAGAGTCCAAATATAAAGTGTTGCTGTAGTGTTTTCTGTGCTTTCCCACTGAGGTTGAGCCTACCTGCCTCAGGGGTCTTATGGTTCAGGGACGCCCTCTCCTCCCTCTGTCCTGGTCAGAAGCACCCAGGTGAGGGGAAAAGATGATTCAGTTGTCTGCCCACCAACCATGGGTTTGTGAGTCAGCACCTAAAGACTGTACTGTAGGGTCTGACTTTTTAGTAGTTACTCATTCACCCAGAGTTACTCCAGTTATACAGGACTGGCTAAGGAGAGCTGTTGCCTCCACTTTAAAGTACTATGTTTCTTTACAGCTGCATATCAGCAAGCCAGAGGTATAACTTTTCAGTTTGATGTGTGAAATATGCTAAACACAAGAGGGAAGGAAGACAAACCTTCAGATAAGGTAGGGGAAACCCCAATGTGTGGGCTACTGGGAGAGAGTTTTAAAAACCCATGAGTGACAATAGATCTAAGTTAGATTACGTGTATCTTTTAAAGAAAATGGGAGGTTTTAGCTAAATGGCATTTGTTATTGGGGTTTTTTTAACTTTTCTGATTAACATTGCTAATGAGTTCAGGTGTCCTTTTGCTGTTTTACTTTATTTCTGGGAGAGGAATTTATTTGAAAGCAAAGCTTTGTGTTTTCCCGGACTTGCAATATGAATTATTTTTCCTACTATGACTTAGAAAACAGTGGAGTTTGGGTTTCTAAGAGCTTCTTTCCATGATAAACTGACTATTGGACACTTATTCTTAAGCAGTGAATTTTAATATCTTCATAACAAATGTGCTAAAATTCTCCCAAATTCCCTAGAAAAGACTTCCAATATTACATAGCTTTGGGAATTTTTAAAGCTGTGCTCCAGTGCAATGATGAGATCCTTGTTTCAGGAAGCTCTAATTCAGTAGGAAAGGCAGCTATTTTTGTTGGTTTGTTGGTACAAAATGTTCAGGTAACTCTGAGTAACTCACTTAATCTTGTTCTAGCACGTACAGGGCCACATGGAAAACCTGACACAGATTTTTCTGGAGATGTCTGCTCTGGCTATTCTAAAGTCTTTATTAACTTGGGTACACTTATCCTTTCTGTTTGTCTTTTCTCTATTCACAATGAAAACAATACAAATATATTTGGAAGTTTATGAATGATCCTGAATACTTTTTTAATTGCACTTTCACAGGGAACGGCAGAAAGATAAAAATCATATGACTGATATTACTCAGTATCCTGATAACTTTAATCTTAGAAACTCTACTGTAAAAATAGATTTTTTTTTTTCTATCTGTCTTCTAGGTTCTTGAAGAAAACATGTACACCTATTGAAGATAAAAGTATACATTTATCTTAGGATGCAGCATGTGTAAAATTATATACAGTGTATAAAACAAGGATTCTATAACAAATTAGTTTAACTCTTTGGGCTTTATGGCTATTGTTTCTTTATTATACTAAGCTTCTTAGGGTACTATGAAATGGAAAATGAATACCTAAAACTATAGCATCTATTTCAACTTTTGGTCTTTTTGTTATATGATCCTAATTACAATCCTGGTTCTAAGCTTTCTTTGGTTTTTATCAACATCTTATAAATCATTCTCCTACTTTTTTATTATTATTTGGATACAGATGTTAGAAACTGATCATGTTGCTTCAAGGTCATCTGAAACTTTTCTTTTTTGCAACATATGATAAAGCTCTAAGGGTTTAGTCTTTGCCATTCAGTCAGGACAGACAAGACAGGTTAGCAGTGCGATCTGTACATGTGCACACATGCACACACACACACACACTCTTCCTGCCCCACAAAGTTTACAATCAAAATAATAAACAGAGAAAATGATCAGTAGAGAAAAGAATAGAATGCCTCTGGTTTCTCCCTAGTATTTTGTAGATAATTTCTCAGCTGAAAACTGAGTTAACTGCTTTGCACTTTCCATTTCTTTGTGAGATGAAAAAGCAGGTACCCATGATGTGATTAGAGACAAGAAATCCTTACCCTCCAGTAGCCTGTACACTGGATACTATCTGTGGCAGGTGAAAAGCCCTGTGCCTTTGACATGTTCAATACTTTGCAATAAAGCATTTTTCTGTAAATACTACAGCTCTCCAAAACCTGACAAGTTAAAAAATCCCATTAGCAATAACTGTCTCTCCTCTCTGTTCCTGAAACACTCATAAAATCAGCTCTTGTCACTGAACCAGAAACATATTAAGAATTCAAGAAGTGGTTTCCAAGAAGTAAAAAGCAATACTGAATTTAAACAAGGAGAACTTTCCACATTAAGAAAAGCAGAAACACGTACCTTGACTGCAAATTCACCTCTAAGCAAAAATGAGTAAGTGCTACTTGTCTCCGTGAACAGCCAAGCTCCTTCTGTTGTATGAATGAGTCTAACTTCTGGTTTTCTGCCCCTCCCTGAGCAGAACAGACTCATCCCTCTGTAGATGACATCACATTCCTGGATTTTGTCCCATACTATACTTTCAAAGCGATATTTGTCTACCACATCTAGTATGAGACCATTGATATTTGAATATGGGTGGTACACAACACAAACCCAGCTACAATATTGATGTGTCACAGTTTGTGTATAAATCAGCTATGTGTTTGCATAACAGCTTCTAGAACTGTGCATGAGCATGCATGCATGCACACACAAATCTGATCCTGATTTTGGGGGATGGTGAATGCATATTTTCTTTTTTTAATTAGTGTTAGACACAATCAAGAGATAAACAAATTTGCTTTCCGAGGACTTGGATCTTTAAAAGAGAAAAGATCAAACATCTCATTACAGTTTAATATACTTTTCCATAGGAAGAAATGCACTGCTTCTGGAAGACACTGTTCTTCCTCAGCAGAAGTCTCTGGCTACTCAGTCTGCTGAGAACTAATATAGACTCCAAATACTACTTGAAGAATTAAACTGGACCAAAGTTTCTTCAAGCTTATGGATAAGATCTCTGTAAGAAACAGAATCGTAGCCAAAGGGCAGAGCAGAGCCATTTTCCTACTACCTTGACTTTTATTCTGGAATTTAAGATAATTAGCAGAGAACAAATTTTAGCTTGTAAGAGACATAGCAGGTTTTCCTCTATTTATGCAATTAAACTAAAATCTGAAATGACATCTATGGTTGCATAATTCTACACATTCAAAGGAGAAGTGAACAGGAAGAAGAACAGTTCTCTCTCTTAGTTTCCCACAAAATACTACTTCTGAAAGTGAGTCAAAAATCACTGGTCTACATAGTCATCAATGATACCTACCAGGGAAAAATATTTGGTCCCCACTTTCGTTTGGTTCTTCATTTCTAGTTCTAGAGTAATATGATTTCACTTGCACTTTTCTCCACAGACATTTTCTCCAGTCATTTTTCTTTGCCTTCTCTGAATCCCTCGGAGCAGCTGCTCACTACATTTTCTTCCTTTGTTGGCACTAGTTGAGTCATGCTGGTCTGCTCCTGCTTTCCCTGCATCTGTTCTAATTTAATTGTGTAATCTCAGGACTCAAAGATGATCATTCTGGTGTTCTTTTAGGTTTTTTTTATCCTTCTATACCTGAATAAACTTTTAGGAACAATCTCTAGATTTTATTTTTTTGGCTGGACAAGGATTTAGTATAAACATTAACATAATTTTGCAAATACAGTGCAGCAAAATTCTGTTTCAAATTTAAGACATCTTTTAAGTGTTCATAGGAGCAATTTTGCTAGCTCATTTGTAGTGATGTAATAAAACCCAGCTGTAGTCAGATCTACTCAGTTACACCTGAGGAATACAGACAATTTCTGGAAAAGCAGGTGAGGAGTGATCTACAGCCTTTTCAGGAAGCTGAGGCAGGTGTTGCCGTTAGTGGTTCAGGAATGTGGGAGAGGTAACAAATATGAGCCAGGCTTCATGTGCAGCTCAGTTACCTGACCATTTGTAATAATTCAGTTGATGCTATCTTAAAATTTTAAGTATCAAAGAGATAAAATATTGGATCTTCAATATCTTCACATAAAGCTGTGACAGCTCAAACTCAAGTGGGAGAGAAATTTCTCCTTTCCTCCTCTCCATCATTTTCTGCTTTTGGAGAGAACTGCTGTCTGGATGGCTGCAAGTGGCCACAGCTGAGAGTCACAACCTGTAATTGTGAAAGCTTTAATCACTTTCAACTGGGTAAAATAAGAATGTTCCTGCTCAGTTAGCTTGGAACAGCTTGGAAGAGGGCAGTAATCCTTGGCTTTCTGACAGGGACCTACAACTTTCAGTGTTATTTTTTGAGCGGGGACCCCATGTGAACTGTGAATTTGCACTATTGACCCTGCAAGTGAGAGAAACTATGCTCAGAGGAAGAGCAGCTCTTGAAGTCTGTCTGTGTGTACGTGCATGCTGGTTAGGCTCCTAGAAACAGCTTTTCTGGCAGCCAAGTCTGTGTGTCTACTTCCCCTACAAAAAGTGTTTTACTAAGACTTACTGATTAAAAAATCATCAACTGAAGAGATGTGGGGACTTTCTCTAGATGGGATGCTGATTAATTTCCTTTTCCTTGCCCTGGACTGAGTCTGGTCCTCTAAATAAATTGTATCTGGACAGTTTTCTGTCAGCAGTGAGGTTTTTGTATCATCACTGAGTCTTAGTTGCTTGGCATGTGTTCTAGTTTAAGCAACCTTCCATTTTGGTCGGTTACATTTTTCCTGAATGAGAACAGGTTTTTTGACTTCTGTGTTCCTGGCTATTCAAAACAAAACACATTGTGTTTATTCTGAAACCTTTTGCATATAATTTATCAAGGCACACTCTTTCCTTCCTACAACGAAAGAATTCTAGTACTTTCTTTTTCTTATTGTAAGAGCATCTGAATTAATCAGGCTTTAGAAGGTGTGTGAGCTACTGAATGACTATGATAAGTTTAGTCCCGAAAGTCTCTCTAAGGAGACAAATATTGACTACAGATGTATCAACAGAGGTGCAAAGACAATTCTGATGGAAATACTTGTAGTTTACTTATCAGAGGAAAACCCCTTTTATTTGAAAACTGGATATATACCTTATATAGAGATGCATGGTATCATACAAGTACACAGACTCAAACTTCCTTAGTTCTATGAAACGGGCAGCATTCATCTTTGGAAGTAATGGAGTGGATCTCAAGCCTATCTCATTGCAAGCATATACAGAAAACCACAGTGACCAACAAATGCTGTGGTCTTCTATTAGCAGTAAAACTACCTTCAGCAGAGTAGCCAGAAGTTGAATCTGCACTGGATGAAACCAAACACTAGAATAAACAGAGCAAGTAAGGCATCCTGATTTTCCATACCTTTGGTAGGTCTGGTCATGCTGTAGCAGGCAACGCTGTATGCATCGAGAAATGTTGGAGGGAGCATCACCATGACCACAGCTCTTGGCCATGCTTCTTTTTTAGCATCAATCACATTTTGGCCACACCACCAAGAAAGGGGTTATCAGCTTCACTAGGAGCTGGCAGTCTAATGTTACTTAAATTTGTCCCCACTGTAACACTTGACATATCTCTGCTACTGAGTGGTAGCTCAATAGCTTTTCATTGCATTTACAAACAGCATTAGGACTGTGTCTTTCCTGCTTACCAAAGAGTTCTATGTGACCAAGCTTCTCAGTCCTCTCAAGGTGTCACTACATGCTAGTATATGAAATTAGCTCTGACATACAGTGCTTTGGGAGGTTATGGCTTAGGTTATTACTGTTCTGCTGTTTTGTGTCAATTGTTTTTCTCCTTTTGTAGACATTAGGTGGGATTGATACTAACCATGTAGCACCAGGAAAAAAATTTAAACCCCCAAAAGAAACAACAGCAACAACAAAAAAACCCAATCAGAAATACTGGATAGTAGACCTATCCTCAGTTACTGAAATCTGCCAGTAAAGAGTGTTTCAGATCTGTCTTGAATTAAGCTCCTGTATTCAGGAAGGAAACTTGCGGCTTCTCCTCATTAAAATCAGATTCTTTTTTGCTCTTATTGGAAGTGCTAAGATTTATGAGTTCCTCTGCATCTGGAAAGAAGTTCACAAATGATGCATAGTGCTATCTATATCCAGCATTGCAAGCGTGCAAGTTAAGATGTACGTTATACAAGCCAAGAAAATATCCTTTTTCTAATGTCCTTTGGATTGAACACCCCAAATTAACTGTTGCAATTCAACACTATTTCACTTTCAACTAACTATGAAGGAGACTTTTAATCTCTGTGCACCTTCTTGGTTGCATTGTTTTTGTTGAAAATTGCTGGTGTGCACTGTTTTCTTCCTGAGCTTCTCAGGGGAAATTTTGGTTAATTTTTTTAGCTCCTTTGTGCTAGTCCATTAAGTTCTACTAACAGACACATAATGCAAACACAGGAACCATGGTCTGTTTGGTGCATGTACATAAGGTATAACAATAGACTGTTAAGATAGCTGATGAGAATTGTATCCATGAGAACGGCTGTGACAACAGCATTGTGTTATCAGTGGAAGGGTAGCTGCATGAGCTGTCTTTTACTATGAGAAGGGGTAACAGTGAAACAACTTGGCACAGGAGAGAATGACAGAATTTGGCAATTTGGTAGGGGAAGGGTCATAAGAGTTGCATCCCCTATGATTCTTTGCAGCCTGTCTTCCCCACAGGTGATAAGTGGATGAGAAAACTTTTTTTTTTCCCTCATATGCTTAGATGGCAGTGTGGAGCAAGTACTGCACAAACTCCAACCCCCTGTGTTTTTCTGTGAAAGTCTGCCAGAGCAAAGACTGTTGTGATTCCATCTGGGATGCTGTGGTGATTGGACTGGCTATATTTTATTTATTACTTTTATTTTAAAAACGTAATGGATTTTCATTCAAAAGCTGCCATATACCTCAGGGAATGATATGGTTTGTTTATGTCTCAGTCTTACATCGTTTATAGGAAAAGTCTGACTTCCCAGATTTATTTAACTACAGCATACCTGATAAGATAACACAGATCCCCAGGACAGTCTTTATAGACGTTCAGGTCTGTACATGCTGAAATTAAGGTTTAGGTACAAATATTATGACACAACTTTATCAGCACTTTGAAGGCTGCTGATGTTTGAAATACACCACATCATAAAATAGCTGGGAACTTATTTTTGTAAAGCTTTCCACATATGCCTTTATTCTGATGTTTTTGTTTTGCCTTTGTCAGTATGTATGTACGGTTATCATCTTCTAGCATTGCTTTGCCAGATTCATGATAATAAATTTTCCACCAGCAGAAACTGTTGCAACTGCACGGAACTAAATAGTACTGTGACAGCTACAAAATGCAATGGTTAAAGCTTCCTGGGAGGCAGAGGAAACACTGCTTGGCAGGAAACTATTTCTTCTTTCCTGAGGCCTAAAAGTCATGATGAAAGGTGACAGGTGGATAATACAATGCAGTTTGACTCCTGATCAATGTAAGCTACTGAACTTCTCTGCAGTGCAATGTATTGATCCATCAGGTAATGAAAGCACAAAGCTGCTTTTGCTGTCTGTCTTTTTGAACTGCATCTAAATGACATAGTCAAAAGCTGAAGTTTTGAGATATGCTACAATACTAGACAAGCTGGCTACACACTTGATCTGTTAGCATTAGCCTCTGAATATGGGGTTTTTGGGGTTTTATGAATACGAACAACTTACATTTTTGTTTTAGTTTTACTTCAGAAAACATGATAACTCTTACTGGGAAAAGGGTAACTCATGACCATCTTAACTTTTCATTGTAAAAGGAGAGATTATTTTATTTTCTGTATGGAGAGAAATCACAGAATCAAATGTGCTGTTGGTATTTTCCCCTATATTTTTTTTCTCACAAGCTGATGTACTCTGTGTTGGGGGTTTGTCCACACACCTACCGGGTGTTAAACAACGAATGACAGGGGAAGGGATGGGTTTGACTTTTATAACACTTTCAACACAGTTTGCTTAGTAGAGGATTTAAAAATGGATCCAAAGGTGCTTTCTTGCAATTTTACCAATTTGTGCTGAAATCAAGTGTGGAATATGGAAGCTTTGACTGTGTGCTTTCTTGAGCTGGAAAGATGAAAGGGGAGTTTGCTTTTGGCATCAGGGTGGTGGTGAGTGGCTCAAGGTCTCGAACAACAATCTCAATGCTGTATGCAGGCAACAAAAGAACAAAAGACTTTAGACATTTTCTAATGCATTAGTAATGCAACGAAATTTGAACAGATGTGGCCACCATCATTTAGCAAAATACAGATTAGCTGATTCTAAAGATATAAAACATAAAGGTTTGATAATCATAGTAACTTAACCTGAGAGTAGTAGATCCAAGTAGTTCTGAATTTTGAATATCCAAACTCTGTAATTTTGGTAACCATTTTATAGTGACAAAAGACTAACAGGGACTAATTCCTGCTACAGGTGGCAATATGTGCAGGTTTTTTCTGCTTTTTCTGAATATCAGCAATTTCTCAGGGTGCAGTAATAAGTCCCTTCAATAACATGCTTGACTTCATTCATTCTAAGGGTTTATTGTCTTCTAGAGGAGGATGGGGAAAGGAACACAAGGCCAGAGGGTTGTAACAAAGCTCTGTGGGACCAGAGAAAGAGAAGGTTATTTTTATTTCTGGGTAAGGTTATTCTTTCCATTCGACATTCAGGAATTCTTAGATGCCTGTGTCCAAGTAGTCTGGCTGGGTTTACTTGTGCGTAACATGCAGGATGATGAATGCTGGCTACTGATCGTCTGTTGCATCATCCAGGTACCTTCTGACTAAGAATGATAATCTGGTTTTTGAACATGTCTTTTTATGCCCGTAATAGTCAAGAGTTATTGTGGAATGATCTTTCATCTCAGAGCTCTGTTTCTTTTATCCTTCAGAAATCTTAAGCAAGGCCTCTGCCTGGTTTGTTTTCTTGTTTTGGGCATTTTCTGGCTACTGAGCCTATTCTTGTTTGAATAACAGGAAGAGAAACAACACTGAGCTGTAAACTTGTTGTCACCCCCCTTCTGCCAGAGCACAGGCCTTTGTGAGCTGGTGAGTCATCACTGCCATGATCTTGGTGTGAGCAGAACATTCTTCAGTGTTTATGACTTTTATGACCGTTCTGTTTGTCCTGTCTAGCTTTACAGGTCATGCTTAATCCTTGCTCTGTTTTTTCTTTTGCTCCTTTTATAAACATGTCTTTGCATTTACCCTGCATTCATTCTAGCCTTAAAGTTGTTGTTAAAAATCTCTTCAAGGCTAGGCTGGCTTAAGAATAAGACTGAACCAACAGAGTAGGATAGTGAAGCCATGTCTTTCACTTTTGACTAAACCAAGATATTGTAGTCCTCTATCCTGAAGGTCTGTACTCAAGTTGTTTGCAGAAAAGTGATTTGTCAAATATTCTTTGTAGGCAGTTGCAGATACAATGTGTTCCCACTCTTTACTGTAGTACTGTGGAGTTCATTTGTTAGGAGGAATTAACTGGATACACAAACCAAATAGTTACCTTTGTGTCTTTTCCCCACCAAGTAGTACATACTAATAGCAGACGGGACAGCAAAGAAAAAATCCAGAAGAAACAGTGTAGTAGTGAGATTAAAGGGATTGTAGGAAGAAGAGAAAAATAAGTAAATGTACCTTAATAAAATTTTGCTGGTTTTCCTTAGTCTAACCACAGTCTGGATTTCACCTCACTCAAGATCAAACTTGGCCAAAGTCAAACAATACATTGTATTATCTATTTCCTTCTTGACTGGTACCCAACATAACTAGAAACAGGAAAATTAAGGAGAGTATTTGTCCTTATCCATCACAAGAATAGATTAAAATTGTTTATTATTTCACCACCTTTTACTGTCTGCTGCTGGAGAAACCTTCAGTATAAGCAGTTGCATTCTTTGATACAGTTATTTCTGGACTTCCCTTAGCAATAAAAACAGGGCTATGAAGCAGTTTTCCTAATATTTTAAAAAGTCATGCTCTGGTATATTGTTGTTTTCCTCAACTGGTGTCAGAACTGGACAAAACCAGACCTTTGAAACAGAAGTGGAGCACTTTGTTAGCATTACTGAAGAAGAGCTATAACATTTCCATTCTTCCTGGCTGTGCCTTAATTATACAGTCAAGGATTCCATTAAACAGGTGGATAATCACATTGTGAAGTGAGTGCTTGGCAGAATTAATCCTGTAATTCTACAGTCCCTCCCAAATCTTTTTCATCATTACGGCTGTTCAAGGGAGAAGCCATTATGTAAGCAGAACTTTCTTCCCATTTGTATGTTTTACATGTGACCAATACAGGCTCATAATTTTTTTTTTGCCAAGCTTATAATAAAAATGATGAAAAAATATTGAGATAGACTTGTGAAAAGAGATTAAAAGTCATCAGCAAGAGTGGTTTTTCTTTTCTTTTGTCTGTAAGTGATCTGGAAGTGTGAGAAACCTCAGTAGAAGTATAAATGCCAAGTGGAGATTTCTCATTTGCAGTAAGTAATCTTTAAGATCTTCCAGCTTTCAAGCAACTGTAGGTATGATGTAGTGCTACCTTCTGATATAATGTGAATCAGTTAATGATGATGCTGCAAAAGATCAGGTTAGATAGCTTCTAGAACTCTGCTTTTGGATTCCTTCCAGAAAACAGCACCCTTCCTCACCCCTAGCCTCTTTGTTTAGAAAGATCAGTTTTTCATAAACCTGTGCTGATATAGCTCTTCAGTAAAAATGAGCTATTCTATTATTTTTAGACAGGTTCTTCCATGCTTATCAGCTGATGATCCTACTGGTAAAAGCTGTCAGTTTCTTTTGGAGATGAACTGCAGAGGAATAGACCACTCTACACATTTTAAAGGATGATGGTACGAGTCAGAAGAGGGAGAGGTTTCTAAAGTTCAGTGGAAAAAGTAACCACAGCCTCTTTTTCTGTCCTTTCCTAACATTTCCCCTCTTTTTTCAGCTTGCTCTAGGGCACCCTTTACAATCAAGGAGCAATTTTTGGAAGGCTGTGGCAAGAATCCTGATATTTGCAGGAAATACAGTATTCAGCAGTAAATTCAGTATTCAGCAACATTCATTCAGTATAGGCTGAATTGTACATATTTTCTGCCAAATTAGATTTTTTTTTAGTGGAAATGCATTTGAAGAAGAAATACAAACATCTTTGGAAGATGTGGACTTGTGTTAAAATTAAACCTCTCTTTTCTTCATGGTTTAATTAGTACAAGTGGCTAAGTGAAAAATTTGGTATTTTTAAAAACTGAGCTCACTGTTTTTTCACAATTTAAAAATTGATTATCCACTTTCCTGCACTTCACCAGTTTCTTTCTAATCACTCTTCCCTTATTTAATGAAACAAAAAAGATTTACTACCTTGATAATCAGCTGTAATGAGAAAAATATGTGCAAACTTTAAACACTGTAAAAAAATTACAACCCAACTATTGAAAGACCAGACGACTGCAAAACTAATTTTATTAATAGTTTGAAGGATAAGGATGGGAAGACGAGTTTCTCTTTTTATATTTTCCCTTTATAAGTCTCATTGGAACAAAAGCTGCTCAAGTTGTTATAAAGTTGCTTGTTCTTGGATTATTACGGAGTTCAAAAGTTGAGGCCTTTTGACCATGGTATGAGATGTACCCTTAGAAGGAATAAGTATGTTGGCTGCAGCCTCTTCTCTGTTTGGTCCTGCTGTGTTCTATCTCGTACACACCTTCCCTGCTTTGCCTAATGTCTCTGTGGGGACAGGGTAGAGGGCTGTTCCTTTCTTTACTCTGGTGGTAAGTGGACTCCATCTCTGAAGGGATGAGTGGCAAGCAAATATAAGAGTACTAGATGTAACTACCAGTACAGCAATGAGTGCAATGCTATATGGCATCTCAGGGGATGGGATTTTTTTTTTTTTAAATAAAAAGACATTTCTGCCCTTCAGATACCACAGCCTTCATAGCCATTATCATCCTAAGTCTATGATAGTCAAGAGTTTTAATGACCTGTTCAACAAATCTCTACAAAGTCAAGGGAAATGACTTGGTTCTTCTCTGTCCAAGTGCAGATAACTTGAAAAATCTTTTATTTCTGGGGGCAGTGTCTGTGATGTTTCACTTGTGTGGTTGTGTTTTTTTGTTTTGTGGTTTTTTTGTTTGTTTGTTTGTTTTTTTCTTTTTCCAAGTAACTTGAGTGCCATCCCCAACATGGTACACAAGATGTAGCAGTGACTTTAGCCTGCATACCAACTCTTGATACTAACAATCAACATCGAGTGTTGTCATTACTGGAAGCAAACACTGTCTATGAAAATGCTGTTAATTTCTGAAAGTGCAGTTGACTTAAAAGAGGTTTAGCTGAAAAGTAAAATCACTGAACAGAATTAGTTCTGTTCTAACTCAAACCAGGACAAGTGCTATTCTCTATTAGCTTATAATGCTGCAATTAAGGGCAGTGGTGGTAAAGACTGTGTTTCATTGTTAGAGATACCAGGAGGAATGTGTGAAGAATTCAGTAGGTGAATTTCAGTCTTTGCTTAAAGCAAAAAAGAAAAAAACAGTCTTTCTGTTAAGTTATACAGACTAAAAGGCATTGCAAGTGATTTCTTCAGCATTTTCTTTCAAGTAGAAAATAAGTTTATTCTGATATACTGCATTTCCCACTTTAGCTCCTGTCTGTTCAAGCACAATTGGAGCTCTGACTGAGAGATGTGGTCTGACAATTGCTAGGCCTGCAGTACGCTTTTTTCAAGCATCTTTCAGTATTGTTAAAATATGAGCATCTCTTCTAACTAGACAAATTTTGTCATATTGCACACAGTAAAGCAAAAATAAAAGATAGCCTGTTGTACCAGCTATGGAGGGAAACACAAGTATTTAGATGCAAGTGTACATGGGAGACATCTAGAAGCCTTTTTAGAAGCCATGAAAAGGACCTCAGTATGAGTGGTAGACCTTAACCAGATTGTCAGCATTTTAGCAGGGATAAGGAACACCTTTAGAAGTAATGTTTTAAAGTGTTGCCATTCTTTCCTAGAATACTAATGTCATTTGTCCAGATGTTTTTTTGTAATTTATTTAAGGAATAAATGATCCTTTCTACTTAAGTTGGAGATCTGACCTTTTTCCAGCAATTATTCATATTCTCGGAGGATGTGGGAATCCCTGCAGAGGAATAAACTACTAAATCAAATAAAATTCAGCTCTGGGAGGTGGACTTGCTGCTGCAAAAGCAATGCTGAAGGTCTGTTAGTTCATTGTTAAAGGAAACTAGTTTTATCATTGTGTGTAGTAAGGTTCTCTTAGGTTTCATCCACCATCGTGGTATATGATCTTCTGGTATGGTTTTTTTTTTTCCTAAAAAGGCTATTGTCTGACACCTATTGTTTTTGGGTTTTTTTTTTAATACAGGATTTCATTATAAGGTCTCTGATAGCTTCTACCATGCAAGACAGGTGAAACTAAACAGCAGGGGAGAATGGTCTGAAAATAGTGCACAGTAGTTTGCTTCGTAGATGAAGATGTCTCTCTAAACACCATAACTATCCTCTCTCTGCATTTACTCAAATTCTAGGATACCCAGGTCACTTTGGCAACCATGACAAACTTCAACAGTCTTCTCTGAGACACTGTCTTTTTCTGCCAGGCACGAAAAAGCTTCATCCTTGATGATATCCCAGTGAAACTGAGCTGAGGATGCCCAGCAGGCGTTACTCATGTCTCAGCAAATTCTCAAGTGCATGTGCCTCTCACAAAACTGGGGGAAATGACCTTGGTCTTCCTTTTTTGCTATGGCCACAGCTCTCTTGTTCCAGAAAAAAGGTCAATACCCCAAAGAATAGGGCCATTTTGTGGCTAAAGCCATTATCTATCTTATGAGACATTCATTAGATTGCTTAGCTATTTCCTATTACATTTCTCCCTGTTGTAACATTCTGAACATTGCTGAAGTTTATAAAATAGATTGCAAAATTTAACACTGGTAAAAAGAAGTGAATTAGTCTAGAGAGGCCCCCAGAACATGTAAAGAGTTGTAACAGAGAAGCTGCAGGCTTGGCCTCGCTGACAGAGCAAAGAGCTTTTGGCAATGGCAAAGAAAAATCTATGGGATATGCAGTAACAGTCAATAGCCTACCCAGTTATCACTGGAGGAATGATTAATAAGGGACAGAAATCTGGTTTACAAGCATGTACTGGCTGTAAGCTCCAGCCAACTGGTCTGAAATGCTCACATTTCAGTTAGACACCATGTGTGCATTCTGTGGAGATTAGATATGAGGTCATGTCTTTCTGGTTGTACAATCAGAAATGTATGCCCATTCTGATTCTTTTCCTTCCAACATTGTACTGCTTTTTCCATTAGTCTGATCTTATTCTTATCCTCTCTAATTTGGACTTGATGCACAAAATCTAGAAAATGACATCCTGAACTTGTTTAAGAACCAGATCAGACTTCAACCTCCAAGTTTACATAGAAAGTAATCCCTTCTCTCAGTTTGGAGACTTCTTTTTGTGTGGTGGCAAGTCTAGACTATGGCTGCAGAGACATAAGCTGAACCTGTGCTTGTAACACAACTCTCAGCTGCCAACATAGATGGTTAGACTAGTTCAAGAAGTGCTACCTCCAAACTGCTGAGTCCTGCTAAGATTGTAATTGCATTTGAACTACTGGTTTGCCTGCATGTGTCTTTGTTAAGCTGTGTGGTTTCATGAGGTCAGGTTGACTTGGTGTTGAATGTTTGTCTGCTTTCATTGACAGTAGGGACATCCATTGGCTTCCTTGTAATTTTCTTACATACAAAAAAGGATCAGAGGTGGATGAAGATGAACATTTGAGTGAGAAGGACTGAAAGGGATTTCTTTTGTTTTCATTTCTATTGCTCATGTTTATACAAATGACATAACCTTCTCTTGAAATCGAAAGAGACCATTAATGTGACTTGTGTATAAGTAGAAAAAAGGTTTTCAGCTCTCTTCAAACACTAATCCAGTACTGATGTTCTTGGGTAAAGGGAGTATGAAGCTTAGAGGCAACAGGGGCTGGTATCCTTGCTTCTACAGAGTACTAATTGGTAATGAAAAGTTTGAGCCCTGAATGACAGGAAGTGGGTTTCCCAACAGCTTTTGCATGAGCAGAAAACCACAACTGTTTCTGTCTCTGAGTGAATTGCTGTTAGAGTTTTCTTGTGCCCTTTGTCAGAGGCAGTTGTTTAAACTTTCCTCAGAGTGATTTTTGTAAGTTTCAAAGTGAAAGCAAATGTTAGTTAGAATGCTAGCACTTTTTATAATTCATGAAGTCTGCTTCTGCTGGGAATATATTTTTATTTTGTATATAGATAACTAGAAAACTGTTCTTTCTGAACAATTTGAAAATTATATAGTGGGAAAAGACAACAAATTAAGTGATGAATCAAAATTCCTCTTTTTTTACCAGAGGTGTGTTTAAGGAAAAGTCTGGTTTTTTTAATCCTAGATCTGCTATCATGCAGGGATATCCAAGCTGCTTGTCAGTCACTGCTGGAACTGCTGCAGCTTACAACTCCTGAGGTTAAGCAAAACAATTTCAGTGTTAGTTTTGTCTGGCAGCATGGGGCTGTAAAGACTGAGTGGCTCATGACAGAACAGCTCTTATGTCTGTGCAGCATGGGCAGAGAGCTGATTTCTTAACATTGTTAATTTTCTCACATTTGTTGCTTTACTTGTTGGTTATAGCCCAAAGCGTACGAAGCAGATGTGCATCTATTCTACCTAAGAAAAAGTTTAGTGATGTGAAATTGCTATTGCAAAATACTCAGGGGGGAAAAGATAATAATGGGTGTGATTTGACAAAGCGCTAATTATCAGAGAAGCATCAGCATGGACATATATTTGAAGTAACTTTAATTTCTTGTAAACAGGGTCATGAGAGAGCTCTGATTTGTTTTGAATCAAAATTATGGTGAAAAATATTGAGTAGAATGTTTCACCTCAACTCATTAAGTTCAATGTTGATTTAGTATTTTGTGGTAAAATAATGGCATGTTCTACTTCAGAATAAGTTACTGGATTCTTTGAAATTAGGGTAACAATGCTAAGCTAATATTCTTCTGATATTCTAGCCATTTTAAGCCTAGGTCACGTCATGACACTATTTCAGAATGTCTCTTCATCCTTTATTACAACAATGCAACTTACTACTTTGTTTGCAGGATAAACACAACTAATTACTCCTAAGTAGTTTCTCACAGCTGAGTGAGTTACAGTATTGAAACTGGGAGATAACTCCAGGTCATGGCTGAGCTATTGTGATCTGTGTCCTAGAAAGGAAGACAGGGATCTGCTTAGGGATATGAAAATTAACTTGCAAAAAAAGGAAAACAAACAAAAAAACCCCAACACTTCCCATTATTTAAAGGAATTAAATCATTAAGAGTTCTTCTGTAAGTTACAGTTATAGATAAATCTTCCATGTAGAGACGTTTATGGGCTGGAGGATTTATTGTGGAAATGGTGGGTGGGTCAGGTGGGTGCTATTCATGTTTGCTCTCAGACCTGCTCAAAATTTTGCAAGATAAGTTAATATGCTAGTCCCACACATTATCTCTGCAGTATTATTTTAAGAATGCATTGCTTATAATACCCAGATGACACACATTTTTGTATTTCTTTCTCTTTAAACTTTTTGCATGGGTAGCTTGAAAAAGTTCTGTTAGTTCTTTGTAACCACCCTGAAAGATGACAGTAAAAAATTTCAATTAATAATACACCAAGTATTGGATAATTCACTCTGATCAGATGTTAATTTAACTTCTGCTCCTCCAGTTTTACTTGGAGGCAGACAACAGTAATATATCACCCACTGATGAACACCCCAAAAAGGAAAACAGGTGATGAATTCTTACACAATCCAGCTGTTGACATCATCTCAAATGCTAGATGTGCCAGTTGCAACAGCATCAATAACAATAGAACCATCTTATTTGTGCTGAATGGAATAAGCAGCCTCCATGTGATAGACATTTTGGGACACTTTTGGCCCAGTTTCTGTTATATGTTCTCAGCAGAAGTACCTGGATATTAGTAAATCAGTGATACCTCCCTTGAGAGTAACTTTTATGTTCATCAAAATCTGAAGCGTACTGGTAGGAAAAGGGTCTCTTAGCAGTTTTTTTTGTCTCATCATAGAATCATAGAATGGCTCATCCATCACAAAAGGTAGCATAGAGTCTCAAAGACTCAAAAGTCTATTAAATCATCTTCTTTTGTTTTGCAGAGTATTTTTACATGTGTGTTCAATACACAGGCCTCACTTTAATTTTGCACCATGTACTTCAACTAAGGAGCTAGGTATAGCTGACAGTTTCTTATGTGGGGAGAAGCTGGGGTGGTATGGAAATGTTGCACTGAAGAGAAAGCAAACGGGTTATGAGAAACCAAAGGGTGGTCATCTTTCTGTAGAATGAGATATGTCCAACCCAGGAATATGTAATGCAGGCTGGAATGTAACTTAGTGATGAATTATTAACTAAAATTTAATCCCAAATGAAATCTGCAATAGTGCCAATGTTAATTACTCATTTTCTGCACTCTTTAAATGTGTTGGGGACTTGGCTTTCATGATTTGGCCTTTTCCATCTGGCTTCCATGCACTGTAACAAGCCAGAGCAATAAATCCCATTCTACAGCTGTTGTTTCTCAAGCTAAAACTCTGGGGCATTCAGTTGTACCAAAACAGTCACAGAAATTATTGCTTGTGTATTATAGGATAAATACAAAGAAGATTTTATAAGGGGATGCAATTAGCTCCCTCACAACTAAAACGTTTGCATACTTAATATTAAGTCATAGATGGAAGTATGCATTTGATCATACACCTGGATATCATTAAAAATGTAGATGTATAAATTCCTGTCTTCACTGACGAGTTGGCTATGCATAGTGAAATGTACTAGCCCAATGACAAGCACGAAAGCTTGTCTTGGATTTCTGATGCATAAAATAGTGGTTATTATAGAAAAAATCCATGGCTCTAAGACAGTGTTTCATTTATGCTAACATTTCTTCATCAGCAATGAGATGTAACGTTCCTGTTACATGCTGGTAACATTTAGAGACAGCAGAATCTAAAGGACTTATAAGTGAGCATTTTTTTATGATCCATGTTCAAAGGATTTATAATCCACATAGAGTAGCCAAAAGTTGATAGAAAAATCTGAGTGTATATTTTGCATGTAAAGGAAAAAAAACTCCAATCAGGAAATTTGCCCAAGACTATAAAATGTCTGCAACGTGACCTGGGTTTGAGTGCTAAAGTGATAGAGCAGTAGCTACCTTCTCATTCAATACACCAAAATGGCAGCAGTTAGATGTGATTGCCTTCTTGGGCAAGATGTGTCCATGCTGAGGCAGTGCAAAGGCACAGCCAGTGCTGGCTCAAGGTGATCTCTAGGGCTGTGAATGGCTGCTTTGCCTTTATAATTTTGTCCCTTAATGGGTAGATGCCTCTCCTAAGGCAAGTCCTTGAGGAAACTGCTTAAGTAAGCCAAGGGCAAGGAAAGAGGTGGGAACTGCGTTTGAGTTCTCCTGTTGCTGCAGTTTTAACTGCTTTAGTTTTCTCCCTGTTTAGAGTTAGGTGTAATACTTTGAATGGCAGGCAATTTTGAACACTCTCATACGTGATTGTACAGAAAAGAACAGTGTCTCCGTACCATCTCCTTTTAATTTAATACTATTACTACTTTTTTTTACTTTGTTTTTTTCCCACAGAGGTCTCTTTGCCATACTTTTCTTGAGTACTGCTCTCACTTTTGATGTATGTATCTTTACTGTAGGTGCAGTCACTAGCGGAGCTGAAATTGCATGGCTGGCAAAAGTAAGCCAGGTACTGAGATCCCTCTTGTCTGGCTTCGTTGCTGAGGGAAGGGGGGGGGGAAAATCTGAGCAGGATCTGTATCAAAAAGTAATAGCAGAACATTGAAAAATAATTACTTGGAATAAATGTGTATTTGTGTTTTAATACCTGTCTTTGTGGCAGACACACGCTGCTTTCCACAAGCTCTGTTTCAGCTAGAGGAAAGGAAAACAAACCTGCTTTAAACTTCCCCAAAAATCTAAAGGGACTAAAGCAACATTTTCAGTGACTCTTCTAGATTAATTCTGTTTTCCAGTTGTCTAGAATCAAGTGTTTTACACAAGCTGAAAAGGTATCTCTGTAAAAAAACCAACCACCCAACAAACAAAACAATTTGTAAGTCTACCTTACAGTAGATTTTAAAAGAAGAATTTATAAAAATAGTGGTGTACAACCTAGGTTTTGTTGTATTGGGTTATTCTGTCATCCCAGTCATAAAGGTTTTCTTGACAAGATTTTGTCATCTCTTCAGAAATAAGACATGCATAAGTCTCTTTCCAAGCAAGAGCAACTGTGTCATGTTTAGCAGTTGGTAGTGCTGTCTGCCTACTAACATTCTTTCTGCTAGCTCCCTTGGGATGGAGATCAACAAACTTCAGTTACTTTGCAGTTATGCTTGTAAAGCATCTGTATCAATGTCTTCCTCCTGAGAGCCAGATAAGTGCCACAACACCTGGTACCCTTGGTGTCTTCAGCTCAAAGAACCTGAGGTGTCTCTTCATTCTTTCACCTCACAAAATGCCAGTTGCTTGTGCACTTACCACAAACATGTATATAAAAGCAGATTTGTACACAAAGAACAGCAAATAACAGAACAGTTTAGTAGAACATGAATTAGCTTTTTCTATTCTTCTGCAAATGTGAAGAGTGGAATGATGTAGAGCAGTTGTCTGAGGTGGCATATGGATGGAATTAAGCTGGGAGGGAGGGAGAAATGTGAAATAGTTATAGCTGTTGTGGTGTTGACAACTCTTTCCCTAGTTTTGTGACTACTAGTGTTTTCCCAAAAGCCTCAGATACTGGAAAAAAGAGGAAAATCTATTCAAACATTTAATTTCATAAAGGGAAAAAAAAAGATTTCTAGCTCCCATAGAGACAGACTACATCTAGGCTATATTTTACGATTTTTAGCTTCAGAATGAAAAACAGAGACAAGCAAAAAATTAGTTGTTTCTCTTAAGACAGGTGTGTGACACTTGGTTTTGGTAGCACCATTTTTGTATAAGGATATGCCATCACAGACACAGGGCGTCTGTGCCATAGGGAATATGACAGATCATCAACATGATAATTTTACATTGGGATTGACTCTGCCTAAGTTTTGGATATCTTCCCTCTTCTCACTGCCTTAAGCAGCAGCCAGAACAGGCTAACATAATCAGATCGTGCTAAGTTCCAAGTCAAATGAATTAGTTCATCAGTATTATGGATTTAGAGTAGTAGCTCTTTCAAATAAGTCTTGGTAAAGTAAGTACCACAGTTGTTTTGAGGATCAGGATACTAGGACAGAAAAAGCTCAGCATGCCAAGGAAATGCAAAGTTAGCCTTATATTCATGCAAACCAACAGAGAAAGCTTTCAACTGGAAGAAAAAATAACTTAAAATGATATAACATGTCAGCCTACTTCATGGTAAGTTGCTCAAGATGACTCATTTAAAGCCCTTAGGGAGGGGGAAAGTGGAATCCCCTATTTAGTTTATGGTGCATAAACAGGCCAGATGATTTTTATTAGTTTTTATTCTTTCATGTTGAATTTGTTTATGGTCATGTTGGTGAACCACATGTGCTTCCTTATTTAAGCTTCTTTTCTCCGTTAGTTTGCTATCTGTTCTTAGAGCTGTCTGGAGCCTAAAATCTTTGTAGTTGAGACAAAAATCTATGCAAATTTAAAAATACCCAAAACCATGTCTCTCCACCACCTCCCCCTCTCTCCCACCCCATCCCCCTCCAAAAAAACCCCAAAACAAAAAACCAAACCAACAATGACAAAAAAGGTTGTTAAAGGGAGTAAGAACCTGTCTGGAATTTGAATCTGTGTATTGCTTTACAGACAGTGCAACTGTAGTGGTGGGATGTCTGAGAGACAGCTTATAAACCAGATCTCTAGTGCCATCTTAATATTTCTTAAGGCACATTTGGCAGAAGTAAACATAGGGAATGAGCAAATTGATTTCAGAGAGGTCAAAATGACTTCAATCAGCCTAAAGTTGTTTAATAGTGTGGCCTGTTATTTCTCATTTCAATAGATGCACAAGCTTCAAGCTAGATGCAGCAAGCTGGGAAGTGAGGACTCTTAAGTTTCAGTGAGAATCTCAGAGACACAGTTTATTTGCCAAAGCAGGGAAGGGACATCTCTTCTTTCTCTTTTCTACTCTTAGTGCTATAGTTTCAAGCTTTGTAGCAAGGTCCCTTTCAAGCAAGGGATTTTCCCCACAGAACTAATCCATGGAACCCTAGGGAAAAAAAGCAGATGAAGTGTGACTTTGTGGAGACCAAAAGCAGAGATCTCATTCTCTTCCAGGTGTACAAGATTTTATTCAGAAGCTCTGATCTGACTGATACTTGACAGAAGCCAGGAGACATGGGAGCCACATGCACTCCCTGCCCTCTGAAATCTGAACTGAAAAGTAGTGGCATGTTTTACTTCCATTTCAATTTGATCAGGTAATTTAGAAGTTTCTTTTCCTCTTTAAACACTTTCAAGGAAATTTACTGGTTTTCAAGCCTAACCATCTCTGATTATGCACTGGAAAAGATGGATCTCAGATCTTGGAGACTTGGAAGGTGATTAATGAAATGAGGGTACAGAATCACTGGCAGATGTGGAATTACTACTGCAATTCTTATTAATCACCTTTACTTCTCTCTCGCTCTGCTTTTTTTTTTTTTTCTACTGTCTTGCCTTTCAAGACTGTAGTGTAAAGAGGGCAGTGGAAGGAGACTTGGGACAAAGATGCAAGCCTTAGAATTTGGGTTGTCCATGGTAACCATAGCAACTAGAAATAAGATGGAAATGAAAAAAGAAAGCTGATGATCTGTCATTATAGTTAATTAACCTTACTTACAACTAGAACATCTGCTATGCATCTTCATATCAGTTTTCATTTGATCTCTCCCCCACTATCTGCCAGTATGTCAGGTCAGAGAGGAGTGATGGCTTTCTGCACCATATGTTATGAAGAGCTAGAACTAGTGTGCTAGGATCTGTGAATGAAGTTATAGGAGTCCTGGAAAAGATGTGGGGTCTGGAAGGATTCATTAGTCTGGAAATAAAACTAACTGTGGCTAGTTTAGTTATACAGCAGCTCAATATTACAGTTTTAGACAATTTATTTAAAAGGTGTAAACATTGAGAAGAGCAATTTAAGACAATTTTAACCAATTATGAAGTGTTAGAATCATAACAGCATTTTGGATGCACGCTGTAGAAGTACCAAAACTGAGATTTGCTGTGTTGGTAGGCAATATTCCCATAACAGGGGAATGAAAATTCACATGGTTGGCTTTAATTGACAAATATTTCATCTGGAACTATTCTGAAATAAGAGAAGCAAAAATTACTGGAATGTGCTGAGGGAAAGTGATGACATAAAGGTTCACGTCACAACATGAGCACAATTAATCCAAATGTCCTGCTCATTGTCAGCAATTGTCTTTCACAGGAGATATCTGAAACCTTGCAGGGGTAGCTGTAGCCTGACCCCAAACACCCATCAGCCTTTTGCAGAAGCAGATATGACCTAGTCTGAACAACTGAATGCCTTTCTCCCATCCAAGCCCAACTGAAATTTAAAAATGATCCCGATCTAGGTGGCTCATTGCAGAACTTGTCCTGGTAGGCTTCCTCTGGGTATTTTTCATTCTCCCAACCTAGAAACTTGTGACAAAGCACAACTGAGGCACTTCTACACTTAAAATGATACAACCAGAAGAATATAAGGGAATTTTTAAGAAGGACAGTTGCAGGATATGAGCAGGATTTCAAGGTTTAGTTCTCCTACTCAGGAATTAAAAGCCATATCTGCCCTTTCCTGTGAGTGATCCTTGACCATCTGTATATGGATGCCGTTAATGATGTTATGGATGATGTTATGGATATTGTTAAGTCTTTCTGCCACAGAGACTTAAGATTTTTCCAAAAATCTTGGAGGTTTAAGAATTACTATGGCTATAAACAGTGGACACAATGTTAATTAAATACATGTGCCCATCCAAAGTAAGAAAGTAATCACAAGTGGATATGATGCTGGATCTGGAAGATGTCTGAGACTTGCTAGCAAGTTCTTTGGGGTCATATTTATCTAAATTAAATAGTTGACAAAATACTCCATGCTGCAGAACCATTTCTCTGTTAGTCAGGAGCTGAATCCATAATATGGTCAGGAGACTTCATAAAGCTAATTTTCTGCAGTTGGTCTGACTTCTCCTCTGCTCCCCTCTCCTACCTATGCAGAGCAGAGTAAGCAGGGAGTCTTCTGTTTCACGCTCTTGTAGTCTAGCTGAGCTGCCTTTTGTGTCAGCTGTAGCTCTTAGGACTTGTACTGACCAGCCACGCCCTATCCAGAGTCCCTCTTTCAGCCTGTAGTTGAATTACCTTCAGATGGGTTTGCTGATTTTCCAGTAGACAAAGGGACTAAGTTATTTCCATTTGATTTGATAGTGTCTCTACAATGGTAAAAATGGAAATCCGGTTTTGTGTCAACTAAGGACTGTGGCTTTGTGCATAAGTTTGAATTTTATCAAGACCAGGGTGACAAAGATTAAAAATAGGAGTCAAACCAAATACTCAATATTAACCCTTTAAGATCTTGTTACTATGGCTAAGAAATATTAACACATAACTGCATTGCTCCATTAAGATATTGTGGCTACTTAATTGTTCTTAATATCAGCTGCCAAAATCACAAAGGCTTTAACAGGGCTCCTGGATGGACCCTCAGCAGTCACAAAAGGTAATGTCATAAGGTTATTTTAACCAGAAAGACTGTAATTGTGTCTATTAGTTGCACTGTGTTGATTCTTGTGCTTGATTCCATCTGAGGAAAGAAGTCACTAACTTCTGTGCCCAGGGAAGTGTGAGGGTAAATTCCTGCCTCTCCATTTGGCTGTTGTCCTCCTTGCATAATAACTACTTGTTAAATAAGGGAAGCTTCAGTTGTCCTATCATGCTATAAGTGCTGCAGTCATAAATGCTGTAATGGGAAAACTTGACAAGGTGAGAGGTTAGTATTATTTAGGGATAATCAAGAAAAATGATTGTGGGTGAACTAGTCAAACTTGAAAGGGCAATGAGTAGTATTAAACCTAGAGGGTAAGAGAGCTGCTCTTAATGGAAGTCAGTGGAGTGAAATTCTCATCACACTGAGCAGGGAGATACAGGACTGAAAACAGAGCTTAACAGAGAGCACAAAGCAACTGTGAAGTGTAATTGCAGTTAATCATGCCAAAGTGAGTTTCATTGGACTAGCTAGCTACTTGATTTTTCCTGGCATTCATTTGAACATAAGAACTAGTGCTGGAATTTAGTAAAATTTTACATAGTGTATGGACTCTTTATTTTTTTTTTCTTTAAGAGGAAGAGGAAGACCAAAGGCCTCTGTGAAAACAGGATGAAGGCACAATATTTAAGATGGAAACCATTGAGAATAACTGGGTGGAAGAGGACAGGAGAATAGATTCTTGCAGACTAAACACAGTTTTGTAAGGGGATGATGTTCTCATCCCTTCTGGTGGAGGAGAGATTTTAAATTACAGAATAAGAAGTGTAGGAATTAGTGTCATGATAATAAAAGAAAATAATAACTGGACATGTAGTTATTTGAAAGTCACAGTGCCCAGAGAGGTTGTGGAGTCTACTTTTCTGGAGATATTCAAAACCCATCTGGACATGCTTCTGTGCGACCTGGTCTAGGGAATCCTACTGTGGCAGGGGGGTTGGACTAGATGATCTTTTGAGGTCCCTTCCAACTCCTAACATTCTGTGATTCTGTATGGCGAATACTTTTGTTGTATTTGCTTCTCTGGTATAGTGGGCTACAAAAGAAGAATTTCACCACATTTATGAATTGGGTGGCTGCTTCAAACCCAGAGTGGTAGCTGGAAGTTCAGAAAGGCTTTCAAACCCTGCATCTAATGCCTTCATGGAATCACAGCAACAGCTTTAAAGCCTCCCAAGTCTTGACTTGCAATGAGAGTCCCTTGTGGGTCACTAGAAGAAGCAGTTCTGAATGCTGGAGTGAAGGCTACTGTTCTGATAGTTGAGGTTCCTACTGGTTTTCCTAACTGCAAGAGGAAGTGGACTGTCTAAATATATACATATTGAAAAAAAATCTAATTATTTTTTTATAGTGTTTTCAAACAGGATGCATTAAATCTGCTAAATTCTGCGGAGCTGCATCCCTACTCAGTGTAATGGTCTGTGGAGCATTAAGATTGACAATTAGTTGTAAATATGTAGCTAATTGTAGAAAAAATCAAAAGAGAGATGAGCTGGGCATGTTGCAAGCATGGATCTGTTTGATACTCACTGAGTAAGTATCTCATCAGTTGCCTCTAACTGTTTGAACTTCATCCAAGTTGCCATTGTTTCCAAGCTACAGTTTTAATTAGGGTTTGCTGGGAAACATATGGCTTTATCCAGTGATCACAAACACGAGCAGCTTAAAATAAAGGAAGGAAAGAAGGAAGCTGTACCCAATATCCATAGCATGCGACTGCTTTTGTGTTCATGCCAGTCTTACAGGGTCAACTGGCAAATAGATAAAAAGTGGGGTTTTTTAGCCAGCACTACCTAACTTTTTTCTGTCAAGAGAAATGTTTGTGATCTTTCATCTACAGGAAAACTATTACCACCTGTGGTATGTAGTAGCCATAACCTTTTAGTATGTTACATTTAAGTGGAAGTCATTTCAGAAAAAAATATTTGTCAAGAGAAAGGTGGGAGTTTGGAAGAAATGGCTTTTGCAGATTTCAGCAGATTTCTGGTCAAGAAAAGAAACAAGTTGAGTGATACTTGTGTCAGGGTTCCTCTGGGGCTCCAGCTCTTAACAATTCAGCTATTGAGAAGGACAGATTGTCTTAGTTTTCTCAGCCTGAGGAATCTTGAAATTACAAGAACAGCTGGTAGATTGGAGAGGGAAAAAAACCCAGTGCTGATGACCTTGATGAGAAAATTATCTGAGATGGTATGTTGAAGTGGATAAAATTCAGAGGGTAGTGAAAGTTAAAATGAAAACTGCAGAGAGTGTCAGAGATGCTCAGTACAAGGTGTATGTGGGGAGGAATGAAGTGCTGTGTTAGAACTGGTGAGAAGTTTTCATTGGGAAATGACAGGTTGCATTGCTGATGTTGGTTCCAAGTAACTGATAGGGTCAACTTGTAAATAAGTGCTGCAGAAGGCAAAACCAAATTGACTTGGACTGAATGAAGCAAATATTTGTTGTCAAGTGTCAGATTAGACATCTGTTTAAATTACATTGACCTCTGCTCTTCATTTCTTCGTGTACCACCCGTTCAGGACTGAGCAGATTTGATATTACAGGCAGCTCTAAGGAGCTTTTGTCCTTCTTAAATATGAAAGGACTGCATGTATAGTATGTGCATAACTACTTTGTAAGAAAAAAACCTCATTAATCACAGGACTTTCAAAGACAGGGTCACAAGCAGAGCCCATGACTGACTGATCCAATATGAGCAGGGACTAACACAATTCCCACTCCATAGAGCTTAAAGACTAGAGATGAGTGAAGTATTGTACAGTGAAGTAGCAGTAAATTCCACTTTTGGCTCACTCTTGAGACAGAGAATGGAGCTGGACTATACCCCAATTAACTTATTTGGAAGGTTACGAGTGCAGCATAGGGAGAAGGGTACGAGGACAGTCTTTCTTGAAACTGATTTTAGTAGGCAAGCTGGGAGAGGAAAGACTATGAGACTGGGAAGTGTGTGTGATTTGTTGGAGTGGCTTTTTCTATGTTTTGGTTAGGTTTGTTTTTGTTCTGGATTTTTTGTTTTCTTTTTTGGATCTGCCATTCCATACAATTTGTTTGAAGCATGAGGTAGAACCAGTTCATAACAGACTTATAGCCAGTTTCCTCCTACCCAGAATTGCTCAAAGATGCCTGTTACTTAGTATTGGTAACTCTATTACAAATATTAAGTAAGAAGTCTGTGTGTGGGAGATCTGACTAAGGCTCTCTTGACTCAGGCTTTTATTGCAGTGAGTAATTTAAAAACTGTTCTTGTGTGTGTCTCTCTTTTCTGAACTTGTGTTTAAAGTTCCAGTAAATAAGAGTTGAAATTGCATGATCATATACTAGAAAAAACACATTTGTTTATATGCAGAGCTAGATTGTGTGTGTGTGTGTGTTAAGATTTACTACAGGGCTATTTCTCTGCTCTCTCTTGTGAAGAGTGGGAGGAAAGAAATATCAGGGAAACTAATTTCAAACTTCAAACAAAACATGTTCTAAAGTTCTTGGTTAGAAAGCATAAGTCTGATGTTTAGAAACTCTGTTCAGTTCTCTGTTCAGAAACAAAACGTATTAGAACCTTTCCTTCTAGAAAGATGGGATTGACTTAATTAACTAATGCCTAATTCATTGGGAAGGAGGGCAAGTGAATTAAGACTGTTTTACCTGAAAGAAATGAGTTAATACTGTGTTTTACATGAAAGAAATGTACTTGTCCATCTTTGTAAGCATTGTCAATATTGATAAACTGATTCACTTGAAAGTCTAGATGCTTCTATTCTTTTCCTGCCCTATGCAACACTTGTTCTTTGAAGCAGGGTTCATTAGTTGACAAAACCTGTTCACACAGCAGTGTGTTGTCATGATAGGCTGTAGTTTCTTCCTTTAGCAGCTAAATACAGTGTGACTAGGGACATGGTTTAATGGTATGTTAGTGAATAGGTATTGTTGGACTTGATCTTGGAGGTCTCTTCCAGTATTTTTGATTCTGTGTAGGTCTGTGTGACTGTTACACAATACACAATTGGTGGTTTGATTTGCAGATAGGTCAGATAAATATTGTTTGATAATACTTAACTAAGTGTTGCTGTTTGTACAATTTATGATAGAATAATTAAAAGGCAGGATTTTCTGCTGAAAACATAATGTAAGATATATTGTGTCTTGTTTGTTACAGCACAGTTTGTTCATCAGTTTGGCCGCTAAGGAATGTATGCACCATGAGCTGCTTTACTGAAGAGTGTACTCACTCTTATAGTAGTAGCCAAAGCATTTACACACACTTGTCACAACAATTACTCCCATTCAGAGGCAGGGCTTGATCTTTTGCTGTGTGCCATGTAAGGTGAGAGAGTATACATATGACGTTACTGCTGGAGAGAAGAAGGACATGCTAATGCTGGTTATGGTCCACATGCATTGAATGGATTCTCCCAAGCTTGTGTGAGTTCAGTTTCCCACTCTCTCAATCTCCAGCCTTCACGCTGTGCACAGCTTTTAGGGGGCAAAGGAAACTGCAGTGAGGAGATAACACTACTCTAAAATATCCACTGGGCTCCAATGTCACAATTGAGAACACTAGCATGTGGCACCTCCATCTCAAAACAGTAAATTTTGTGTGGAAGAGGAGATAAGGCACAATGTCCTTACTCTTAGGAACAGGAGGAAAGGCATCATTGCACTCATCAGTTCAGATTAGTTGTGCTAATAAACACAATTATTTAACATTCATTCAGTGAAAATAGCAACATGGGCTAAGTAGGATGAAACTCTCCCACCACTAGCACATAGGAAGATGGACTACAGGTACAGTCCCTTTGGTCATACAACCCAGGAAGATGCTGCTGAATCATTAAGATCAAGGCCATGTTGTGGAAACCGATTTGAGATGGTAGTACCATAAAGTCAATGGGGTTCCTTGTAGGAGGACAATGCTCCCCACATGAAAGGGGGTTTCACAGTGAAATTCTTTTGTCAAGTAATACAAACTCCATGAAGTACAACTTTCAATTAAATAAATAATACCTTAGAGGTGAATGGGGGAGTAGTCTACAGACATCTGAAGAAACTATGCTGAATCACTGATGTCTACGCAAGTGTTTCACTCAGGCAGAGGAAATCAGCTCTTACAATGTCCCTTTTTCTTTGTTTAGATCTTTTTGCAGACAACTCTGGATTTAAGATGAAGGGACACAGTATAGCCCTGACTTATTTTCATATCTAAAATAAAAATCCATGATACATTGCTTAAAGTAGCCTGTGTACCAAGTTGACCATTAGACAGTGTCTTTTAGCCTCCTTCTCTTAATATATGATCTTTAGTTTCATGGCATGTGTTTAAAAACCTGATTTGACCTTACTAATTTATGTGACAACAGTGGGGCAAATAAATGCTCTGTGAAGCCTTAATTCCAAACAGCATCTGAGGATGGTATCTCAGGATGCACTGGGAATACTTGACACAACCAGGCCTAGCTAGGAAATGGGCATAATTGTTGCTGATTTGATGAGAACAGATGGTATATGGCCTACTCATATCACTAACAACGCAAAATACCGTCACAACCTCTTCATAATTTTCCTGGGCATCCATTACCTTTACAGACACATAGTGGAAAAACAAAGAACCTGATTAAATTAAGAGATTATTCTTTTAGGTTCCTGGCAAGTTTAAAGTCGTTGTTAATTTAATTGATCCTAATAGCAAACAGCACCATCTAGTACACTGGCTGGTCACCCTCCAGGGAGCTTCTGGCTCACAAAGGCAGATCTAGAATATATATGGGGGTGTGGGGAGGTTCTGTTTGTTCTTTCCACGTACAAGTATCTACTGGTATATTCTGAGGTTTACAAATTTAACTAGTAACTCGGTCTCTCACTGTATCTGAACTGTCAGACATTGTTTTTATCAGATATTTAGATATACTGCAAAATTTCACTTTTGTAACTGAGCAGAAGGCTTTGAGGAATATGAAGGTTTAGCTTATAGAGGATAACTGGAAAGGGTTTCAGACAGTCAGCCTTAAGCTCTGAAATATGAAACCTGCTACAGACTGAAATAGCAAATGTATTTTACTTCCATTAACCTTGCTTTAAAACACATATGACAAACTCTTCAAATGTATTCAAAATCCAAACTATTGTTGGCTTCTATTAGGGAAGAAGCATTGATTGCTGAGAGCAAAATGGAAGCCCATTTGCCATATAGATAAGAAAAAAGCATCACAAGCTTTTAATTTTGCCAACATGAAAGAGAACACATTGTTCCAGAGCTTTTGCATGTGGGTCTTGGCCAAGGGGGAAACTCAACAAAAAGACAAACTGGTTTGAAAATCCTCTAGTGAATGGCAAATAAGAGGCTGGTATTAATGGATCTCCTTGAGTTCTCTACAGTTAATTATTCATCTTATTTATACTGTAAATATATATTTACTCTGTAAATATAATAACATTTCCTCTGTAATGGAAATGTTAGTATATTAGTAGACTGCATCAAGTCTGAGGTATATCACAGGAGTAATGTTTAATAGATGCCTAAGGTATAAAGCAAAAGTTCCTGGGCTGGTAGAAAACACATCAGCTCTGACCTCTGGTTACATGGAGAAGTGCAGGCTTATAGAATGCAGCTTTTTTTTCCTTGACTCCTTAGATAAACAATGAATAAGGAAATTGCCTTTGGTGGGATGATGATGATGATGATGATGGAATAGTCTTTAATGTGAAGGGAAGAAGTGAATAAGGTGGAATCTTTCCTTCACATTTGAACCTTGCCCAGGGAACACAGTACTTATGGAGAAGTCTGACCTTGGAAGTTCTGTTTAGAAAAGGTCCACTGTGCAGCAGTGGCCATACCTTCAGAAAACCCTAGATCTTGCAAATAAAAATGTCTTGAGTAAATGGTTGCAGTCTGTAAACTTAACCACAGAAAACATTTGGTTAAGTAATTGTCTTACTTCTTGAAGACCATAACAATGAGAAGAAAACAATTGTGCCAAGTCCTCATGTTTTGGAACAATCATGCAATTCTACTTAACCTATCTCCTGGGTTAGCCCTTTCAGTGTTAATCCCAGTCAGTTTCTCTGCTCACTGTGAAAACTAAAAATCTTTCTTTCCCTAGGCCAGTTGTAAACATGTTCCAAGAGTCACTAAAGACAAGATGGTTGGACAAGAGTTTCTGTGTTCATGTGTGGTTTCTGAATGTGGGTGTGTGTTTAGTTTTTGTGAGTTGTTTGGGGGGGGGTTTTGCCAGTTTTCTCCAGGTAGACTGTGAGAAGTAATGGTAATCCCCACCCTGTTAATAGAAGGATGATCTCTAGTCCACAGTCTAAGTGGAAATATATCTGCAGTACTGCATTAATTTAGTCTGCTTCCATTGACCTCAGGGTCAATCATCTTATTTTTTCTAATTAATTATATTTTTATTTTTACCATCCATTTCTTCTTGTCTTTGGGGCCTAAATCAGAGAGGATTCTTATTTATATACCTTTTACTGTGTGACTTTTAAAATATGCTTTTCCTGTAAAATTTCAAGTCTTGAGTAATTATAGCAAACAATTGTGAGAGACTAGAAAGAGAGGATGTGACAAAGCAGGATGAGGATGTATGTTGCTGTCCCCAACCTTTACATCCCCAGCCAGACCTTCTTTGTCAGTACAAGGTCCAGCAGCACAGCTCTCTTCATTGGTTCCTCCAATACCTATGTCAGTTATCAATGCAGTGCAGGAACCTCTTGGACTGTGTGTACCTAGCTGTGTTGCCTTTCCAGCAAATATTGCTGTTAGTTAAATCCCCCAAGAGAACTGGTGCCTGTAGTTTTGAGGTTACTTTCAGCTGTCTGTAGAAGGCCTCATTGACTTCCTTTTCCTGATCAGGTGACCTGCGGTAAACATTCACTACAGTGTCACTCACTAACCAGCCCCTTAATTCTTACCTTTCAGTTCTCAACTCAGTCTTTATCCCACCTTAGGCAGAGCTAGATATGTTCCAGTTGCTCTCTCACATAAAGAACAACACCACCACCTCATTTTGCTGGCCTGTCTTTCCTAAAAAGTAAGCAGCCATCTATGACAGCATTTCAGTCATGTCAGCCATCCCACTGTGCTTTTGTAACTGAAATGAGATCATGACCCTGCGACCACCCTTATTCCCCACGCTGTGTGCATTGGTGTATGGGCATTTCAGAGAGGTAATTGAGTAAGGTTTCTCTGGGAGGGTGAAGGCACCATAGTCATACACACCCTTGAGTTGGTTTGCCTTCTGGCTCTCATCTTGGAAGGCAGCTAAGGAGCATTTGTCCCTGCTCTGGTTGGCCTGGCTTATTCCCCAGTTGGATGGGAAGCCAATCCTATTTTATTCTATTCTGTCATTTATGCAATCTAGATAAACAGATAACTTCTAGCAGACTGTTTGTTGTCCAAAGTGTTTACAGTAAATGGTGAGGTAGAAGAAATATGTTTAAGGTTTAATGGTTAGAGACTAGGTAAAAAGTCCTCAGTGGTGAAAACCAGGGGCTTTGGCTTGACACAGTGCGAAGATCAGAAAACAAAAGCTCTTAGAGAATATCTGTGTTTATAGCATGCTTTTGGGGTGCTTCATATGGGCTTGGTGGGTGGAGATGAGTCTTTGTCTGCACACCAGGATCCTTTGGGAATCACAGTCAAAGAAAATAATTGAAATCCTAGAATTTCTGGATATCATTATTTATTCTGATGCCAAATATAAAAATACTATCATTTGACTGATGACTCTGCTCACTATGTAAAATATATATGTACGTGTATGTATCACATACACATATAGGTAGTATTGCTGGTCATACTGTTAATGATAAATGGAATACAGCATTGAATGTGTCCTTTATAGGCATGTCTTTTAATTTGTTCCTATTTTTAGTTTGCATTTATATACACTAGGCCATCAATAAATTCTTGTGATGATAATTTAATGTAACTTTGTAGTTCAGCAGACATCTTTCACTTGCAAGGTAACCAAATAAGGGAAGTAACATCTAGCAGATGATAATGCTGCTCGTAATTTCTGCGTAATTCTCACCAAAAATCCCATTAATCTTCTTCAACAAATTATCGATTGGAAGTGGCCTAAAGTCTGCACTCTGACTTCTGATTCACAGCAAGTCATGTCTGGTGAGATGAAGCAATCACTAGAGCACTATGTTCTCTCCCATTCTGGAAATGGCTCAGATGATATCCAAATTCCGGTGCCCAGTTCTGATGTAAACAAAGATCTTCATGACTTTTCTTAAGGAAAGCCTGATATATGACTTCCTAATCTTATTGTCAGGATTTGCTTGATAAAAAATGGATCTTGGCAAAGTCAAGGCTTACTACATATGATAGACATTTTGTTCCATCATTTTTGTCCTTATTTTGGCATAAGAATTGGGATATTTCTAAACACTGGAAATTCCTTCATGTCTCAATTTTATTACACATTCTAAAAATTAATGAGTAAGGCTGTTTCTGAGGAAGCATCAGCATGTGTTTCACCCACAAACTATCTGCAAGTTCAGAGGGGATTCTTTTGGGGTGGTGGTGTTTTTTGGGTTTGTTTTGTTTTATTGGGGGGGTTTTTTGTGGGTTTTTTTGTTTGTTTCTTTTTCACCAGATTTCATTTATTTCAAAAACCTTGTAGCTTTCTCTGGAAGGCATGAAATACCATTAAAAAAAATCCCAAACCAAACAAGTCAAACAAAACTCAAGCCAAAAAATCCCCACAACTGGATTTCCAAAATTCCATGTCATACCCAGGTAGTAACTCAACTACAAGATAAAACTCAATGAAGTTAGCATGACCTGCATCTTTACTATCTCTTGCCCTTTAGCAGACTCTGTTCATGCATAGGTGATAGCAGTGTTTAGAGATAAAATCTTTGCTTTTTATCTCAAGCACAGACCCCAGAAGCCTGTTCCTTTCTCCTGCTCAGCAGGCCCTGTCCCAATACATGTGCAATACACACACACAAGCTGCCAGACCTTCAAGGGTGAGTGCACACACATGTACATGCTTAATCAGGATTTATAAGATTAACTTGACAGCATTCATAACCCAGAGAAGGGATTCTATGGAATTGGCTGACCTGTAAAGGTGGTCCATCATGAGTACCAAGGGTGAGATTCCCAGTATCTATGAAGCTTGAATCACTAGTTATACGAACAATATAAATTTGTCATTCAGAAGAAAATCTTGCTGTGATATTTCTTCAGGCTGTTTAATAGGGCTTGATGAAAATCTTGCCTGGTTTTGGGTCCCCAAGGGAAAAAAAAATGAGTTGAAAATGCTCTTCAGCCACATAGATCTTAGCAGAATTCTGGGAGGTGCTGTGTTAAGTATTTAGCATTGAAACAAGGCAGTTTTGCCCAAAACAATTTAAACTGATGGATGTGGTGCTACCACATGAAGTAATGTTGATGAGACTGGAGGATTAGAATTGAAAGACTAGGACAGGGAAGCTGTGATAAAGTGAAGGCAGTGCACAGATAGCAGTCTGTCTCCACTTGCCAGAGCTTTGCTTAATCATACACGTCTTGTTGCTTGCATATAGGAATGGCAGCTGCATAACCTGGAGTCTTTTTGCTGCAGTCATGATTATGTTTAGCTACATGCTCTGTAGGAATAAAGAAACAATGTCTGAGAATTTTTAACTCCTAAGTTGCATGTGGCTGAGTGCTGGAGAAGAACTGCTCCAGCATCCATGGTCCACTCATCAATATCCTGTGGAGCCTCAGGACAGAAGCTACTTTTGCTGTTTTCTGACTGTCTAAAATCTGGATGAGTAAATTCTCTACTTTATGGCAGGTTCTCAGCTGATAAACAGGACAGCATCAGAAGAGCTAACCTAAAATGTCTCCTTTTGAGAAGAATGGGTGATTCATTGGTAGAAAACAGACCCACCTTCCAATGATGACATCCAATTTGGTGGTTGTCCAACTTACTGTGATATTGGAGCTTGAAACAGACAAATTTACAAATCAGGTTCTGGTATGTGTGAAATTGGCTATCAGGCCAGAAAGTTCTGAACAGGCTAAACTGGATTACAAGGCAATCCACTTCAGTTACCAGTGAAGGTGTGTTGGAGTAGCTCTTACTCTCACTGTGCTCTGAACTGAATCGAGTGCAACTGACTCTGAGGGCTCAACTTCCCAGGAAATAGATAATAGCCAGTATGATATGGTTGCTGCAAAACAAACCAGAATCCCTGTGGACTGTAATATTGCTTTTATAATTTCTTCTTTTCTCTCTCCATGGAAAAATGAGAAATGCTTTGAAATATGCAGAGGATCTGGGGCTGGGGAAAGAGTTTGTCCTTGCTGGTGAATACATGCCAAGATTCTAGATGCAGGTGCTGAAAGCAGTTGAGTGTCTCATGTGTGAGAGCAAAATGGGGCTGGGGACTGTTGCTCAGTGTTTAATTCAATGAATTTTCAGCCTGTTGGCTATTCCCTGTCTGCATGTCTCATTCCTGATTTGTGGTCTTTTCCCTGCAGAAAGCTGTCTGCCTTTGCTTGTCCTTTAATGCTCCCACTGTCCTTGTATTAAAATGTGACTGCTTTCTGTAGCACCAGGAAAAGATAAGGATTGCAAGTGAGAAATAAGCAGCAGTCATGGCTGAATGGCTTCATCTTGGTTTAATGCAAATATTCAATCAAGAATTTCTCAGTAACTAGGAAGGAAAAAAGCTTCATAGCAACAAAAGCAGAATGTGGAATCTGTGAGATAGAATGAGGTGTCATTTCTTCTATTATCTTGGTGTGCTTTGAAGGGAGTGGTTTTGAAATATGCATAAAATGAATTCATACACTATCAAAATAATAACAAACATTATGTAATACCTTAATTTGTGTGCAGTCTCTCCTTCCACTCCAGGTAGCTGTGTAAACACACTTCATTAGCCTCCTCACTTAAGTGTTGTCTCTATCTCATGGACAAAGACATTATGTTACAGGGCAGAATTGAAGAAAGTGGCTTTTACAAACCTTTTGGGTCCTGTTTCTCTGCAAATTCCAGCACCCCCAGATGCTAACAGCCCAACTGGCTGCAGCTGTAAGGCTAGGTAGGGAGCGCTGCTTCTCTTAATTGAGAAGTCAGAAAGAAGGTGGGAAATGAGGCAAGTTGAAAGTAACTTTGTTGTTTGTGTTTGGTTGGTTGCCCCCACCCAGGTTTTACTGTTTTGTTTTGATAAAGCAGACATTTTCAATACTGAAGCGGATCTCCTTCCCATATCACTGTCTTGGTTTTGCAGCAAGACTAGAAATCATACCTCGGTGTTGGAACTTCCAGGAGTTTTGTTACACTTTTCTTTTAAGTCTTCTTTAGCTCCACAGCAAACACTGATGTTTATAGGAGGCATCGCTGATCAGGTCCTGCCATCAGATGCTTGGATGTATTTCTCCCCAGGTCTCAGAGTCTGAGTGCCAGACCCCAGAACAGTCTCAGCTCTGTACCTAGAACTGAATTTCACTGGGGCAGGAGAGGGTGGCAGCTGGTGATTGTACAGGAGGAGCTGTAGACTCAGACTACAGCTGCAGACTTAGTTCTCCTTACACTCACAGAGCTTCAATTGCTGAAAGCAACATCTAGCCTTTTCACAATTCAGCTGGAGGCAAATGCACATCAGAAGCATCACTGCTATGCTGCCTTAGGTAACTGCCTACTTTGCCTATGTCTAGAGTTGATTTTGTTCTGATCAGTGGGGAATAAGAAGGGATGCTGCAGACCAGTTTATCTTTCATTAGTGTGTGATGTGAGGGTCTTTTTTTCTGAGGGACAGAAATGAGGCCTCAAACTTCAATCTGAGTCCAGCTGTATATTTGTGAGTACAGATGGAGGGGTGGGGAGTGTTGTCCTTGTGAGGGATGGACAAACCTTCCTCTTGCTTTGAAATGTGTCACTTTCCTTCTGTATGTCAGGCTTGAAATTTTTCATAGCAGAAGTGATACTAAAAAGGAGTTGAGGGCTGAGCTAGTGGTACAGTGGGCTTACATAGCAATGTAGACAGTATGACTCTAGTCCTAAAAGAAACATCACAAACATCAAGAGCACCAAAGAAAAATGTAAGGCCACTGGTAAACTCGGCTTCCACAAAATGTCAGATTCTGCAGTCCTTTCCATACTGGGTGGAGGTTCTCTGTAAGGCTGTTAAAGTTTTAGTGTCGTTTAGTTATTGTTCCCAAAGTTTATGTGTCTTGGCACACCAGAGCTCTAGGAGATAAAGGAGCAGACCACATTGCAATTAATTTAGCTTCAGTTCATTGTGTACCATGAAGAATATAACCCACTTATTTCTCAGCATTTGCATGTTTCTATTTCATGAAACTAATGAGACTTTTGCAGCTTATTGTTGTAAGAGTGTTGGTGAAGACTCACAATCCTCTTGCCTGATTTCCCATTTATTTTTCATTCCTTTGTTTTTCTTGGTTCTCAATTACAAGATTCTTGGCAACCATACTGGTGTGCAAAGCTCACACCTGACTGTTCATTTGCCACTGTACATCCCAGCACTGTGGTTTCCCAGAAGTCAGTGGACTCCATTAACCTTGTAGGACTGTGGTCTAGTAAAATCAAATGCGTCGCGTGCCACAGCATTACCCTAATATCCTATTTTTCAATGCTTCTCCATCTTTGAAAAAACATTGAAATGGAGTTGGATTAAATATCTGCAGCTTTGCCATATAGTAACTGATAGAAAGATAGAAAGACTTTCATTGGGAGTAAGAAATAAGGGCTATGTGTATGTGGGATGGAACAGTTGCTGACTATTATTTTCTTCAAAACTTTTTGTCAGTCAAAAACTTTGGCAAAATTTTCTTGGAAAGTCCAACTGCATTGTTGCTTTTTCATAGTAGTTTGTCCACCACTTCAAGCAAAAGAGAAGGGACTGTGTGGGAAGCCACATGGAGGATTCACTGGTGATTCCACCAAGTTATCAATTTGTTTTAAGAGGTTTGTCCACAGTGTTCAATCTTACTTGGAAAATGATTCATTAACACTAGGGACAGTTGAATCTAATCAGCAGATAAGGAAATGGAGACACATGATATTTAGTGAGGAAGGACTGTGATGGCCTATGTTAGTAACAAACTGTTCCATGCTGATGAAATTTAAAGGTTAAGCACAAGTAATTATTTTAAACAGATGACCATACGAAACATCACTGAAAATACATTTAGAATGCTCTAGAAAAAAAATTCTATGCTAACTAGTATCTTTTCCATCTTTGCAAGTACATTTTAGAAGCAGTACATTAAAAAAAAATCTCTGTCGTAATGGGGAAATAAATTCAGGAAATGAAATTGAAATTCTGATTTTTTTTCTATAAAGCTGTCCTCTGCTTTTCCTCAAGAGATTGAAATCAGTAATATTGCCTTTTAGGACACACATCTCAAAATCCCCATTGGCCACAGGTTAACATTTTATTACTGGGCCATTTTGCTGTTGTTTTAGGAGGGGAACAATGACCATGATTAAACTTTTAAGTTTCCATGCATGCATTTGCACTTCCAGCACAGTTACATAGTCATGTCAACCTGAAAATTTTCAATAGTGTATCATGAAAGCCATAAAATATATTAAAAGGTTTTCTAGCTAAGAAAGGTAAAGGCCAAACTTTATCTATACTTATAACAAGACTCCCATTAACGTCTGTGATGAATCTGTGGAAGTATTCTGAGCTGTGAACAGCAAACATATGTAGGATTGAGGTTAAAAAAAAAAGAAATATTATTAAGTCCACAGTTTTAAAACAGTGTGACAAAGACAAAGAAGCTTTGTCAAAGGAAAGTAACTTGTTGGTTTGAAACCAAGCATTACAATAATGCTGGGTATTATACTGCTGTCCCTGTGGGACTGCTTGTCTGACCATGGTGAACAGAATCAGGTAGATCCTACAGCTCTATGCATGATATTGTTCATATTAGTTTCATATTCTGTGGTGTGACACCTGACCCAGCATGATGCTCCCTTCCCTGGGAATAGCATGGATAAAGCAGAACATCCCATCTGTGTTAGTCTCAGCTGCCTGAGGAATGCATATGGAAGAGTGGTGTTCTTTAGGCTAAGGACCTAGGTCTGAGAAGAATGCTGAGGGCAGGAGGACCTTGACAATAAATTGTCATACTCAGACCTTGCAGTGACATTTTTCAGGATAAGTCTCCCTTTTCTGTTCATACTACTGGTAAGCAGATGTATGGAAGCACAGCGTGGTAAAAGAGGTGAAGGAACAGAGAACACATCTCAGGTTTTGAAATCCCTGGAGTCCCCCAAAAAGTATCCTTGTTTGTAGTACTCATAAGTGAAGTATTGTTATTGTAACAGTGCATTGATCTCAATATTTGTCTTTCAGACATTATCATTATCTCCCTTTTCAGCACCATCCAAAAACCCAAAAGAAAATAACATTATGAACATTCACTTCTAAAGGAGAAACAAACCCAGTCTGTTTTTTCTGTACTTTACAATGCCTGAAGCCAATAAAACTCTACAACTGTTAAGCAGCTGCAATGGCCATCAGTCACAGCAGAAAAGAAACCTCTCTTAATGCAGTTGGATTTTTATTCTAATTTCTTGCTGAATGAGCATCAACTGTAACAACTCAAGGGGTTTTGTCTGAATGTCAGCTGAGCAAAGGAAAGATGATCTTGGGAAATTCAGTCTTCAAAAGCTGGTGAGGTTATACTTTTGGAGGGATAAGAAAGCTAAAAGCCAATGAAACAGGAGGCTGATATGCAAATGAAGTTGGCCTTGGCAGGTTTATTTGTCAGCATTTAATTGCATAGCTCACTGGGGGAGGAAAGGGAAGAAAATATAATAGCAAAGAGACTCAGTCAAAACCAGAACTTCTAACAAACTTATTTGTGTCTTCTGTCGCTTGATGCTTAGTGCAAAAAGCAAGGGGAAGAAACTCATGCATAAAAAGTTTTTAATACAAAGAGACTGTTTCACTTCCTCTTCCTGCCAGACTTGCTCTTCTTGCCTGTGCTTTACTCCTTTTCTAATCTGTTCACATCTCATATCCTTTAGTTCTGTTCTCCCTTCCTCATCCTATCCCCTGTGCTACCTCACCTGCTGGAAATCCGTCCCTTGCAGGTTCTACTCATCTTGCTTCTTGTTTCTTCTTCCATATCCTTCTTCTGATACACTGTTTCCTTTGTAAGCACCTGTCCTATTTTGGCAATTTCAGTAGCTCAAAGTGGTCTGTAGCTGGGGGACAAGGAGGGCAAGACTTCCAACAGGGAAAATTAGAAGCATTTAAAATCTGACATTTCAAACAATGATGTATGATTCCCATCACAGGGCCTCCCTGATTCCCTGCCTTTTTCTGCCAGTATGCAATTATGGAAGCTTGTGGTTATTTCAAAACAAGATCTTCCTGTTTTGAGGATGTAAGAAATGAAACTGTGCAGGGAAATGTTGTTCTTGTACTTTCTACGAGTGACATACTAACAGTTTTGTGTTGCCTTCCATTTCTGTAACTGCACTGAAGTGTAGCTCAACTTCTCTGTTAATGCTCAGGTTTCTGGTCCACCCATTCCCTGCTGTTCCCACTCTTTGGCACAGACCTGGTGCAGTGGTTTCTCTGGCTCAGGACAGCAGACAGGATCTCCAACTTGAGTGCAGGTGCCATCAGCTTATAGCAGGTTTTATCTGAGATGAGGTTTTGTAATATAAAACTGCTTCTAGAAAGTTCTGTCTAAGGGAGAAATCTTAAGCCTATCAACAATTTGGAATACATTTCAAAAAGAACCTGAGAAATTAATTGTCAGTGACAGCTTCCTCAGTTCTGAGCCGTTTATTGGGAAAAAACAAGAACCTTTTCAAAGAAGGATATCAATACTTTATACTTAATTTGCTTAAAGCTAGTAAATATGAACTAGTTTCTTAGCACATATAGTGTCAGTGTACCTAAAATTCATTATTGTTTCTCTTCCATTACAGTAGTTTTGATCTATCACAGTTCCTTCAGTAGTTTTTGGCAGTATATTTTTGCTAGTAATGTCAGACTTAAAGGTTAAAATTTAAGGAAAATTAAATGGTGTAGAAAGGAGTGTTGGTAAATTTTAAGCAGTGCAATTCGACAAGGCTATTCTAAGGCAAATAAAAAAGCTTTTCTTATTTTTTCCACAGGTTTAGGAATTGATAAAAAAGTAAATAAAAGAAGTTAGATGAATTCTTGTATCTACCACCCACTCACATACATGCACTTTCCTCAAGTAAGTTGTGTTGGAAAACATTCTCAAGGACACTTACAACACTTGAGAATATCTCCCAGTTTGAGAATAATGCCTTTGAATTATAGCAACTGGCATCTTTAGTGGTCTGTGAAGAGTACTTTATTATTTAAGATTAAAATGGTCACTTGCTGATATCTGATGGGCTTCTAGTTTTACCGTAAGAAGGCTTAGAGCATTTCACTCCAGCTGTTGTGCTCCCCATGAAATTTTTACAGGCAAATTGAAATTACAACAAGTAAAACCAAACCACAATCTGATCTTTGAGGAATTTCTGGCATTTTTTTTCTAAAATGCCAAAACATCCTGTTTCAAAATATTACTTATGTTAAAAATTGTTTTGAATTTTTAGAATATCGAAGAAAATTTTTTAAACTAATTATCTAAAATCATATTGCCTCAGGGTGGTACAATTTTAAGTATTTTTTTTAGCAGTCCTATTATTTAAGGTGGGTTTTAATAATCTGAATATATGATAAACCTGACACATAAATTGAAACTTGATGTCCACATGTTCTATCTGATCTGTAACAGTCAGTTTCATGCCAAAGCATTCACACCTACTTGTACATAATTTATGATCTCAGAAAATAATTTAAATAGTTACATCTGAGAAGCCAAAGCTGTAAACACAGTTAAAACTTGTCTTGTTAGCTCTTTCCATTACTCTGAGGCAAAGCTCTTTTCCCCTTTTCCACTACATATTTTGTTACCTTACTTGTTTATATTAAAATAGATTCTGTCTTCAACTTGACTTTGTCTAGGGGGTTTGTTTGCTTTGTTTTTTTGGTGTTGCCAGAGAATTTTTCTCAGAAATTGTCCCAATGCTGCTGGTGAGAAAACAAAATTCTCAATCCATAAATGTAGTTAGTATGAAATAGATTTGTTTTCCTTTTTTTTTTTTCCTTTTTACACTTAGTGTGAAATTTTTGTATAGCATATACAAGTGACAGGTCAAGTAGTATAGATAAGAACATTCTCCCACAGACAGGTGCAGCCCTTGTTACTTATGCTAACTGGAAAACTGTGGCTCAGAGTGATTTCTTGCAGTCCAAGTGTGCAAGTCAACCCAGGTAGAAAAAGTAACAAGGAAGAAGTACATACAAAAGTGAGAAGCAAAACCAGAAGAGAATACTTCTCAGTACAAAAGCAGAGATTAAAGATTTATAAATTGATTTAATTATTTTGGCTTACTGTGTAGTCTTAGCTTATTTTTTTTCTTATAGATTCCTCCAACAGTTTCTATTAGAACAGAAATAGCTATCCACTGACTCATTATTTCCACAAGTTCAGTATTAACTTGCAAGCATGTCATCTTTAAACAGAGATTTTTTTTCAGGCAACAATCTCCCATGTGAACAAGAAGAATGTTTATGAAGTGATTTATTGTCAGATTTAGTGCTAAAGATTGTTTTGTGCCTTGCACCAAGGAGTTCTTCAGAGCACGGTTACTCATATCAGCAAAAGTTAGAACAGAGACATTCTTTACCCATTGCGTATTTTTCCAGTGCTTTTAGCTTCATTAGCTTCTAAACTCACTCCTTATATTTGTTACTTCATTGTGTTTCCCAGAAATTCAGCACAAAATGAAAATGCATATGTATATGTTTCTACAGTCCAGGAATTGGATTTGTGGTAGTTGTTTTTATCTATGTTAATGTAGGCCAGGTCTTGGCACCAGCCATGGAGAATTTGCTGTATTATCTTTTTAAATACACTCAGTCTGGTGGGATTATTTCAGTCTTACTTGTGTCTTCCTCTATAAGCATTTATCTTAATTATGTACTTTGGGGGACTATTTTCAAGTAAACATAGCATAACAATAGTGGAGATTTAGATTATCTGGAGGGTTGGCATGTTCTAGAAGGAATATATAAGACTTGCCAATGTCTTTCAGTTTTCTGACATTTGATCCTGTTAACATACTTTGTCTGTAATTGGTAGAAAATTTTGTCTACAGCTTGTCTTGGTACTCTGTGTACTCCTTATCATAAAACTATAGATAATCTAACACTTAAATCTCTATGACTGAAATACTGTTATGTTATGCATTGCTGATAGTAGGTAGGATTTGTAGTGTAGTAGCAGTGCACACCATGCAACAGACATATAAATTCCCAGCTCCTTTGAAGGCTACCCTTTCCACAGCTTGTGCTCAGTATCTATCACATGGATAGTTCACTAAAGTCCCGGGGCAGGTTTACAGCTGCAGCTGAATTTGCATTTACCTGTTAGCAAGGTCAGAGTGATTTTGATTTCTTGCAGCCCAAGTGTGCAAGTCAACCCAGGCAGAAAAGGTGACAAGGAAGAAGTGCATGCAAAAGTGAGAAGTTAAACTGGAAGAGAATACTTCTCAGTACAAAAGCAGAGATTAAACCTTTATAAATTGATTAGATTATTTTGCCTTGATGTATAGTCTTAACTTGTTCTTTTCTAACAGATTAGAAGAACTTCATCCTGGGTATTTAGTCATATCTGTGACTGTTGCTGCTTTCAGTTGCTTTCCTGTTAAAAGTATTTTCTCCTTTCAAGACTCCTTTTACTTGGGTGTGCCACTGAGAACCAGGCAATAGCGTGCTGCACCTGGGCTGTCTTTTCTGGTGTAGACTTGTATCCAGCATGAAGAGTTCCAGTAAATATTTTTAACAGAGGGCAACTGTAGAGCCTATGGGGCAGGGAGGTGTCTTGCTGTGAATCTGTCTGGAGTAGGCATTCAAATGCTTCTCTTCTTTTTCAGAAGGTGAATCACAGGCATGTACTACCACTTGAATTGTGTAGCAGTTTGCTTCAAAATAAGTGCTAATGATAATGTGCCATATGGCCCCCTTGTGATGCTTGTCCTAAGAAGAGTAGGTACTGATGGTTGTTCTAAAGATAACTTAAAAAAAAAATTATCTTAATTTCTACCCTCATAAGCAATGAAAAGAACTGGTTTCCAGGGTATAATTTACCTTCATATCAATTTGCATGCACCTCAGCAAAAGACTGACAGAGAATCCTATTAAAATAATTTATCATGCTACATGTGAATGACAGCTATGAAGTCATAAATCTTTTGCTATTTCCATCAGAAACATGGAAAATAACTTCAAAGCTGATAATAGTTGATATACTAGAGATGAGATGAGACTGAGGACAAAGGCATTCCTTCTGCATAGTCTAGATAGTTGTAGATCTGTATTCAGTCTTTTAGCTTAAAACAGTGTTTTTCAGAAACTTCATTATCTGATAAATGCAATGCACTAATACCTAAGGCAGTTACAACTCTTTGAAAGGAGTTGTTTTCCTATCTGCCGTTTGAATTTCAGTTTCAGTGGTGCATTTGGGCTGGACATATGTACAGCTTTTTGTCACTATGGAATGCAAAACGAAAGACTTTTATGTGCAAACTTCAGACTCCCTTGAGACCCTGCTTGTAAAGCTTGCAACACTGAGGCAAACTCCAGCATAGCATTAGCCAAGGCAAAGGTTCTTTGTCCTTTGAGACTGGATCAGTATGTGTTTAATCCTCAGAATGGGAAAATGTTCTTGTGAATAAACAGTAAATGATCTTAAAAGTAAAAAAAAAAATAAATAAAGCAAAGCTTTATTTACCATAGTTGTCAGAGAACTATTGCTGCTCCCATAAGTAGTCCTTTGTCTGTAGCCATAGGCTGAATGTATTTGTAGTCATCAGTGCTAAAGCTTCAGACGTGTCTGGCTCTGGTCAGTGTCAGGGCTGCACTCAGCAGCGCTATAAATCATACATTAAACTTCAGATCACCAAAGTTCAAATGATTTTGATTTTAGATTTGCACCACTGGTTTGAGTTCATGAACTTTTGTCTGTTACTTGCTCATTTCTTTCTTTGAAGGAAAATCTGATTAAGAGCAAACTGTAAATGCTTTACAGCTAAAAGGAAATCTGCGTTATATCCACAACTGGGTACCTGATAAAGAAAAGACTGGTTGATTCATCTGTGCTAACAATCCCTCTTACTGTGAAATTGCTTCATAGAAACAAAATAACATGTTAGACTGATTCTTTTTCATGACACTGTTTTGTCTGGATAAATTAAATTCTTGCTGAAAAAGCACTTTTACCACCATAACTGCATCTCCACTTGTGTCTTTGCTGATCATGGAAATTGCCTTTCCCAGCACTCTTCCTGTCTTTGTAAGAACGCTCAGAACATAAATGTTTCTTTCCACTAAGCCTTTCCCCCAAAATGATGATTTCTGATTTGACTTTTGTGCTTTTTAAAAATATTATTTTGCTTTCCTAGCATCCCTGTATTTGTTTGCCCAGTAAGCTGAGCTATACATTTATTCTGTGCTAAGTACACAAGAAAAGCTTCTGTTGCTGCTAGCTTAGAGATGTTATGCTTCAGCCTTATCTATCTCCCAACCTGATAAAACGAGAAACTGATGGCAACTGTGCTCCCAACTTTAGCGCCTGAAGCCAGGGGTTTGTGTCTCCCAATTATCTGAAGTGCTGAAAAGTCAGTGGATACCATTTCCTTGGATAATGGATACCATTCCCTTTTCTGATAGTTGTCTTCTCCCTGCTCTCTTATTCACCTCATTTGTTTTACTGGTACTTATTCTTACCCTTTACATGTCCATCCAAGCAGAGTACTTTTCCTCAGGGCTGTTGGAATGAAATAGAAATTTAGTTGCAGCTTAATCTTGTTTGACTTCAGATATGGCTGGTCATATGGGCAGATTTGATACTCTGCAATTGAAAGTTGCTTACTCCTCCCTCATGCTGTTCAAAACTTGAGATGGTTCCTGGCCATCTCCTGCACACTTGACTTTTTAAAAATACTTTGACATTCTTCGATGCATGTTGCTCTTTGTTGGTGAGAAAGGGATAGATGGCTCACCTACCCTGGCAAATTTGGCGAAAATACCCAGGAAACACCCAGAGAACTTCTGTGCAGTGAAGAAAATTTGAGGCAGGGCACACCCAATCTTACAGTTTCTGATGACAAGAATGTTCCAGTGAGGAAACCTGTGACCAGGTCAGTATAAATTTCAGGAAAGCTGAGATTACTCTGGGTAAGAACCACTTACAGTATGGAGTTTAACAGTAGCTCCCTGTTAGAAAAAAATAAACAGGGCTCTATCTTGAAAGATAAAGCCATCTTCATTAAGAGCCATAAAACCATCTGACTGAGCCGTTAGGCTGTATCCACATACAGCTAGATTCTTCTACACTGCTGTGAAATCAGTCTTGCCAACACCCAGAAACAGTTTGTGTGCCTGACAGTATTACTGATGTCTCCTGAGGAGCAAGGGCTCCTGCTTCAGGCCCTCAGAACTGGCGCATAGCTTGTGAGCACCGAGGAGCAGCCAGAGGAAGGGATGCGTACTGTAGGAGCATAAGAAGTGGCCTGCACCTTCAAATCCAAACTCAGTCTAAAACTTCATTCTGTCCATAGCAGTGTTTCATGGTGTCAATTTAGAGAAAAAATTTAGAGTCGTAAATGTGTGGATAACTCTTTCCAAATTTAGCAGTTTTAGGATTTCCTAAACTGGATTCTGTATACATATAATCAAACTAAATAGATCTAAATCTGTCCCCATGAATGTATCTAGAATAGACACCGAGGGAGAAGTATATCCAAGCTAGGTAAACGTGTTTGGCTTGGATTTATTTCTAAAAATTGTTTAGAGGGCTTGAGGGTTGTTTTTTTTTTTTTCTTTTTATAATACCTGCAATCTATGTTCACAGCAGAATTTATTTATTTTGCTAAATATTTTCTATGTGGACAAATCCAAAACAATTCCAAGTTTTTTTCTTTAGGTAAGGATAAACTTAGGATAAAACTTAGGATAACAAGTTTATCCTTTAGTATTTGTTGTCAAACAATGAGCATATTTTATGCTGAGCATGTTTTGACACTGAAAGGTGTCTGGCTGAGCTGGAAAGTACCCTGAAATCACACTTCAGTGGCTTAATTTGAGATCCCTGGTCAGGTTGTTTGTACTGTACTGCACTATGCTGGGTTTTGGAAAGTAAAAGAGTATTTCCACAGAGACTGGGAAGAAAAGCTTGTAACAAATAAGAACAGGAGGGATAAGACCCACAGCCCATGTAGAGTTACTGGAGACACCAGAGGGACAGAGCTGTAATGGAAAGCATTCCTGAGTAATCAGAAGCCTCAAGAATGTTTTAAATCATAAAAGACTCTTGTGAAAGTAAGCAGCAAGCAAGAAGCTGTTAGAGGAGCATATATCTAAACATCTGTGCTTAAATTTTCCATTTCAAATGAGAACAAGAAGCTGTGTATATCTGAGTCCAAGGCTTTTTATTCCTCCTGTTGTTGGCAGAACAGTCAGCACATAATTGGAGCTAGGGACTTGTGATGAAGTCACATATTGTTGAGCCCAGAGCAAACTGCTAACCAGATTGTGTCCTGGTGGACCACCAAATCACCATATGAAACTTCTTTTACTCTCATGCTATAGAACACAGACTGTAAATCTGTATAGTTGGAGATGATTCTGGCACAACATGAGTAGGCATTGTGCTCCCATTGAATGTTGACGGTCTAGTACAGCCTAGCCCAGGAAGCAGCACAGTTTTTGTCTAGTCTCTCCAGGAAGCAGTGTGGTTTCCATGTGATCTCCCCAATGGACACTGGCTGGGAAAGCACATAGCTCCATGCAGGTTCTTGTAAGCTCCTGTGACAGTGATAATTATATGAGCAGTTGTACTAGATTGAGAAATATTACAGACATGTTTTCAGAGGGTGTTTCTGGAATTAGTAGTGGCTTGTGCCTGATATCACCCCTGTAATGTGCAGCACAGATGTGACTGGATGATTCGGAGGTATCATGGCAGCCTCTTTTAGAGAGACTGCCAGGATGAATCAGCCTTTAGTACTTGAGTATGTATAAACCATGCTAAGATTAGCTTCTGACATAAAATTACCTAGAAAGCTGGCTATTCTCAGTAACACTGGACAGAGACTTCTTTGCCTAGGAATTTCTCCTAGAAAATTAGAGCAAGCAGCCCACTCTCCAGCTTTCTCTTGCTTAGAATCTCAGTTATTTCCTTGTAGCTTCTAGTCAAGAAAAATCCTTCACAGGATGGTTTCACTACAAAAGTAAGTAGAGGCAGGCATGCCTTGCAGCAAACACTGGCATGTGGGACCAGGTTTTTAAGCCCAATATAGGGATTTGTACTCTGACTTCTGTTTCTATTTACAAAGCTCAAAAAAAAAGCTCAGAACTATCATAATTTGGGTGTCTGTAGTAGCTCATGGCATATGCATTTGTGTACACATACAGGCCTCCTGTTAGAAAAGGCCCTTACATGCTTCTGCCAAGTGCTCCAAGACAAGTGGCCAGGTTCTTACAACAGCTCAGCCTGCTGGATATGAAGATGTTTCAAATATTTAGAGGAAAATGTTTCTGTTGCAATTGCTGAGAGATTTGAACACCTGATCTGAAGCGTCCAGGCATGATTTGAGCTCTTTTCATTTTCTTACATATTGTTAAATGCCACAGGTGCATTTTCCTGCTGCATTTGCCCTGTTGAATTCACAGAGAAACAGTCTTGACTCCTCTTTGTATCCACTGACACTTTATACCTCTTCAGAAAGTACTGGCAGGCAAGTATTTTTTTTTCTCTCCCTCAATTCAAACTAACCAATGTGAACTGCCATAGCTCCCTGTTTCTAGGAGCGCATGATGGTACAAGTAAACAGGGCAGAGGATATTAATTAGTTTGGAAAGCAGCAGGGGAAGCAATCCAGATAGACTTGCCAACCTTCTCTGCATCCAACAGACTATAAACATTCAGAGAGAGAGAAAGAAATGCAATGTTGTTGTCTATGGTCAGATTAAAAGCATGGGATAAATTCCAAGCAGGGTTGCAGACAGCTCAGCAGGAAGGCTGTTTCTTCACACAGTGAATGAAAGAATGTACATTTGTGAGAAGGTACATGCTTTTCTTCACCTTTTTCAGGACCTGAGGAGACTTGAGGTGTTTATGGCAACAGTGAGGGAGAGTACAAAACCTGATTCCACCAAAGTGCCCTTGTATTTTAATGAGTTTTAATATTTCACCAGCCCATATTTTCAAGTATTTATCATAGTATTGTCTGAGCTGGAGGGGACCCAATAAGATCATATTCTGAACATTATTTATCACTGACACAAACACTCATGGTTTCTTTTAGCACCATGCCATCCAGACCTCTCCATGCTGACAAGAGATATCGGTACTTGGTTGTAAATGGCACCATGAAGGGAGCAGAGGAAATGACTGACACCACCCCCTGACTCCTCAGATTCTGACATGGCCCCAGGGCACTTCTTCTGGAGAAAGTATTGTAGCAGAAGAGGAGTTTGTCACTCAACAGGAGTAAAGATGAGCTGAAGCAGGTGGGGTAATATGCTGGTCAGTGTGATGGTGTAGACACAACAGTGTGACTGTCTGCCAGTGGTCCCATGCTGTAGCAGTTTAGACACCGAAGCAAAACATCAAGGAGGGAGAGGATGGCTTCCTCCTCACCTCCATAGGTAGTTGAGTTGTAGATCATCCTTTGCATGTGAGAAAGGCAATGCTAACCTAATAACTTCTTGTCTATAGTACTTGGAGTAAGTTATGGTTAGCTATGACTAGCACTGCTAGTGACATTCTTTTCATAAATTAGTATCTGAGTCTTATTTCTAATGGTGAAATGGAATGGCTAGTATGTGATTTGTCATTTTCATTATGTATTTAGACCATTGAGGGTCAGAGGTGTCTGAAACTTGCACATAACAGGCACAATGGGTACTGTCTGTGCCCATCCTCATGCTATTATAGAATAATATAGAAGAATATTATACAATAATAGAATAGAATAATATTATAGAATAATATAAAATATGGAATATTATAGAATTCAGTAAGTTTTGTCAGTGCATTTAAAATGAAACTGGCAGGTGTCCCATGTTCTTTCATAACAGTCATCTATACCATCACCATAGAGTGGTCTCTTGGAGCTATTTATTACATCACTATGTCAACTTCTTATGATGACATATGAAAACCTCTTTGCCAGCTCTTTTCTGGTTTAGAGCATCATGAAAACCTTGATCATCTCTCTCTCCTAATCAGTGGTACTACTGGGGAAACACCTTGTAAACAAGGGGATTCTATGCCTGGTTCAGAGTTCAGAAGTAAACAGGAGAGCTAGCAAGGACTCTCAGCACACAGACTGTTGCCTCTCTGGCAGACCAAACTTCCTTTGTCTGCTTTCAGCAGTGACCTAAAGAAAAACAATTGTCATCATCAGTCCCTTCCCTCATATGGCTGGGCTTTTAAACACTGTGTTGCCAATGCATGACTCTCCAGGGTTTCCTCCATGCTATTGAAATCTATTTTCCTTTACAAAGTCAGGACTAGATTGAGTGTTTACTTTCAGAAATCTAGCCCCAGAGGAAACAATTATGGTTTTCCTCTTCTTGGCCATCTGTCTTGTTGATAATTTGTTGTGCTGTGGACATGATTTATTTTTAGTTAATTCTGAGCTGTAGCATGTGTCTTTGTTGCCCTAATGCTGTGCTGCCTGTTTCACAATCGTTCACCAAGATGTCTCCAGTTAGTCATGTTCCTTACAGTCACCATTCAGAAGCAGCTTGCCACCCATTCCACTTCCCTCAGGCTTGGGAATATACAGGAAGTCTCAGTTTTCTCTTTGAGTCTGGAAATTACAGTCTTCTGCTGAGTCTGAAATTATTATTATTTTTTATATCCAACATATTTAATCTCAGACTGCTTGAAATTCTCAAGTAAATTCTTAAGTTCACACAAATTAAATGCTGAAAAAAACCCACCCCAAACCAATAAACAATAGATCCCAAAGTGTACTGTCTTTTTGCCCTTTTCAGAATACTAGAATAAAATAGTTCAGTTGGAAGGGACTGACAAAAATCACCTGTTTTGTGAAGACAGACTGAGAGAGCAAGTGTTATACAGCCAAGAGAAAAGAATGCTTCAGGGAGACCTTATTGTGGCTTTTCAATACTTAAAGGTGCCCTGCAGGAAAGATGAGGATAATCTTTTTAGTGGGGCCTGTTGTGATAGGACAAGTGGTAAAGGTTTTAATCTAAAAAAGAGTAGATTTAGAGTATGTATAAGGAAGAAATTTTTCTCAGTGAAACATTGGAACAGGTTGCAGAGAGGTGGTAGAAGCCCCATCCCTGAAAACCATTCAAGGTCAGATTGGGTGGGGCTCTGAGCAACCTGATGTAGTTAAAGATAACCCTGCTCACTGCAGGGGGCTTGAACAAGATGACCTTTAAAGGCCCCTTCTAATAGAAAGCATTCTATGATCCAGTCCAACTGCCTGACCACTACAGTCCTGAGAAAAAATTTAGAGGATGTTATAAAGGGCATTGTCCAAATGCCTCTTAACACTGTCAGGCTTGAGGCATTGGCTGTCTTTCAGGGAAGCCTGTTCCAGTGTCTGACCATAATGTCAGTAAAGAAATACTTCTTAATGTCCAACATAAACATCCCCTGGTGCAGCTTTGAACCATTCTTGTGTCTTATCACTGGATACTGGGAAGAAGAGCTCAGAATCTCACACTCCCTCTTCCCTCCTCAGGAAGCTGTAGATAGAAATGAGGTCACTCATCAGTCTCCTTTTCTCCAAACTAGACAAACCAGGACTTCTCAGCCACTCCTCACAGGACCTGCTTTCCAGTCCTTCTACCACCTTTGTCTACCTTCACTGGATTAATTCAAGTACCTTGAAAATTATTAGGTGATTACTCTGTTAGTGACTTAAATACTTGGCAAAGGGCAAAGTCTGTGGCTTAAGAAAAACAATCACAACCTTCTACTAATACTGGATTGCTTAAAAACTTATTTGGCATTTCTAAATAACCTCACTCACTTTTACAAAGATCAGCAGTGTAGTTCCATTGAACTTCCCATTAGTGTTATTTTGCCAATACCCTGCTCTAAAAGTTGATGGACAACAGCTTCAGAGTAGTGTCCCACCTAGACACTGATGATCAAGCAAGCTTTGGCCTACCTGTACAATTAAGCCTCGTATCACAGACAACTGTAACAACTCTACCGGTTTTCTAGACCTGAGAGAGCTGGTCCTAGGGTAAGATGTCCCTGTGTCTGATCGCTATAGGGCACTGTAGACTCTACATAGCTTGGTCTCTCAGTTCCTCAAGGAGTGCTCTAAATAGTAGGCTGTAATGGAAAAAAGGGTCAAGGACTTCAGCTTTTCCACCTACAGGCACATGAAGGCATAAAGTGGTGCTCACAGCTGCCTCTGAGGGCAAGGAAAAGATGTTTTAGGTGTAGTACAAAAAATTAAAACCCTACAAAGGATGTACACATTCTGGATATACATCAGGTAGGAATCAGTTCTGGCTGTGCACAGGAGCACTATTTGTGAGTGCCTGACAACACGCATGTGCTTTGGCTACAGCAGTGCCTTGTACCAAGATGACTGATATATGCCTGAGCGAGTTATCTTTGGCAAGGGACCGCAGAAGTTTTTTCCCAGTTCAGGTGCCAGAGCACTGGCACAGACTGCCCAGAGAGGCTGTGGAGTCTCCTTCTGTGGTGGAGATATTCAAAACCTGCCTGGATGTGCTTCTGTGTGACCTGGTCTAGGGAATCCTGCTGTGGCAGGGGGGTTGGATTAGATGATATTTTGAGGTCCTTTCCAACCCCTAACATTCTGTGATTCTTGAGAAAGGGATATGGTGACCCCAGGAGTTTGCTGTTGGATGTAGATATGAAAGTGTCTTCTGGTGTCTTGGCCCAATGTTGCATTACATCATTTAGATATATCTGTGAGATCAGAGAAATACTACTGGGGTTTTGTGCAAATTTGATTGAATCCTGTGCATGTACTGATTTTAAAGGAGTTTCTTTGTTGTTTTTTTTTAAAAACAAACAAACAAACAAAGAGTCTCTCGATACCTGCAGTGTCCAGTTTATGATACATCACATTTCCTGAATGGTGACTACCAAGCTATAGAATGAAATCCCAAAGACAGAAAGGGACCAAAATTAAAAACAAGGGTCCTGTAAGAAGCTGACAAAAGAAAAATCAAAATAAACCCAACAAAATCAAATGCATTAGCAACACAGAAAATGCATTGCTTGTAGTTTTAGAAAGAAACATTTAAAATGAAAGGAAAAAATTGATCAGAGATTGTATGTCCAATTGTATGTCGATTTATTTCTTTCGATGTGAAAGATCAGAGGAAGGAAATATTTTGTTGTTAATACCTGCCCTAGCAAGACAGGAAAACACTCATGGAAAACTGGGAAAGCAGTATCAAAGAGTGGCAACAGGAAACATAACAGCAAATTTCTTTCAAGGTTTGCTGGTCTTGGGGTGGGTTGCTTTTAAAAATCTGGAGTCATTGAAGGACAATAAGATTTATATGTCAGACAAGCAGCAGTTCTCATCTCCTTGTGCAGAGAACTTTCTGAGGAATAATCCCGTTGTTGCCTTTAGGGATGCAGGTTCCCATAGCAAAGGAGGAAAAATACTAGCAGGACCTGTAGAACAGATTCACTCTTTTAATATGCTGATTCAAAAAAGGAAAGCTGAATCATCATTCTGCTAATAGGAATATTGACAGGTATCAAGGAAATGCTATAAAGGAGAATTTTCAAATTCCCTTGGCTTTTAAGCTTGCTAAAGAATGGTAACTTGGGTGACTATAAACTATTGCTTTCATTTTCTCCCCGGTCTTTCATTTAGCAATCCTAAAGGGCATTTTCTGGGCCATATGTGAAATTAAGGATGTGACTCTGAGTTTACTGTTAGTCATGCAAATCAAGAAGGACTCTATTGGTAGACGGAGGAATGACCATGAGCTAGCAGTGTGCTTTTGTGGCCAGGAGGGCCAGTGGGATTATGGGTTGTATTAGAAGGGGTGTGTTTGGTAGGTCAAGAGAGGTTCTTCTCCCCCTTTACCCTCAGTTTAGGAAGGATAGGGAACTGCTGGAAAGAGTCCAGTGCAGAGCCACAAAGATGATTAAGGGAGTGGAACGTCTTTCTTATGAGGAAAGGCTGAGAGAGCTGGGTCTCTTTAGCTTGGAGAAGAGGAGACTAAGGGGTGACCTCACTTATGCTTTTAAATATGTGAAGGGTGAGTGTCAGGGGATGGGGTCAGGCTCTTCTCAGTGAAGCCAAGTGACAAGACAAGAGGCAATGGCTGTAAGCTGAAGCATAGGAGGTTTCATGTGAATACAAGAAAAAGTTTTTCCCCAGTTCAGGTGCCAGAGCTCTGGCACAGACTGCCCAGATAGGTTGTGGAGTCTCCTTCTCTGGAGATATTCAAAACCTGTCTGGACGTGCTTCTGTGTGACCTGATCTAGGGAATCCTGCTGTGGAGGGGGGGTTGCACTAGATGATCTTTCAAGGTTTCTTCCAGCTCCTGGCATTCTGTCATTCTGTGCCACTGAAACCAGTACTGAACTAAGCAGAACCATTTAAAATGTGTGGGAAATGTGAGCAAAATTGTATTTGGGGAATCTGCTCAAAATATCGCTCGATTTGCTCCAATTAATAAAGTATGGTGATATTTTGAGTAATGCAAATGAAATTCTAATGTCTTTGCTTCCAAGGATTCTCAACAAAATACAGAGAAAGCCATTGAAAATAACTTTTTATGTGTTTCTAAATAGCACAAGAGAGGAAAGTTTCATGGTTGTGTTACACATCTCCAATGATAATTAAGGAGAATTCTTAAAAGCCAAAAGACACTTTGACTTTTTAACTTGATCTTGTAGATAAGTAGACCACAAATGTCCAAACAGTGCCTTTTCAACACTTAAATTTTATTAATCCATTTCCTTAACTGAGTTCCATTTATTGAGAAGTATTTTTTTCAAGGTTACACTTCTTTGAAAAACATCTGGAACAATAAATAGGCTATATTTTTCAATATCTTTTTAGTTATGATTTATCTCTGTACAACTAACATGACTGTACCCTCATGTGACTTAGGACAAAGCAAGCAGTGTAAGGAGGGGCAGGGGGCACCTTCTGTGAATTCGTCATATACCAATAAACCAGATAGGATAGATATCAGTTTGGTTTTATAACCTACAAAGAGAAATACTCTTCATTTACTGTAATTGTGATATAATGATCAGTTCATAGTAGATAATGTAGCATTCCAGTAAAGAGCTCTAATGGTGTCTCGAGACTACAATATTACACTAAACATTACTCATTACTGATGAAAAAGAAGGAAAATAAATACTTTGGTTATGATGATATCAAAGCTACTGGTCTCCAAAAAAAGATAGGAAAAATATCACTTTAGATGTTAGCTTGTGCAGTCTTAGACAGTTTCCACCAGGAGTAGTACTTGAATCTAGTGTTTCAACTTTGCATCTGTCCCTGGAAATCTATGTATTTTTTCAGTGTCAAATCTGAAGAATGGAAGACACTTGTAGGCCATATGCTGACTTAATTTATGGAAGCTAGGAGAGAAAATGAAGGGAAACAAGTCACTGTAGAATAAAAATAATTTTTTGCTATTGTAATGTGTTGAGGTATCTTTGTAAGTCAAGGGGAAAAAAGAAATATGAAGATATTCACATCTGGAAATTTAATAGAGGCTTAGAGGCTCCTTTTCCATGCAAGCAGCTAAGGTTTTTGCTTCTGATTTCATAGGGAAGAACAGTTCTTAACACATAACAATGACTCAAATCTGAGCTAAATGTTGTTCCTAAGACTTAAAGGAGCTGAAGTGATGAAGACTCTACAAGGTTTACATGGAATGGCATTTTGAAATCAACAATCTAACAAGTCAGAAAAATTATCTCAGGTCTTGTTAGAACAAGATTTTTTTTTGGAACAGCTTCCTTTCAGAAATCTCCTTCACTTCCTTGAAATTTCACTCAAAGAAACCGTGATGCCATCCTCTGACAGCCTCACAGATTGCACTAAACCAATTAAATCAAACAAACCCTATGGTTTGTGGAACAGACAATAAAATTGTTACTGCAACAACATATTTTCTTCAATCTGATTACCAGAAATGTTTCCAAGCTGAAAAGGTAACGTGTCAACAGTTATAAGCAATATAGCTTTCCAGAAAACAAACAAACAAACAAAAACTTAAGGTTATATATCCTAACTATGACAAAAATCCAATTCTGTGGTTGCACTGATTTTTAATCAATTTCAAGTCCATAAATCAAACCATAGATAAGACTTAGGCATCCAAATGACTTAAGAAGTAGGTTAAGTTTCTGAATTCTGTTATTAGAGTTTCTATCTTAAAAAATCCCAACTAATCAACCAAAAGAAACCAAAAACCCCAAACACCCTTCCCTCCCCCAAAATGCTCTCAAATCTCTCTTTTAAGCTGTCTACCCTGGCAACTACCCAAGCATCTGTGGCTTCTTAAGGTCTGCTTCGAGACGTTACCCAAAAGACAGCTCTTCTGATGGTCAGAAGCAGGCAGCTCATGTACGGATTCCTGTGTTTGGACTGAAAATAAAGGCAAACACAAGAGAGAGAAAGGGCTCTGTGTATAATTTGTATGCTTTTCACAGCAAAGTGAAGACTTGAGATACCAATTCTGGCAGCTTTTCAGTGGAAACTGAACACTTAACACTGCTGTGAGTCGAGTGTATTAGGAATAAATTAACATGACTGTAGGTATGCTAAATAGAGTGGCAGAATATAAATGCCAGCACTGACAAGATGATACAGCTGGTTAGGAAAATAAAGTCTTATCTTGCAGTCTTTGGTGTGATGAAAAACCTGCAACATTAAATAGGAGGTGTATGGGGGAATGGAAATGGAAGTCCACTGACAGTCTGCAGGTTGAATAATGGATCCTAACAAAGTCACTCTTGCCATTGAGGTGCCAGTCACAGAATTGGTCTAGGGACTCAGAAGGGCTGTCCTTCCTGCAGGCTACAAAAAGCACAATCTATCTTTCACGGGAACAGTCAGAATTAAGCCTTCAGGCAAAATTTGTCTTTTTCTGCTTTGGAACTGTTTGGGTTTTTTTGTTTGGGTTTTTTTTTGGGGGGAGTGTGTTTGTTTTCTTTTGTGTTTTGTTGTTTTTAGTTTCCTTAGTCTTACTATTATGCAACAATTTTGTCTGTGGGATATGCATGGAATAGGCAACTGACATCTGCAGTGGAGGAAAAAAAAATCCCCTGATGTTAGGTGTTTTTTTTTTTTGTTTCCAGTTGTGGAATGGTCCTGCATTCTGGTTCTGCGGATCTGATGTTGTGGCATTTTCCCTACTTTGTATTATGCCATAAAAGGAAATAGTCAAGTGGCTTAAGAGAGGCATTATCCTCACTTTTATGCCAAATTTGCTCTCTTGGTTTTGGCTGGGATTTTTTAAAATTTTTTAATATAAAACAATGCTTCACCACTTGATTTAACGTAATTCTTTTCCCATGGTTCTTTCTTGTTAAAATGTATGTGTTACAGTGGAAGTCTATTACCATACAGGTTTGAAGGAGGCACTTCCTATTTCCCTGTAGTGAATCAAAAGGTTTATCTGCACAGAGAGGGCAACCTACAAGCAGTAGCTACACAGCAGCATTTCCCAGGTCAGTGTGTGCTCCACTTTGAAGGGGTGCAACCCACTCTCTGTCTTGGCAAGCCCTTGAGCAACCCCACACAGGACCCAGCACAGTGCCCTCATTCCCAGCCCTGAGCTGCACACAAACCCCTGGGACATGCAAAAGTTTTTCATCAGAGTAGGCCCTGCTGTGGTTTTCTTTAGCACTTGAGGTGATTTCTTGGGCTGTTTAAAGCAAGCAATTTGCGGCAGTGTTTTTTAGACCTCCAAGTCATTTGTTCTTGACACAGCTGGTTTCTGAGACTCTTCTTCCCCACTTGCCATGGATTAATGCACAGTAAGTACCAAAGCACTGAATGAAGCAGGGGATTGTTGTTGAGCTATAAGGTAAGGGTGGTTCTCATCTAACTTAAATCAGCCTCACTGGGGAAACCATTCTTAACCCCAGGGCTTGAGCACATTAAAACACATCTGATGAAATGTTTTTATCACAGAAGAGAGGATATTAAAAAAAAAACAACAAAACTCTCAGTGTAATTTGACACAGCATGATGTTCAAGTATTCAAAGTTGTTTGGATGACAAGATTAGAATGCAAATTTTAGCATATGAAAGTCTGAAGTTGCTTACAATTACTCTGTTGCACTGTATTGTACTAAAAATGCTTTGATTCTACTCATAGCATATCTCTCAACATCCAGGTAAAATTGAAGCTAAACAAAACTATTCTGAACTAGGCCAAAATATTGTGGAGTTTCTGTTTGCTTGGGGTTTTGTGGTTTTTTTTGTTTTTTTTTTTTCTTCTCATTTAGAATTTACTATGTTTTCCAAAATTTCCTGAAGAACAGGAACTCTAGATGCTGACTGGAAGATGGGACCTTAAGGTTTCATCTACAGTATCCTTCAATCAGAAGTGAGGCAACTGAGACAAAAACTTTAAGAATTAGATCCTACCTATCCTTGAACTATGAAGGAAACAGGAAGGTAAGAAAAATTTTTACAAGCTTAAAGTTTGAATTTGACTTTAGGAGACTCCTAAAGATGTACTTTGGAAGATGGGACCCACAGAGTCACTGAGTATTAGGGGTTGGAAGGGACCTCTGGAGATCATTTAGTCCAACCCCCCTGTCAGAGCAGGTTCATCTAGAACAGGCTGCACAGGATGCTGTGCAGGCAGGTTTTGAATGTCTCCAGAGACTGAGACTCCAACATAAAATCAAGTCAGTAAATAGTAAGCAGAAATTACTAGGGAAGGTTGCTCAGAAGGTAGAAACTAGTTTGGGTGAGAGAAACTAGTGTGGTCATATAACCAATTAAAAAAAAATAAAGTGAGGCTTTCAAAGGAATTGGATTTACCAGAATGAAACAAGTATTTTTTAATAATTGCATTGGTTGTTATCACAGAGAGCTTTGAGGAATATTTTCTTGAAGTCTTTTTAGGTAATAAATGTTGCCAGAGATCAGAAGAATTTAGGTATTGGCACAGAGTAAGAAATGAAAGGGTAGAAAGTTGTTGTTTGGTTGGTTTGGTTTGGTTGTTTCTTTTTTACATAGAAGCACATCCAAGTGCTTGTAATAAAAACAAAACAAAACAAAAAACCCAACCCCCCAAAATTCACTATTTAAATTTTTTTATTACATGGGAGACCCAGAGAGTAATGAATCACTCTACCTATCCTTTAAGGAGTCAGACCAATAAGCTTTGTTTCTGTACCCAACTAACATCTGGAGGCATAAAATTTTTGCAATTCAAAACAGAAATGACAAGAAAAAAAAAATCTTCATAAAAGGAGCATCCTTCTTGCCTCTGATGGGTAAGGATTATCTGGGTATATAAAGGAAATACTGGAGTCAGTTGATCTCTCAAGTATTCAGAATTACATGAGGTGCATCCTTATAAACTGTAATATGAACTTTGTGGGTGATTTGCTTAGCTCTAAACAAAGCCTTTACAAGAAAGAGCTCAAAATAAAACCTTTATAGGGAACAGTGTTAATTGACTCATGCTGATAGGCTAGCTGGTCTGCCTTGTGTTGGTGTCACCCCCATGGTCAGGGCTGAGTCACGGTGCCAGTACTTGCACTACACATGTGTTGGTAATTTCATCACACAGTGTTCCCAGCCCATTGCCTTCCAGAAACATTGCAGCATCTCATAAGAATTCAAACTAAAAAGCAAGCTCCTGTTTGATTCCAATGTTTCTGTCACCACAGCAGGCACTGAAACAGCAGGCTGTTTGTTTATAGAGGTACTTCATCAACCACCATGTAATATGTCTGCACGCTGCAGTTAAAGCAGTGAAGTCATGCAGTCATTCCAAAATATTTGAATGCCTGTCAGTTGAAATGCTGCAGAGGACAGGCTTTCTTGGGCTTTAAGGCTGATGTTCTTTGTTAGTGTCACTAGAAAACAATTTATATTAGCAGACATTAGCACTCAGTTTGTTTATGTAGATAATGCTGCACAAGAAAATCATGTCAACAATTTCGGCTGGTTTTATTAATCTGAACACACATAGCTAAAGCTTTAAATGACTGCTAGTCTTCCTCCCTGACTGTTCCACAGAACAGTCTTCCATGTCTAGCTGATGCTCATTTCTTTCTGTGAAGAACTTAGAAATGAACAGTATTGCGGTCTGTGTGATTCCATAGCTGCAATAGAAAAGTGAATTCTAACTAGATATTGTTGTAATGTAGCAAGTGCCTTGCTTCATGTTCTGATGGGTAAACTCAGGAATATGTTAAGTTGCTAGACTGATAAAGATTTGGACTAGAAGGAAATGTCTGATTTTTAATTTTAAATTTTTTTTTAGCAAATTTTTGTCATACTTGCTCTCTGGATTGGTGTACACATCCTTGTTCTGAGTTTGCCTCATCCAAAGTTAAGTCACTTTTTATTATTTGTTTTAAAATTGTGCATGGGATGTCCATTTAGGACATCATTTTGTCATTCCTTCAGTATGTCTGAATGCACTTGCCTTGTTGGATCCCTTCTAGAGAGGCATAAGGCCTGTGATAACCTACATGCTGTATTGCATTAGGAAAGCCAAACGTTTTCCTTTCTTTGACTTGCTGCCATTCGCCTTTCTGAAGCTTGCTGAACGTCCTAGGGTGAGGTTTGATGCTCTCTTCAAGTTCCCTTGGAATGGCTGCTCTAGGACAGGAATTTGGAGCCACAGTCACACAAACACCCACACAGCACCATGGATCCAGGATGGTTGTGCTAAACTGAAGAGAGAACTGGGACAGAGCACTCATGCAAAGGTTCATGGTATAAGGGCTTCTGAGATTACATTTGAAGAAGCTGAGACATCTTTTCTGGATATGTTGAGGCACTTTGTGAACTCTCAGAGCTGGTAAGTTAATTTCTGTAGAAATAGCCAATATGTTGTGTTTGTGTCACATATGCAACAGAAATTGTTTCTCAAGGCTGACAAATCAAGCAGATTTGTAAATTGCAACAAATTATTAGTGTCACTATATCACTGGTAATAATTAAATAATTGCAATTACAGAGTCGTAAATACTCCCAAGTAAATTGAGAATAAAAGGAAAAATCACATGCTGCCATCAATTTGAAGAACTTTATCCAAAACCACAAGTTCCATTTTAACAAAACTTGTCATTTTCACTATTGTAAAAGAGCAAACCAGTACCAAGTACACACATAGTGAAAGCAGTCAATAACTAGAAAAGAATATAACAGGAGCTTAAGAGATTACATTTCAGTTAACTATATTTGTTAATTACAGTAAACTTGGAGAAAACAGAGGGCATTTTTAAAGTCATCTTTTCTCTTTACAGAGACCCACATTTCAAGAACAATGATTACAAGAGTAAAGGTTTTTCATTAAACCAACCCATACAATACAAAAACAATACAGAGAAGCCCTGCAAACCTGTTAGCATACAAAACAGGGTAGCAGAGAGAAAGCACAAGTGAACTGTCAAAGATTACTAAGAAAAATAACAGTGCATACCAAAGGGCTCCTGTAAAGCTGTTTTACATGAGCTGAAAGATGTCATTTCCATATGACTATAAATGTGTGAAGACCAGATGCTTTCAGAAGTGTTACTTTTAGCTTATTTTGGAAAAAAACAAAACCCCCAACAATTAGCCAATATTTGAGCTAATCAAAACTCAAATATTACAGGCTACCTGACAAAGCTAGCTACTGGATTTATTTACATGACTTTGAAATGTCATTGAGGCTTTGCACTCCACTTCTTTCAAACTTCGTAACTTCAGAACTGAAAGAGGTCTTTGTTAGAGAAAGAACAAATATTTCTCAGGTTAGATGCTCAGACAATAGAAAAAATAGTGCAACTGCTTGCTACTTCATATACCCTTCCAGAGTATCTATGAAAATATTCAGACTTGTTCTTTATTACCTTCTCACTTAAAAAAATACAGCATTCTCTTTTCTCTTTCTTTTGATTAGGAAATTATGGACATCTTTAGATAGGTTTAAAATAAAACCCCAGCAACACAGAGCCAGTTCTGCAAACTGATCCACCGAAGCAGATGTCAAGTGTAGAAGTGTTGTTAATCCAATTGACTCCAGGTGGAAGCAAAGGTCCCTCCAGATAGAGCAGCCTGCAGGCTGAGGAACTTCAGACATCCTTAGGAAGGCAGTAACTGAAAAGTTTTAGTACTAGATCTGTAACATTTGCTCATTAGTGGGACTGCACTCCACGGGAAATGCAACATTGACTTAATGACTGCAGCTCAGGAAGCTCCGAAAGCAACACCAGAACAAAGAAGGAGGACCTGTGAGGGAGGAGGTTCAGCTCTGCTTCTGGCCAAGGAATACGCTTCCTTTTGGTCACAATGAGATTTAGAAATGCCTGATCTGGCTGCTGCTGTTTGGCTGTACATCTGAGTGTGACAGGTGTGACTAGATTGGAAATGGCTTAGCACAGTGTGGTTGTTTTTCTTTACTGAATAGGCTAGTGCTTAATGGCCTTGGCCCTACTACAAATCACACAGAACTTTGCTATTCTTCCTAGTGCCCACTTTCACTCCCTTTGCCTCACCCCAAGTGCATCACTACTTACTCTAATTTGTTAAAAAATAACAAAGGAAATCTGGTTAGGAAAAACTTAGTAAATGCTGACTGCAGAACAATGCAGTATATTCATAAAATTTGAATTTCTAAAAGGAGCTTTGGATTGTATGGATACTGACAATACAGTTACCAAGCTTCATGGCCACATCTTACTCTTCTGCTTGGGAGAAACACTTTGAAGTTTGCTAAAGGCAGGTAATGATTTAGATCTTGCAAGAAGAGATCTTATATCACTAATCATCATCTTTCCATTTACTGTGATAAATCCTTACTTACACTGACCCTACTGTCAGTGAAGGTCAGTCAAGGGGAAGAGGTTAAGAAAGGCTGAAGAACACTGCTGGCTTCCAAATGGTTGCATGCTCTGACACCAGGGAATGAAAATAACATAGAGAAGACAACAGGAGAAATAAAACAAAGGCATAGAGACAACATGGTGGTGACAAGGGGATTAAAAGGATGGTGCAAGTCCACATCAGGGTAGTTTGGGGAGGAATGATACAGCCTAAAGAACTGGTTAGTGACTGTTAAGATATTCTTGAGAAGTTACCTATCTCTGTTCTTGGACTTTCAAAAGTTTTAAGAGCCCCTTTGGGACCTACTGGCATAAATCTATAGATTCAAATGAGATGCTGCTGCTGTACAGATGACACTTGATTCCTTAACAGTCCACACTTAAGAAACCTGTGTTCTTCACTTTTGCAGGGAGATGAAGCAGGGCTTTGGAAGGTAAATCTTGTATGTATTCTATGAACATGTGAAGCTTTTTGACTTTTCTACAATGGAAAAAATGCCTTCAGCAGCAGCCTGCAAAGGAACCAGAGAATGGGTGGCACAAGACTTCCTGAAAAGATGGAGGCATCAGTTGTGCTCATATGAAAGCTCATTTGCCTTGGTAGCAACAATTAAAGTCTGCCTACGACATTCAGGTAAACCTGTCTTCAGAGGCATGTCATTGAGCTTATTAGACAGATGTGAGGTTTCTCTTATCAGTGCTGTTTTTCAGTTCCTGCTGTGTTGCTGTAATTCTCAAAACAAGTTACTGCAAAAGTGGGTCTGGCCATGTTATCTCAGTGCAAATACTCCAGTATAGGCCATAATGAGATAAAATTGCCATGCATTTTGTTCTGCAAAGGCACATATTCCCCCACCACCTCCTGGGTAGACAACTGGACACCTTCCTCCTTCTTTGTGCTTGATGTGCAAAAACTTAAATGGGTGATCTTAGCTGTTAGAGGTACCCTACACTTCCAAAGAACATTGTAGCTGTGACTTTATTTTCACTGTTTGGAGCCTGAAAGACAAAGTAGAAGGCAAAGAGACATTTGTATAAGAAAACACAAATAATAAGTGTCAGATCAAACGCAGCAGGAGACTTTAAGGCCTCAGGATGCTTTGATTTCTTCAGGATGATCCCAGATCAAAGGCAAAGAGCTAACTACATGTTAAACCATCCCTACCTTTACCTTAGGCATGGCAGACCAATGTACCAATAAACCTAATGGAATATTGATCTCTGCTCTTCACTTGTTTTCCTTGAGGATTAACAACATATGGGATGAGGAGGAACATGCTGTACCTGATGGTTTGTTCACTTATACTCAGCTCAGGCTGTGTCCAGGAAACCAGTGCGGCTCAGAGGGGCAGAGCAAGAGTTAATGAAGCGCTCAGCTCTGCCTGTCCAAACCCTGATGTCTGACATTATCACCAGGGACCTGACTGCCCTTTTCCTTTCTGCACATTAACCAGATGAAATCCAATTCTCTAGAGATTTAGATGTTCTTAAAGCATAGAAGCATTTTGATCTGGGATCCTGATTTTTGGCCTATTTTGCTCAATAATGGAAATCATCCTTAAAAAGAATAATTTTCCAGATTCTGCTCTGTGATTAGCCACAGGAAACACAGTAAAATTCCATCAGATAAACAGAGCTACAGGAAATTAGTAACTCTCAGCAGCCTGCAGAGAAATGTGAAGAGGATAATAAAAATTTGAATTGGTAAAGAATAGCAAAATGAAAGCTTCTAATAATAGACAAAATACATAACCTACAGCCTATGGACTCCTGTTTTTGTTTACTCCCAGACACAAATGCATATTTTCTCTTTCCTCCAAATGTACAGGATAAGACACTAATGGCTGGCTGCTTTTACTGACTCTTGATTTTGGACATATTATTACAGCCTGCTCGGCAGTTTGGCGAGATGCTGACCTCCCATTGCAAACAACAATTTTAGAGAGGAGACCTCATTATTTCTGAGGTATCTACCAGCTCACTTGTCCACGCAAACGGCTAAATACATTATTTGTAGCAGACAGGTCCCTCTGCTGCTATTGTGGCTTCACTTTCAAAATGTGTTCCTCAATTCTGCAGGTGTGTTGACACAATTACATCCTCCTCCCTCATTTTACTGAGGATCTTGATGCTGTGGACAAAGGCTCCTAGTCTTCAGATAAACATATAACAGGAGTAGCTGTGTAGGTTTCCCTACCCCAGTCTCTGATCTAATATGCCTTTTCCATTCTGCTATCTAATATGCCTTTTCATCCACCTCTGTGACTTTAGCCTTTAGTTGTTGCTGTGGTGGCTGCACAGCTGCTGTAGTGAGCTGCTGGCTGCTTAGAGGGGAAAAAAATATCTTAAGGGGACAGTCCAGTAAATTGATATGTTGCTATTGATCCCTGGAGGCCACAGCTAGAAGAGACACATTAGGGCATCTAGTTTGTCTACCTGCTTCCCATGGCTCATTAATAACTTTGCAGACTGTGTAGCATTGCTTCTGTGTTTGTACAAGGATGTTTACAACATAGCTACAAGTCTTGCTCTGCATGTAGAAAGTGTTGTGCTACATCTATGACAGTGCAAATTTCATTCAGGATCTTATAACTTATCTTTGCTAGATGCTTTCATTTAAATTACAGCTCTTCTATATGTGGAATCCTGCTCTCATGCTGATAGAAAAAATGCTCAGAAAAGCACAGAGAGCCCTCTTCTGCTTTTACAGAAGAGCTTCAGATAGCTCGAGGGACATGTTTTAGCTTCCCTGTCAGTCCCCAGTAAGGGACAGCAGTGATCCAATTGCCTGGCTCCAAGGAAAGGAGAAGCTACTGTGCTATAAGTCAAGCTGCATTGACATTTTAGGTATAGCACATACTCACATAAAGAAGCAGTAACAAATTTTGCAGGACTGTACCTATGAGACATCTACTGCACATCCAGTCTCCAGTCCCCCTGTGGCTTCTCTGATCTTAATGATAGATAAGTCTCCTTTCTCAGTGGTTGAATTTAAACCTTCCTTAACCTTCCAGAGGATGAAAGTGGCTGTAGTGGATGAAGCCAGAACACATCGTTCAGAAACATACAGTGCATGTTACCACTGTCAGAGTAGATTAGATTTTGGAACCAGCTCCATCCACCATGATTTAGGGATCTTTAATACACCTGACAATATTCTGTAGACTCTTGCATGCAGTATCCTTGCACCTGCCTCCTAAAACTATTTTTTCCTTCAACAGAAAAGCTGCAAGTTACTGTGGACTTTAACTATGAGACAGCAGATGTCTGCACTTGCTGCCTGCACCCAGTTTGCTATGTCACCCTGTCAAGCCAATTACTTTAATTAAAGTTCTTGACAACTCCGCCTCTAACAATGAAAATAACTATGAAGGAGATAAAACTCATTGTTTTCCAACACTCCTGCTCTTACTATCAATTTCACATGAAAGTAGGGCACTTTCTTTGGGAAAAGCAACACAAAAGTGTCACTTGGTTTCACCAGCAGAGTGGTGTTTTTTTTGCTGTTTCTGCTGCGAAGAATTTAGAGCAGTGCTTTGGGAGAGAGATGCAAACATTGCTAATTGCACTGAGATGATTAACATTCTAGGCAATTTCAGCAAAGCACTCCCCTGGCAAATTCTTTAAGCAGTAGAATAATCTCATTGGGCAAGGACCGTAGAGTCCAACTGGTTTTCATCATGGTAGAAATGTTTTGCTCTTTGTGAAAAAAACAGCACTCACAAGATCTGGCATCACCAGAGAGCCTACAGCAATACTGAAGAAAAGTCCATGAGTAATTGATGCAATTGCATAAGCAATAGAATATCAGAAAAATGGTTAAGGAGAGTACATTACACTAAGCAATATTTCCATGGGTCCTGTATGTTTGTACACCAGACCTTGTCCTGCCCAATTCTGCATTGGAAACTTCTCTGCAGCCTTCCAGCTGCTTTGTGCTCTACAAGAATAAGGAAGAGAGTAAGAACAGGAAAGACAGCTTATGCAGCTCCCCTGGTTTTGTTTATCCTCTGCCTGTGAAGAAATGAATACTTGTTTTTGACAGTGAAAAATCATAATTTTCACTGAATCATTTTTAACACAACAGCCATTTTATTAGACAGAATTTGCTTTCTGTCCAGCTGATCTTCTAGATCCGGACTTCTTGAACTTTTTCCCAGCATAGATTTCATCTGTCATCAACCATCCTCACAATAACCTGCTTCCAAACAGGAAAACAGCTACACAAAGAGCAGCTCTGTTCCTCAAGTGAATTGTTATTGCTTTTCTCATCCTCAAAATAACTTAGTTTCTTTTCTCCTCCCTACTAGCTGTTTGCTTCTTTCCCAGCTTTAAAGGCCAATTAATAGAGAGGGGAAAAAAAACCCAACAAACCCACAACCTACACAGTCTGATCACTGAATGATTATAAAAAACTGGTTTATGGCATGCTGCTTTGATTCAAGTACCTAACCACCAGCCCTGCAGGAAAATGGGTTAAAAGAGAGCCAAAAATCCAAGCCTCTCTATACATTCAGCAGCTCTTAGAGTTCAGCCTCAAGGTCAGTGGCAGGCAAGTGTCAAAAATAGTCTCTGTGCCTGCAGAGAAGGCTTTGTGGAATTGGGGTGGTAGCTGTATGAGACAGAAAACCTATACAGTACATGCAGACATAGAGGAAGAGTTTGTCTCCTGCTCTCAAAGTGCAGACATTTTATATATCTGTGTTTTTAAGGGAGAAGAGGGAGTTTTCCACCCAAGGTGATTTTTTTTTTCTTCCCTCAAGATATTATTACCTCTGAAACAAGGAAGACTATGGCTCATTTTGAAAAGATACAGCTCTTGAAAAGGAACTGCATATGGGAGAACAATGCAGTGAAAATGTTCTCCCTCAACAGAACAACTCCAAATGATAATCAGAGTTGTTACCCAAAGCAGGCTATATAAAAATCACTTCCAAAAGCCTTATCAGAGGCATATTAATATGCCCAGAGGCATATTAATACTGAAATATAAACACCTGCATATTTGTCACTTACTACCTTTTCTGTGCTGTTTCTACCCCAGGACATATCTGAGTCCTGCACTCACTCCCTCACAAGCACAGAGGTGTCCAATCTTTCTTTCAACTCTGTTTTTCTCATAGACATTATTCACTGTTAATTAGGCTTTGCAATTTCCCAACAGACCAATAAGCTTATGAAAGTACATGGCTGCTGTGGGAAATTTAGATTACAGTGAAATGAGCTGAAGAGCATGGTATTTGGTCTTTGTTTCCTGGAAGGGACACATTTACAAACACTGCAAGCCAGTACCTCTACCAGAAATGGGAGCTTGTGCTGCTGCTCTGTTTAACACTTCCTCCTCTGGAGTGGAGAAGGTCTGCAGACCAGCCACACATTGCAATAGCTGTGTCTCCTCCTGCAAACAGCACACAGGTTTAGTATCAATTCATAGATTAACAGATCCAGTAACTGATACTGGAAGGCATACACCTGCCTCAGAGCTTTAAGACTCATCTCTGGAAGTTTTTAAGGCCAGGCTGGATGGGACTCTGGGCAACCTGATCTAGTGGAAGGTGTCCCTGCCAGGCAGGGGGGTTGGAATTAGATGATTCTCAAGGTCCCTTCCAACCTGGACAATTCTATGATTCTATGTATCTGTACACAGCCTAAGAGTGTACGCTCGTGCCAAAGACACACACACAATGAACTTGTACTTCATCAGAACTGAGCCAATGCTAGAAAACAATGTCCAGCAAATATGACATAGCATAGTTTCATACAACATTATACCACAGTAAAAAAAAAATACACAAAACCTGACAAAATGCAGAAAAACTGCTAGAAAAATCTAAAGAGTAGAAAATAAGCACTTTCTATATAAATCTCACTTTCTCTCTGTATTTACTATACCCATGTTGGTCTCTCTCTTATCACATTTCTATACAAAATGGGTATTTGGCTCTGCTCTCAGTTAAAAGCTCTAATCTCCATAGAGTTTGAAATTGCAATCATACTTTTTGCCATCAAGGTATAAGACAATTAACTTGCATTTCATTTCCATGATTGTGGCAGCACTTAATAAAGTCTCTACCTATATGTATTTATATAGATATACATATATATATACACATACATACATAAACAGGACAAATACTGTTGCTGTTATCCTCTCTTCCAGTGCTGGGAGTGACAGTCATCCTAGAAGGTGAAGGCATACACGACTCCCACAACCACAATATTTCCAATTGTTGCTATTATTGCAATCCATAGCAATATGGCATCATTTGAGGAACGGGATGACTCTTCTGGTGGATTCTGCATGGAAGAAGCTGCATGGACATTGGCTGATGAGTTAAACAAGGAGTACTCTGTACTAAAGTCCTCGTTGGGTGAGTCCATAAAGGCTCCTCCCATAACAGGAAGCTGTGAAGAAAGGCATTGCAAAATTAGAAGACCAATATCTTTATTTGCTTTGTTTCAAAGCCACTATATAAGACTAACCATTGCAAAGTTACTGAGATTTCATATATGTGATCCTAAACTGTCAGGAATACCAAAGACAAACTTCACAATATTTCTTCCATTTCTGTTAAAATCAGTCTTATTGCAGAAAACCTACATATAGTACATGGAAAATATGTTATAGTACATGGAAAATACGTGTGAGCTAGCATGCAAGCTTCAAGTCAGTTTAAGTAATTATGTGTCAATTTATGTATTTATTAGAAAGAAGGGAAACAGCTACCCAATTTAAGTCAATTTAAGTAATTACATGTCAATTTAAGTAATTATTAGAAAGAAGAGAAACAGCTACCCACAAAGCACTCATGTACCAAAATGTAAGTTTACAGCAACAGGACTGTTTTGTGGCTACCAGCAATGGTATTGTACAACCATAAGGCATCAAGCATGCTCAGTAAGGATGTGATGCAGAGAATGTGTTCTCCTTCTACGTATCACTCGGAAGTGAACCCTTGATTTATGCAGGGATCATGCAAAAACTTATGAATTGCAAGTGTTCTTACTGTAAAACAGGAGGACCATACTCAGTGCACTAATGTGACTTGCCAAACATATCATTGTAACGATTCAGGATTTATAAAACTATACAACAGAAAACTTTATACTGGATTTTGAAAGGCTCCATAGCAATAAACTAAGTGGCAGATTTCCAACACTTCTCCCACCCTAGACTTCTCCTACTGGGAAGCACAAAGTTTATTTGGTGGTCTTAGTGTATTTCTCAGTAAGATAGTAGGACTATGGAAAAGTTTAATACAAAAAGAATCATTTAACTTGTTCTTATATAGCTTCACACAAAAACGTTTTGCTCCCACCCTTGTCCTTTGCATGTTTGGGAATGCAGATATAGAAGAGTCTCCCCTTTGGTTCACCAAGTGCAGGCTCCATAGTTTCATGCAAGCAGAGGACACTTTCAGAAAAAGCTGCAGAACATCTACTTTACATATCTATAAATACTCAGGACACATGCTTCTGAATATCTTGTAAAATCTAAAGATCTGCTCAGCCACCTCGGGCACTGCAACTGTTATGCAGTGCAGCAAAAGCATGAGCAGTGTGGGTACCTCAAAGCCCTATCTATGTCTCTGCAGTACTCAGTAACTAAACCTCTCAGAGGACTGTGCTAGAGGACTGGTAGATGAAACTCGGGGCTTTACTAGGGAAAAAAACCCACCCAAAATAAAACAACAACCAAACAAAAAAACCCCCAAAACAAACTAAAAACCACCACCAAAACAACCAACCTAGAGCCATATGTCCAAAACTATTTGCCTGCCTGACCAGAAGGGAAAAATTTGATCACAGCACTGATGACTAGTTTGATCTTGAGAAATAAGTAAAACAGACATTAGTGCATCCTACCTACACTCTCTTTTCAGATCTGGTAGAACTCCAGCGCTTCAGGGAAAGCTGGAAAAAGTCTAGGAATGTTCTCCTTAAGAGACACCCTCACTGCAACACCAACCAACCTTCCCTTCCCCACAGTGGTTTCCATGTTGCTGCTATCACTTTCCAACATTTAGATGCAATTAGAGTCTCCTGCTATACAATCTACTGGTAAGTGCTTTTCAGTTTTTGCATTATTCTTTGCCTTTCTCAAAGGGGCTTTCTTCTACAGCTGAAATCCTCTGGCTCTGTAACAGCAAAATAAAAATCCTTCTTGCTCTTAGACTAGTAGTAGTATGTTATAACTTCAACAATACTGTTGAAGTCACCATGGCCTACAAATAACATAGGAACCAGCCTTGTCTTTATTCAGCCACACCATAGAAAGCTACTATACCATCAGCCTTAAAGTACTGTGCCCAACACAGGCCTGGAAAATCAATCTTTTTTAACACCCTGTCCCTTAACTGCCACATCACATTTTGGCTGTTCCAGTAACCTCTCCATTTGATACCGAACTATACCCCCTCATGGTTTTGTGTAGCTGTGCTATGGAGGCTGCTAAACAGGACAGGACTTGAGGATTGAACACCTCTCTTCTCCACTGTGTTGGCTGTAATCTACTGACTAGAGCAAAGAATGTAAGAGGATTTTTTTCCTCACTGTCCAAAACATTTTATATAGCTATAAAAGACAGACTCTCTTTCAAAGCAGACTGCTGAACAAAAGCTTCAATTTCACAACAAGCCCAGCTTGATGTTTTGAACCCAATTCTACCATCCTTTTTTATGTCCTGGGATGTGATAAGGTAAATATTGCTAGGTTTAATCAGGATTTCTTTTACGTAGAGATTGCCATAAAAGGCAGTTCTGACTTCAAACATAAGTGTATTTATGCAGTGATGCTGACATTTAACAGCTATGGAGACACTAGTTAAAGATCTTCACAGCAAATGATGGGCCTACATTTAACCATACTGCCAGCAAAACACTCAATCTCAGGTGTGTGCCTGCTTAGCAAAGCGTTTTAAGGGTATCAGCATTTAGGATTCTGCAAAACTCTTTCAACTGGAACGATTATCCAAAATATAGAGGTACACATAATATGTGCTTGTGCTCAAGACAGTGGGAGGTCATGAGCACTGTTTTGGTGAGTGACACCTGGGTTTCTGGCCATGCATTTTGTGCTCTCAATAAGTTAGTGGAAGTGACAAGCTTCCACCCCGTTACTCCACCTGGTGCTGTCAGAGGGGCAGGGAGCATTTATGTAGCAGTGCAGCTACACTCCACGCCTCGAATGATGTCAGATCTGAACCTCCTTGTACTGTTTAAGGCTCAAATAAACTGTTTGCACCACCTGAGGGGAACACATGGTAAAACGGCTCAGCTGAATCTCCAAAAGGCTTGCAGTGACCTGATATAAAGCACTGACATTCAGCACCTGGCACAGGCTCTTTCTGTAAAAATTGACTTCCAGTTCTCCTGTTTGTAGGTCAGTAGCACTTCACTGCAGATCTGGAAATAAACCTTACTGCCATTTTTCCATTTACAGAAATTGTGTCTCACCAAATGCATATTCTGCACCTTCTCACTGCAAAAATGGCCTCACAGAAGAGCACAGGAATGGCCATATGGTGTCAAAGAAAGTCTCTCTTTCTTGTGTGTTAGCTCCAACAGCGGCTACAAAGGGATGCTGAGGAACAAGAAAGAGCACAACAGGACAAGCACGTCTGATACTACCTCTTAACACCACACAGCCTCCAACTGTTTTCAGCTTAGAAGTTCATAAGCCAGGAGCTATTGCTATGGATTTAACAACTCAAAGAATTTTGCTACCATGAACTTGTCCAGGTTCCACCTGAGCTCACCTAAAGCTAAGAAACCTTCTCAGTCTGGCTCCTTACCACCATTTAACAGTCAGGGTTGCCCAGTGATTACAGCCATGTAAATCATCGCTGGGAGATATGCCTGCCTCTCCACTGGAGAGAGGGAAACACAGATGATTAATATCAACTGGCAACCTATCATTTTGGTAGATGATTAACTTTAGTGAGATTAATCTCATCCTCAGTCTTGATGTCTTTGTTCTCCCAAAAGGTACAGTATCTTCTCTCTGCAATCTTATTCAACATATTACATTAAAGGCTGTGAGACATCCAGACCAGACACTATTGGGAGTTGCAAAGTGCCTGTGATAAGCAGTAGGCTAAGCACAGAAAGCCTGCAATGCTTTCTGTGCGTGCTCTATTTGTCTGTCTGTCCCTCTAAAAAGCAAATATACACCAATTTACATCAGCCAAAAAGTTCACTCCTGTCACTGCTGTTACACTGACCTGCAGTCTGGTTTAGCCTCAGAGAGTTTTTACAGTTCAGGCAAAGCTGTGCCGAACCTGTGCCACCCTCTCCAACAGCTCTGAGCAAGGAGGCCAGAGCAAAAGGTGAACTGGGAAACCAACAGCGAGGAACACGGCAGGAGTGGATGGTGGATGCTGTAGTGCTGTTTGGAAATGAAACTTCTTCCTAGTGACTATGTTGATATTGTTAAGCAGCATTAATAGTACAGTGCTTGCTAAATAACTTCCGAGAGTGGCAAAGAAAGATTTTTAAATCATTGAATAGCAACAGGCAGAAAAACAAACAGCAAAATGTCAAGTGGCAATGAGAACACCCACGGCGCTGAATACCTCCCACTGACATGCAAGAGGATGCTTTAGGGTCATGAGGATGAGCACAAGGCTGTTGAAGTTAAGAGATACAGTTTCCAGTTAAGAGAAAATTCCTGTTTTATAACCAAATGATTCACATGAAGGAAAAACACCATGTCAGGTGTTTCTTTTTGGTTAAATTTTAGATTTACATGTATTTTTACATGATAGCATATTCTGAACCCATAAGGTGAAATTATTGTTTCCTTCTGCCCTGGTACCATGTGATTGCTGCAGTACACGTTTGTGTCTGAAAACCTTCTAGCTGCAATCACAAATCAATCAATCAAATACAGTTGCCAAAGATGGCAACAATAGACAGGTTCACAAAAGCATCATAACCATATTTTAATTCTTAAGCTCTTTTAAAATAAACATTTTGCACTACAGAGATACCCCATATGACCAGTATTCTCCCCACATTAATTCTCTTGTGTCTCACAGAGTAATGCATATATTCTCCCCATCTAAAGCATGCACTATTATGTAAATGAAGACATCTGGCTATTATTTATGTACTGATAGTAACTAGGGAACCAAGTTCTTCTATTCACCATTTGCCAGAACATCCCCCTACTGCTTACTATATGAAGTCTGGGTACACAGTGACAATCAGGACAGTTATTCCTTGTTCACTGTAAGTGGATTAGTTTAAATGCATTAAGCCCCTACACAACCAAAACTAAAGGGCACCTAAGGCAATTCTCTTTAATTCAATTGAATAGGTCTAATTCTGAAGAGGGAGGATCCATGCAAATGCTGTATGCAGTTAACTTCAGATTCTCATTTTACTTAATTCAGATCCCTGCTTCACCCTGAAATCACAGTCTCAGGCTCCCAAGCTTAGGAAAAACAGCTGCTTATTTTCAAAACATAGTTGTCAAAATGCTCACCCTACCAGTGGTGATGGAAAATATTTTACTCTACCTTTGAAGCATTAGGATTTCACCTGTTATCTTTAATCTTGTTAAAACCTCTATATTTTATCAATTCTATCAATCTATACTCTTCTTCCAATTCATAATATTCCTAGGACCTGTTTATTACTTTCTCATCCTATCCCTGCTCCCAAAAATTCCTCTTTATTTTCCAGCCATTGCCAGTATTGTAAATGAAATGCATCAAGGAAAAGAGCAAGCTTTGTTTGCTGAACAGACTGTATGAAGAAGCTGCAACTCTAAGTCATACAGAATTTGAACTGTGAATCTGTACACTCTACATTGGAGGAGGTGGTCAATATCACAGAAGTGTGCATAGCAAGCAGACATGCTTTAAACTGTCTGGATGTGCCAGGAACAACCATTTAAGTAGCAGCACTAGTTGACCTTCCATGTAACTAATACAACTGAGGTTAGCATCCTGTTGTGGACGCCATGCTTGGGAAGTAGATGTCTGGGTCCTATTTACACACAGTTAAAATTTTCATACTTCTAGGAGCAGTTGCACATGGAAGAAAGAATACAGAGGGAACCAGAGAGGCAATTATTTATCAGTATGGAAAAACTCAGTAGAAAGCTATAAAACTAACCATCAGTGTTACCATGAATAGAAGCTATTCAAATCTGCTTACAATTTCCCAAACTGGCAAAACAGAGGCCTTTTCCACACCACATGTAATCATACTAGGAAACTCAGAGAGAACAGGAATTCCTTTAGAGATAAAAGCAATCTGCAGAGCTGTATCAGTTCAATATTGAACATGGTTCTGGAAGAGCTTCAAACACCAGGCTTTCTAGTTTAAACTCTTTAATCATAGGTAAGAAGAAAGAGGTGCTGATTGCCCCAGCTCTTGGAGAGTTTCTTGCACAACCTTCTGATATTTTTGGCATTGGTAACTTCAAAGCTGAAGTACTGGATTTACCTGGACTTATGTGGTCCCCTGCTCAGATCCAGGCTGGCAGTTCCTGTCTGATGTCAAGTTCCTCTATCACAAAAGAGAAAAAAAAATAGGGGAAAAGAAAGGAACACTGCCTAGGGTATAATGGTTTAATGTCTCAAGGGACAGCTTTGCTCTAAAGATACAAGCCAGTATCACTGACTGGAAGCAAGCACACAGCCACATGGTTTTAGTGGAAGTTTCGGTTGCTCTTATGCAGAGCGTGAGTAGCTCTCTATGTGCCAGAGAAAAAGAAGAGTAACAGAAGCTGGTTGCAATGGCACTTCATATCTACAGGAGCAAAAGGCATTCCCATCATAAATAGAGAAGCTGAAGTAAGCAGAAAGCCACAGAGTAGAGCTCAAAAGTGCTTGTATAGGAAAAAAACTAAAAGAAGCCTAATCCCATTTCTCATAGTGAAAAAGGGGTGAACATGCCCTTCCTCCGCCATGATCTTTGCAGCCATGCTAATCTCAGATAAAATACCAATGCCTTGTTATCAATTTACTGTTGTGGCCAAGGCTTTTTGGCAACAGAAAAAGGGGCTGACCTTCAAATTCTTTTGATTTTCCTTCTGCTCCCTCTCCCTTAGCCTCACAAGAACGCTTAGGCTATTCCCAGGGTAAAAGGATGGGAACTGGCAGCCATTCACAGGATTAGAAGCAATGACATGATTTCAAAACTAGAACTAGTTCCAGATGAAAAACTGTTTAAGTCACTAGACTTCAGACACAGGCAAAAGCAGTGATTATGTAAGCTATTGTATCCTTCAGTATTCAATAATCAGGATGCTTCTCAAAAAGACTAAAAAACATCCAATGGGCAGGTGTTAGGAGCTACATCTAGGAGAATGTGTCATTTTGGACATCATTTTACTTCTCTAGAGAAAAAATAATTACATACAAATTTCTCAATATCATATATAGTAACCCCTGTTCAAACCAAAACCCAATAGCAATACAAAAATCTTGCTTGCTAAATCCAATCCCTGCTACATGGCCCATGAAAAATTGTCCAAGATTTAACTAAATTACACTAACAAACAGGCATAACATAGCTTAGCTCTATTTCATCAGAGAAATTACTTACTATTTCATGCAGACTCAAAAGCTTTCAAACTATGTATCTGATCTACTTCACACAGTGATGGTTGTACTGCAAAGACAGGTTGGGACACATTTGCCTATCGATAGAAGTAATTGCTACCATTGCAGCTCTGCTGTACCTAATGATACAACATAAATGCCTCATTTTCAGCACCTTTGAGACAGCCACCTGGAATCTGTCTTCAAAAACAACAATGTAAGGGTAGTCCTCCCATCATAATGCAAACCCACTGGGAAAAAATTTATGATGACTTGCAGAGATTAACTCTCCCATGGAAAATACTTGCAGTCATCCAACAGAAAGCGTCAGAATGGAAATTAAAACAATTTAATAGTCTCAACTTATTCCATAATGATTATTTTCCTTAAGTTTGTAAGTGCTACCAGAATCCCTGAAAAAAACAGAAGAGAGAGAAAACCGATGTATGTAATTTTATTCTGGCTATACATCATTTTCATGCAACATCTTTCTTCTACTTATTTTTTTTTTCTTACCCTTTCATTCTCATGTTGAATTACATTTTCACAACCAAAAAGGGGGAAGGCTAAGGTATGCTGACACAATACATAAGATAACTCTCATGTCATATCTAAGGCTATTTTTGTTAAAATTTTTGCTTGCTTACTTGGCACCTAGTTCAAGACACACAACAAGCCCAAGAGCCAACAAAGCCAATGTGTTCCAGTTGAGATGGACCAAAAAAAAGGACAAAAAGTGGACACAATGTTAGCTCCCTTCATGTCTGGAGACCTTAAGGGCAATACCCTGCATGAAGGTCAAGTAAAGAATACAGAGCAGCTTCTAGGAAGAAAGCAGGACTGCCAAATGTTATGCTTATTGCATACACTTCACTTCATAGAATACCAACATCTGGCATGTTGCCATACATCTTGATTCCATCAGGCATATCAGGCTCACATATGGCCCCAACAACCTACAAACTGCATACTCCCCTCAACTTATTCTATAATGCTTCAGTAGTGGTTTATACCTAAAGAAGAAAACACAGAATTTGCTTAAGAATTAATCCTATTCTCTTGCATTTTCATCTCTCGAGTGAGACCCTCACACAATACACAGGAAAATAAAACTCAGTAGGTGAAAAAATATTGACAGTTTCCTAATTTCCAGTATTTGAAGAGTAGTATTCATCATGCTCAGAAAAGTCCTCCAACAAAACTATCTGTTGAATGTTATGAAGAGACTAAAAGCTCCATCCCATCTAAATCTTCAGTGCTTATGAACTCATTACCACCAAGCAACTATTTTAACCATCTCAACAACCAGGATTTACTGTTCCCACAGCAAGAGTCTGAGGAAGAGAAGTAACATGTTTCTCAGCCACTTTGGCTCAAAGTCAGCAGGCATAACAAACACATTTCACAAATTGCTTACAATAAATCTGGATCACTTTGCTTTGAAGTAAAAGAGGAGCACCCATATGGGGCATTTCACTGACTCTTTTGTGGGGGGCAGAAACCTTCATCAGAGTGTGAGAACAGCCATCATCAGAGCCAAATATTCCATATGGTCTCACAAACCCAGTCTCACAACTTGGTTTAGCTCATGTATTAAGACCATCAAGCGAAGATTAAGTGTGGCTGAACTAGATGGCAGCTGATGACATCTTTATCTGCCAAACAGAAACAGAACAGGCAAGCCATCTGTGTTTGTGTGCTTATGTTTAAGACTGTTCAAACAGTTCTGAGCACATTACAGAAAAACATAATAAATTATACATTGATTCTTTCTCTCTAGATAAGCATGTCTATATGTGTGCAGGCAAAATAATACTCCTTAGTGGCTTATGTATACACAGGATGAGCACAAATCAATGTATAATTTCTTCTACTTCTATTTGTAATTCAATATTTGTGCCTTGAACTCTCACAGTTGGTTAGGCTGTACAGGATAATTAAATATATGAATATTTAACAGCTTTCTTGGAAATGAATTTTTTCTTACCCAAAAGTGATTTCTGTAAAAGCTTGTTTGGTATTCACCCATCAAAAATCCAACACAGAACTATTAATAAGCAGCATGAGAGTCTTTACGCAGCAACAGTCAAAATGCAAGCATTTAGAACCTGTAAACATGCAAGAATCTCATTAAAGATAGAAATTCTATCTTTAATCACCTATATTTTGAAAACGCTGGACTGAAGATCTTCATTTTAAAAATATCTGCAAGAGACTTAAGCACATTCCGTGTCCTGCATGAATAAGTCCATAACACAATGAGGTACTGAAAGCTCAGGAAGAAAAGTCACAAAGCAAAACAATTGCAATATATGCCCCAAGAAACAATTAAAGCCATCAGCTAAAAACAAGAGAGGGTCACTGCATCCAGTTGGTACACCTCAAAAGCAGTCTCCTTAAAAACAATCTGAAACTCACCATCCAGTCAAAGGGAGACAAATTTAGGAATTTAAACTGGACATTAAGATCTCCCTTGGGAAGATACTTATTGCTCTCCATTGGTAGTATATGGGAATGTAAGTATTTAATCTTGGTAAGAGTGCACACAGTGCTCATTTGCAAGTTTATGTGAGAAACTTTCACCATGCTAGGTGCTTGTAGGAACTTATTTCCTGCACTCATTATTACATTTAAAGTTGCAGTAAAAAAGTGACTAGTTCATACATGTGAAATTATCAACATAGACCCATCTTAAATGTAACTAAATGAATAAACTACCAACACAAGGAATAGCAGAGAAAAAGGATTTTTCAAAAGAAATAATTTCTTTAAAGCAATTCTGCACTGAGTGTGCCCTGCAAATCATTACTCCTTTTGTAATATGAATGACTGTACACTGAAAATATAGCCAAAGGGACAAAAGTGACATCGGATAACAAAGAGATGACTATAATAAAAAGATGACCATGTTCACCCAAGTTAAAATGAGATCAAGTTAGAAAGTTTAAAACATCCTAAGTAAAACAATGTTTTCACAGATGATACTGAGCACTTTCCTCCTACCACACTCAACACCTGACCCACTTCTCCCTTGGAAATAAACTAGAAACCATACCATAATATCACAATAGACTCCCTGCCTGGGGAGATGTACAAAAATTGATCTCTGCATTACAGCCGTGAGGGAGAACATCATTCCTTTCACAGGCCATTTATCATTACTTGAAATTCCTCCAAGTTAAGCAAAGACATTATTTATTTATTGGCAAGTACATGAAATGAATTACTGAATAAAACCACATTTAATCGATCCTGTTGCTCAGCTAGGATCATAGAAATATGACTGATAAAAATGCAGTACATTGATGCAAGACAACTGCCCAGCTTAAAATAAGCTGCAGCTCAGTTCAGGAAAAAATGACCTAGAGAAGTTAGAAATTATAAAATATTTTAAAATCTGCCAGACTTGACTTGTGTGGGAAACATGAAAAACTCTCTTGAACCTTTTATTTCCAGTTTGCCAGTATGAATACAAGTCAGTGAAACAAAAAAGCCAAGTTTAAGAGATGAATACATTGTGGTTTCAGGCCAATTCCAAATCACATCCCATTGCAGCACAATCTAGAGAGCCTGTAGAAACTAGTGGAAGAGCTCTATCATCTTCAGAACAGAAAGACTAGTGACTGTAGGCAGTCACCTAACTGGAAAAGAATAGTTTGAGACATACTGGGTGCCATGGGCAAGCAGGCTGGTGAGCATCTGCCTCTTATTTGCATCTTTGTTATTGCCTGAGTCAGTACCTTCAGAAAACTACAATTCTCTGTGCTTTTTTGTTTCCCCCACTTACTTCTTCAGAAAAGTTAAGGTTTTTTTGGCAGAATGGTTGAGTTCCATTGCAGTTTCACTTAGTTTTAGTTTACATCAAGCCTGCCAACAGTTAGGTCTCAGTCTTTCTTAGGTACTTTGACTACAGTGGAATAATTTTACATCTATAACTAGTAATTAGAATTACCTGTGGCTCTTTATACCAAGATCCAATATTGCATAAGCAACCAACTGCTGTCAGATACCCTTCAGCTATGTATGGCATATCCACGTCTGCTATTTGTATAAAAATCATCCAAGTAGCTGATTCAATGAACCCAGTTCTCCTCTTTGCATTAGTTTTACATTGATATTTACAGCAATAATATAATATTAGTTTTTGGGAATTACAAGAAAAAAAAAAAATCACACTTTTTCCACCTGATTTGTGTTAAGAAACACCAGTGTAGTGTCTGCCCACTCAAAACAACCTGATACTAGAAAGGATTCCCCATGGGAAAATTCTGAATACATTCAAGAAGGTAGAGTTTCATTATCCTGAAGTGAATCTCTGAACTAGCCTGTTATCTCAAACACACTTGGATGAAACACACATACAAAGACAAAAAGCCACAAGTCAAACTCCTCAGAAGGACCACAAAAAATGTGACCGTGACCTCCAAGAAGGAGGACTGGGTCCTAGTAAATAAAAGAGCAAATGCAGCATGGTTAAACTTTAATTATATTTGGCTCCCTCAAAACAGATGCTTGCAGACAGATTTCTGTTTCATCCACTAATGCCTGTCATACGCAATCACGTCACCGATTTCAGAGGGCTGCAGGGTTTAGACACTTGCAGGCAAAACTGACAAGACACAACTAAAGAATATTCACAAAATCCAACACTCTGCTTTGTCCAACACGGATATTCAGATACTGCAATGGGGATAAGAGATCCAGCCTGTGCCACACCAGCTCAGGAAGACGAATAATTGTCAGACTGTGCTGGTGCCTATTACAGCCTCTGCATAGAAAAGTGATAGCCCTCCTGATTGTGGCTTGGGAAGCCACAGTGTGCTCCCACTCCTCAATATCTGTTCTGTGTTTCTGAATCATTACATAAGATGAAAGGATAACAGGAGGTGGTGGCACAAGAAGATAGATACAGATAGGGAAGAAGTCAGAAGAAAGAGCTACAACACAAGTATGCCCAGAGGAAGGCACCTATCCTTCTACAATCCCAATGTGCAGGCACCACTTGTGTTTTCACAAAAGAAAAGTGCTCTTTTAGGAGCTGCAGAAAAGCAGATATTCTGCTTCGAAAATACCACCAGTCTTCCTAAGCTGATGGAGAAAAAATTAAAAAGGAAAGAAAAAAAAAAAAGAAAGAAAGAAACAGTTTCTAGAAAGCATCACAGTGTCTGACTCATCACTGAGGAAATATCATTGGGTCACATCTGCCTTCACAATGAACTGAAACTTTTCAATGAGGAGTACTGTACATCTTGTGTCCAGGAAAACCTTATCTATTACTTGGAACCAAGCCCCAGCTCCCAATGGATCTTAGTCTATGAAGGGTCCAAACAAGATGGATTTTGAGCAAGAATCTGTCACATGCAGAGAACAACAGCAAAATGTCAGTCAAGATCTGTGCCATGGTAAGACCTGTGCTGCAAATCCGACTATTTGCACAATGAAACAGGAGAAAAAATGAAAAGTGGAACTAATTTTCATTAGGGACTTTAATCCTTCGCCCTGATTCATATATTAAGCTCCTTCTTGCATTATATTTTCTGCTTTGCTTGCAAGCTCTTCAGGTTTTCTGCACTTGTTCATTGTCCACCACAGCCCCAGCTGATGACTCTCTGGTGGATTATCAGTGCATTTCACCTCTAACTCCAAAGCTGCCTTGATCTGTAATGAACTAATAATATACTGAAGTTAATTTACTGTTCTTGTCTATAGCTTGTTTCACTAGCCCTAATGAACCAGTGGCTTCACAACACTGAACAAACTTAAAACCTAGCAAGCTGTTCTCCTACTTCTGTTAGAATACTACTACTATGAATGTTTTTTCTTCAAATCAGCCAAAGGCTGATACTGAACTCTCTTCACCAAGAGGCTAAAGCATAAGGGTGTGTTTGTTCCTCTCTTAAGAAAACACCATGTAAAGGCTAGAGCAGATGAAGGGCAGTTATTAGAAAATGTAATTGCCTCATGTCAGTTCTTTCCACCATTGTCTTCTGCTGGGCTTAAGCCAGAGGAAAAAGAAACCAGTCATTCCTTGAAAGAGGAATGCCAGAACAAGCAGCCTTACAACCAAGCAATGAAGATGAGCAGACACAGCTAATATCACACAAATTATTTAGGTTGAGTGTGCTGGAAAAAAAAAAAATCAAACTGAAGAACAAGAACAAAGACTGTATGCAGTTTAGGGCATCTTAAATATAAGAAGGACATCAAACTATTAGAGTGTGTTCACAGAAGAGTGACCAAGATGGTGAAAGGTCTCAAGAACAAGACTTACGAGGAGCAGCTGTGGTTGCTTGGTTTGTTCAGCTTGAAGAAGAAAAAGCTGAGCAGTGACCTCATCAGAGTCTACAACTTCCTCAAGAAGGGCAGCAGAGCTGATCTCTCTGATGACCAGCAGTAGGACGTGAGGAAATGGAATGAAGCTGCATCAGGGGAAGCTCAGACTGGACAGCAGGAAAAGGTTCTTCACTGAGAGGGTGGTCAGTCACCAGAACAGCCTCCCTAGGTAAGTGGTCACGGCACCAAACCTGTCAAGAGTTCAAGGATTATCTGGATGACACTCTCATTCATATGGTTTAGTTTGGGATAGTCCTGCAAGGAGCTGGACTTGATGACCCTCATGGGTCCCTTCCAACTTCGGATATTCTATGACTCTATTATCTGCAGTTTGCTCACATTTCATCTTGTATCGTTTCTCCCACCTCACTCTCATAACTCCTTCTCTGCCCCCATCACACTTCTGTTTTCCCTCATTTTTTAAATAGGGCTCTATGTCCTGTCTTACCACTCTAATTTGTCTACTTAATATCTGTTCTCCTGCCTTTGATCCATCTCAATTACTTCAAAAATGAGTAATTTTGGTTAAAGGCTGCCTGGCATTTTGGGGTTGAGAAGTCCAAGCTGACCCCTCTTGGTCTCTAGTTGTGACAGTAGTAAAAGCAAGAAAATGTAACACTGGTATCTGCCATCTATATTTGGGTATCCAGAGACAGAACCAGATGAACCAAATGAGATTTTGTGGACAAAAAGTTTGACATTGGTGGAGTAAATTACAGAGATACTGATGTACTGCAGTTTCTCAAAAGGTTACTGTGATCTTGTGTTGTTTAAGAGACATGATGTTACTAAGAATGCTTTATTTGCTATTAACAACACAGAATCACAGAATGTTAGGAGTTGGAAGGGACCTCGAAAGATCATCTAGTCCAAACCCCCTGCCACAGCAGGATTCCCTACACCAGGTCACACAGAAACATGCCCAGAGGGGTTCTGAATATCTCCAGAGAAGACGACTCCACAACCTCTCTGGGCAGTCTGTTCCAGTGCTCTGGCACCTGAACTGGGAAAAAACTTTTTCTTGTGTTCACATGGAACCTCCTATGCTTCAGCTTACAGCCATTGCCCCTTGTCCTGTCACTAGGCTTCACTGAGAAGAGCCTAACCCCACCCCCCGACACCCACCCTTCACATGTTTATAAGCATAAATGAGGCCACCCCTTAGTCTCCTCTTCTCTAAGCTAAAGAGACCCAGCTCCCTCAGCCTTTCCTCATAAGGAAGATGTTCCACTCCCTTAATCATCTTTGTGGCTCTGCACTGGACTCTTTCAAGCAGTTCCCTATCCTTCTTAAACAACATCTCATCAAAAAATCAAACGTTTTTACACATAGCAGTAAGATAAGGAAAGGATATTTGTCATGTCAAAACAGGAGGTCTATGACCTGAACAATGCTTGTATTTTTCCCTCCACAGATTTGTACAGGGTCAATTTGCCTTGTACTTGTAGACCCTGCCATTGCTGAGCATTTGTGGGCACCGCACTCACACTACCTACTCTGCAGTCAAAGCAGCTATCAACAAAGTACCCCTGACACCACCTGGGAGACAGCAATAGCAAGGGATTTACATCTGCTTGTGATTCCTACAGATTTTATTTTTACTCTACTATATATGTTCCGCATAGACCATCGTTTTACCTTGGACAAACATACACCATGCAGGCAAGGAGTGGTTTCGTTCCCACCAGTATTTCACAGCTGCCCTAAGCATTGAGCACTCAATACTCACACATGGAGATGTGGATCTGGAAGTAAGCATATCACAAACCCTTCCTCCTGGGCTCCCCTCCTTTGGTCTTCAGAAAAAGGCACTTCTGCTCTGTCAGGCAAGAGCAGCCATGCTGGTGGGCAGTGGCAGATGAAGAGCAGCGTCACCCTCTACCCACTTCTTCCCCATATACTTCTCAGCACTCAGGAGCCACTGTTATGCCCGAAACACATGAATGGGAGGTGTCTGCTCCTGCACACTGGTGATATGGCCAGGGCTAACCCTTTCCTTAAATGGCAATAAGGTCAGGTGGCATGACCATGTAGCTGTAGGGCTTTCCCAGCTAGGGAGGAAAGCGTGTGCAGGCTCCCACTGGTAGGCATCAGGTTTACATGATGTGAATGCACATATGCCCTTCGCATAGTTTTGCCTCCTGTCTTTTAACAGCAATTGTTCCCATCAACCTGTCTCTCTGTGAATTTGTCACATCTTCCAAAGAAGAGATTTGGAGGCTGTCTAGTGGCTTCTGTGAAATAGATTTAAAAACCCCAACAGATCTTATTCTGGAGGATTCAGAGTTTTGCTGATGGCTCCCACAATATAAATCCAGTGGTGGTTTGAGCAGCACAGCCCACAGTTGAATTTGGACCTAAAAAAACAAACATTGCTCAGAGTGTGTGCAAAATAAACATTCCTACAGAAAAAAAAAAAAAAGTAGCATATTTGAAAGAAAAATGGGAGTTGTGCTGCTTAAAGCACTGGTTCCAGCAATCCTTAGACTCACAGAAGCAAGACTGCATTATAACTATTTAGAAAAACAGGAACAAAAAGTTAAGTGGGAGGAAAAAAGCCCAAACATGCAGACTGCTACATTTTGGAAGGTACAGTCTGGTGTTTCCAGAAAAATGCAGGGCTCTACTACTGATGAACCAGGGAATAATACCAGGAGGTACCACACCCATGTACAGGATCCTACATAGGACATCAGTTACTGAATAACTACATCCTTAGTGGTCCTAAGAGACAAGCACCCAAATTATTTGGTACTAGGTAATGAGGTGGGCAGGAAAGGAACAGAGGCATCACACACAGCCATGGCACAACAGGATCAAATGGTGGCAGAGATACTCAAGCACTCCTACATGCTGCTAACAGGAATTAGGTGCAAGGCTGCATCAGCAAAGTAAAGCAAGGTGGCAGCAGCAGAAATAAAGCTTCTCAAAATAAGAGGGAACAAAGAAGTGCAAGATGTTTCATTGCAGAAACATTGTCCATGGTGAGTTTGTAAGTACACACAGTCATGCTGTTTCCCACATACTTCAGAAAAAGTCTGATAGGTGAGATCCTAAAGGACCAGTATGCCCCAGATAGGAACACTGCCTACAGCTACACTTGATTACAAAACGCCCAAAGGGTTTTGGCAGCCACTGTACTGGAGTGTATCTCTGAGAGCCAGCTTCTAATGGTGATTAGCAATGATTAGACCATGTAACCAATCTGTTATGCTCAAGGGATGATTGCTTTCATCTCCAAGCCAAAAATACATCTCCTGCTTGTTCTGTGTGGTCCCCTCTATAGCTCTGAGGAGGAGGAAAAGAGACAGAAGGAAAGCCAGAGCACGACATCCATGTCTGCGTGGGTTATTAGAAACTTGCCTTCCTGTTTATCTGGGATTGTCCCACTTCAGCCCCCAAAAGAGACCACAGATTTTAATCCTGTCAACTGTCCTGATTTACTGCTTTGTTTACAAATGGTCAACACTCAGCCACTGTTTGACTTTATTAAAGATTTAGTGCCTAAATACTATCACTTCCATGCCCACTTTTCTGGGGTTGCAATGGTAGAAAAGAAACTTGAGCATGTTTTTCAGCTATCAAAGAGAAAATGTTTTATATTATCAAATTTCCCCCCCCTCAGTGTTTTCAAACAAAACAGGACAGCAATCTATGAATTCAGTCAGTCTTTTTTTTTTTTTCCAGTAAATATCACTTTCTTACATTCAAGATAATTATTCATTGCTGCAGAGAGAGTAATAAAAATCAGGGAACAAAGTGGTAGCAGCAGACAAGGATCAGAATGTTTCAGCAATTGGAGAGCCACATCCCATTTGGTACAATGTCCCCTGGAGGAGAAACGTGCTTTCATGGGGTAAGGATGTGGCCTTTACCTCAACTCTTATATTAACAGAAACAGAGGGGGATACCCTCAGGTCAAACACTATGTTGCAAACCATACAGAAAGGCTGACAGCTATTCCACTTGTGCCTTGGTATTTTTCAAGTGACTGATCTTACAAATGAATTGCTAACCATGCAACTGCATGAACACCGTGTTTATTTACTCTCATGTCAGTAACTGAGAAGCTGTAAATAGGTGTGACAGCTGCAGCATCTCCTCTGTTGTCACCACTTTGCTCCTCCTGCAAGACAGGCAGTGAATGGGATGGCTACTAGGACTGACAGGAGCATAGTGTGATCCTCAGGCAAAGAGTTATACATAAGCTGTATTATTGTTAAAACCAATGCTGGGGTTTGTGTCAAAATCTGCTCTCAGAGAGATGCTGCTTATTTTGGGGGAAGAAAACATCTCGTTCTGTCAGCTGGCCAAGCTTTACTGAAATGGTGCACAGTCAGATAGTCCTAGTTTTCCAAATTTCAGTAGGATCACTTGCTAGATTAATTTTGAAGGAAATGACACCATAGTTTAAAAGAACTCAAAATATCTCATAGCTTGGTAGCCATGAATCCAGTACCAAATGGAAAGACTGTAAGCTTAAAGCTTACAGTAATTTCATCAATACCCAAAAGAACTCAAGGGATGCTCTGAGCACTACCTGCCGAGTCACTTAACCGTGTACACCATATAAGAAGGATCTGCTGCTTTGCCTCTGCAACCCACAGCCACTCTAAGCTTCTCCAGTGGGGAAGCAACAAATTGGGAATTGGTTCTCACTAAGACCCTTCTCTCCCCATGGCATCACAGGGAAGTGTTACCTCACTCTCCATATCCTTTATTTGCAGATTAAATCTTACACTTTCCATAGGAAATTTTAAAGTTCGTGAGAATGAAGATGACATTAGAAGTTGAACAGAGTAAGTGGTAAATCTCTACTAGATGTGGCAGTTGGACAATAATCCTGAAATACAGCAGTAGCCTAGAGCTTCTTGCAGGCAACAGACACAGCCATATTGTCTTTGATTGCCACCCCAAGCATGTATGCACATGCTGGCCCAGCCCAGAGACACACAGCAGCTTTAAGTTAGTCTCTCTCCTCCCTAGTCATGCCACGGTCCTGCAGGACAGAGCTCAGGCACCACAGATGATCACAGTGTTTGGGTGCAAGGTCTCAGTCATGTCTCACTCAGACTGACAGTATATGTCCAACAAGAGCTTATATTCAAGGGTGCCAGAGATCTCTAGAATCAGTGTGGAGATGGACCCATACCTTAAATGTTACATATTTCTGTTAAAAGAAAAAAGTATTATGGGTGTGGTGGAGTCCAGCTAAACTACCCTTATAGCTTATGTGCTATACAAGGAATGGGGGTTTTTTTTGATTAAAAAAACCCCAGACCCTAACACTACATTCTGGTTTGAGTTAGAACAGAACTAATTCTGTTCAGTGATTTTAATTCTTAACTAAGTCTCTAAGTAACTGCACTTTCTGAAGTTAACAGCATGTTTTAGCAGACAGTGTCTGCTTCTAGTAGTGGTAACACTCCATGTTTATATTTAGTACCGATGGTTTGTATGCAGACTAAGGTCATTGCTGAAACTTGTGTACTGCATGAGGGGGGGAGAAGGGGCTGCAGACAGGACAGATGACCCTAAACAGACCAACAAGGTATTCCATTCCACAGACATCATACTTGTTATAAAACTGAGACATCACAAGGGTCAAGCTGCTTCTTCAATGCCAGCATCCGAGAAGGACTCTGGCCATTCTGAATTTGATGAATTTTTGAATCCAGTTACAGAATCTGGTTCCTGTCTGCCGCTGAGCACAGTCTGTGACTTCCACAGCATCAGCAGTGCTGGTGACCTAACTGCCATCAGGGGGCTTGGGTTCAATACCAGTTTTGTATATATTTGCACACATTTAATTTTATTATTAATTTTCATTAAAGCAGTTTTAGGTTTTTGTTTTATTTTCCCCAATCCATAAGTCTCTCTCCTTTATTCCTTTTCACCTTCTGGGAAGGGAGAGGGCTTAGTAGAGAGTGCCTGTCACTTCTTTAGTGGCTGTTCCAGCCCTAGTCCTAGACACACTGAAAAAACCCCTGCTGAATCTGTTTGTATCTGAAGGAGGCTTACAAGAAAGCTGTTGAGGGACTTTTTAGGAGGTCAGGTAGTGACAGAACCAGGGGAAATGGATGTAAGCTACAGTAGGGTAGATTTAGATTAGACAATAGGAGGAAGTTCTTCACTGTTAGGGTGGTGAGACACTGGAACAGGTTGCCTAGAGAGGTTGTGGAAACCCCATCTCTGGAAGCTTTTAAGAGAAGGCTTGATGGGGCTCTGGGCAACCTGATCTAGTGGATGGTGTCCCTGCCAGGCAGGGGAGTTGGAACTAGATGATCTTTAAGGTCCCTTCCAACTCTGGCAATTCTATGAGTCTATGTATCAATGAAATTATATTCTTGCTTGGGCAAAGCTAAACCATGTAAAACCATGTGATTAGTTTTCTAATAGCAAAGATCAGATAGTAAGATAAGACCATTCCAGAAGAGACTGTCCCAATTCCGCTTTTTGTCCTCTAGACCTAAAATTGAGAATTTTTTTTAATACTTTTTAATAATATTTTAAATAATGAGTTTTAGAAATAATGAGCTGTCTCCTGGGAGCTGACCAGCCTTCTCTACATCAGTTCAAATCTTATCATTCTGCATGTTCAAGTAACACAGAGTTTGGCCAAAAGTACCTTTGCTTGATGTCTCCTATTTCCCTTCACTTCCTCAGCATTCCCTGTGGCATATGCTGGCACCCAAAGGCTTTAAGGAACAGCAAGGGTTTGCTATCGTGGCAGCCTGGACAGCAGCCTACATCAGCATGTTGTCTTCTGCTTTCTCCATGCCCTCCTCTTCTGCTGGCTATGTGCTGTGCAGACCAGAGGTCAGGAGACAAACATTTTAGAGGCAGGATTGTTTATTTAGTCATCCAAATGCTCATCCCTAAAGCACTGTTAAGGGTATTAAGTACACTAAAATGATAAGTGAGAGATACACCATGAAAAGCACCCATGCTGAAAATTACAGCTGGCTGGGTAAAGAAGGTTACCTGTGAAAGCACAAAGCACAGTTGTAAGAGTCAGTAGGTGCATACCTCTTCTCACACTTCATAAGATTACATGAGAAATGAGTTGCAAAACTACCTTGGAGAACAAGGGAGAGAGCACAGCAATTCAATTTCTTCTGCTTCCGTTTTGTGTCTGAGAGAAATGACAGAGAATGCACCAGGAGAATAAAACATCTGCCACCCTGACAACAAATCAGTGCAGCATTTCACTGCCTTGCCCATCTGCACCGTTTCACAGCATGCTCAGAGACCAACACAGAATGAACCATTTCACAGCCTGGGTCCTTTTACAGAACAACAATTTTCCATGCCTTAACATTAATAACCATATATTTGATAAAGTTTACCTCCAGGTCTATGAGAGGAAAGATATCATAGGATAGAAAGAGAGAAGTGTTTGTGAATGCATTTTCAGTATTCTTCTCCCAAATGACTGCTGGGCTCAGTATCTAGAGAAAAGAATTCAGAACTTTCCAGATTGAGGTTGTAAGCTGCTCTGCTCCTGCTAGAGAGCTATCAAAACACAAAACAGAACAGAGGGTGTGACACTACCACTCCTAGGGGTTTAGACTCTACATCTAGTGCCATTCAACTTTTACTAACCTGCAGCCCAGTAAAGACTATACAGATGTATTAAAGTGCTTCTGTCTTTAGTAAGACAACTAAAAATGTTCTGCCATGTTGCTTACCTTTTCAGTGACCACAGTGTTTTAGTTTGCTGCTCTGTTCCACTTGCATCTCCCGTCTCTGAACAGAAGACACGTTTACTCTTTGGCCCCCATCTTCCAGATCTAAGCTTAAATCTCTGTATAACTGGGACTTGAGCAGGTGCCACTACAGCATGTGAAAAAATTTACAAAAGATAAGGATGGAGGATATGAGAGAGATAGAAAAAAGATGCCCATAAAAGGACAGCATACCTGAGTTGGAAAGCAAACATTTTATACATGCATACAAGAGAAAAGTTGGAAGAAAATCCCTGAGAAACGTCCATAAAAACTACATGGTATATCTAGGATGGTAAGTCAGAAAGACAAAAAGAGTAACCCAGTATATTTCAAGTGGAGCTCACTTTTAAAGAAAAGCTATTATGATACCTCAAAATGTGTTGCTACTTGTTTCAGATAACCAAGGCACTTAATCGTATACTTCATTTAAACAGAAGCATAGTTCAGAGGATTAGTCACATACTTTAAGCATATACTGAATTGAGGGCTAAGATAATTTAAGTGTAATCCAAGTCCTTGGGTTCAGCTCTTTCAGAAATCCTTTAAAACTTTACATTTTAATATTTTTGCTTCCTCATCAGTTTGACCATTACTTTTTCTCCCTGACTATATACCTCAGCATCTCCACACATCAGTCCAGGAGACAGGGCTGTGCTTTGACTCTGCAAGGCTGGTAATGTTTGTCAGTTGGAGAAACCAGCACATCTTCCCACATTTTGCAAACACTCATCCAGTTGTTGGGGGGTGGGAAGAACACACACACACAAAAAAAAAAACCCCAACCAAAACAAAAGCAAACACCAAAAGGAAAAAAAAATAAAGCAGCCACAGTGGAAATCCATGGAAGTTTGGTTTTGTTTTAGCCATACACAGCTCGTTCCTAGACTTTTCCCCCTTTCCTAACATTTGAAAAGCTTACAGCCAAAATTACAACAAACAGAACCAGCTGAGGTTAAAAGCTTTGTTTTGTTTTCTCAAAATGTTTCCAGACTGGAGATAATCTCTTTGCAAAACAAAAGGAATCAGCCCCTTATCCAGCAGCCCCGCTGCAAAGAGCCACTGAGCTTTTCTGAAGCAACTGTAACATTGTTTCCTAATTAGCTGCTGCTTGGTAGGTTCTGGTTCTGGCAGCTCCACAGAGTGTGGGATTAAGCTTTCAGAATAGAGACAGTAAAAACTCAGTTTAGGTGGCACTGCAAACAGCCGATGCTGTGTGACAGACCTGAACGCGAGGTGTGGGCGTGCGAGCCAACGAGAAAATAGGTGGGTAGTGACTACTGCTAACAGCTTTAGTGCTGGCTGCTGTGTACATGCTGCATGGTCATACTTGCATGGAAAGATCTTCCACCCCTTCACTGATCTCCAACAGGTCAGTCCCCAACCTATACTGATACATGAGGTTGGTCTTTCCCAGGTGCAAAGCTCGACACCTGCCTTTACGGAACTTCATTCAATTTCTCCCTGCCCAACTATCTAGCCTAAGTCTCGCTGAATGGCAGCACAACCCTCCGGTGTGTCAGCCACTCCACCCAGTTTAATGTCATCAGCAAACTTGCTGACAGTACACTCTATTCCCTCATCCAGGTTGTTGATGAATATATTAAAAAGCACTGGTCCCAGTACCCACCCCTGAGGGACTCCACTAGATTCTGTTAAGTGTTCAGCTCTCCTGGTCTCACAGCTTGCTGAGTTTTTCTCCTATTCAGTGCTCAATAGAAGGACAGGTGTTTGCTGCAGCACCAGAGGGGACAGGTAAGCATATCCTGGCCACTCAGCACCTTCGAAATAGATTACAAGAATTTCACAGGTTTCATTCTGTTCCTTTTTGTTCCAGAGTGCTAACAACTTGCTTATGAAACATCAGGATCGTGTTTAACAAAGGCTTCCACTACATTTATCCTGTTACTACTCTATGGAAATGGAGCAACTCCTGACCTTTGCAGTACCATGTGAAGTAGATCAAGCCACTCCTGGATGACAGCTATCAGTTTACAATCAATTTTCAAGGATTTTCCTTCAAACTTAAGCATATATCTAATGAAAAAAAAAAGTGCTTAACACAAGAGAGATATTACTATTTCAAAAAATGTGTTTAAAAACATCCCCCCCTGTAAACAGTTGAAGGGGTTGACACTAATCCCTTAGGATACTACACTTATCAAACCAAGAACATTGAAACAACAGAGGACTCCAACAGACTGCGTTTGCTTAGGCAGACATTGCAATTCATGACAGAAAACACCTTCAAGGAAAGTGAGTCTCAGCAGACAGATATAGCAAGCCAACAGAGATGGTCAGTGTTGAATTTACTTGGGTTGCTGATCTAATTTTCTGCTTTCCACATCACCACACTTTATTTGAATGCTCTAATGTTTTCTTTGATCAATGATTTAATTTGATTGTGTATCAGTGGTCACCAAAGCATCATGCTGCTTTACTAAACCCTATTCAACCCTTTGAATCACTTTGGTGCTTTTGACTTTTTCCCTGGTATGAGACTACAGTTAGGAAGGTGGTGAAACTAGTTTCCTAACAGCCTGCACCCATCACATTTCCAACAAAATTTAAGAGAACCTCCACCCCCATGTTTGCAGCTCATCAATGAATTGAGGAATTCAGCCTAGAGTAGTCAAAAATGAGCTTAAAAAAAAATAACAAACAAAACCAAACTATAATCAGTCTAGATTTTCTAGCTTATGGAGTCTGAGGACCCAATACCTTTGGGCTACTCAGCTGCTACCCAGTAACTCAGTTATCAAGTCTGCCAAGAGCATTGCTGCTCAGTACATGACAGGTTTGGGGGTCCTGCTGCTAAAGAAATACCAGGCACCTGAACAAGATGTTCAGCATGAACACATTCGTGTCCAGAGAAGGTAATGAGGCTGGTGAAGGGTCTGGAGAATAAGCCTTATAAGAAGTGGCTGAGGGAACTTGGATTGTTTAGTCTGAGGAAGAGAAGGCTCAGGGGAGATCTCATCTCTCTACAACTACCTGAAAGAAGGTTGTAGAGAGAGAGCAGTCCATCTCTTCTCCCAGGTTACCAGTGAGATGACAAAACGAAATGGCCTCAAGTTGCCTTAGGGGAGGTTTAGATTGGATATTAGGAGAAAAATCTTCACTGAAAGAGTTGTTAGCCATTGGAACAGGCTACCCTGTGGATGGAGTCACCATCCCTAGAGGTGTTTAAAAAAAACACATATAGATGTGGTACTTAAGGACATGGTTTAGTGCCATGGTGGTGACAGGTTGATGGTTGGACTTGATGATCGTAGAGGTCTCTTCCAACCTTAAGGATTCTGTGAATGCAGTGCTGCTTCAATCTTCATTCCCCTTATCTGCCATCTTAGCTATTTTCTGTGTACAATAGGACACCAGCTCTTGCTGCCATCAACTGTGTTGTGACAGGCTCCCACTTTATCTTTGTAAAGCACATGAATGTGTCCATTTGCAGTCATCTTACAAACCTCCTTTCTGTATTCCCTTTGTGAATGCTTTAGCTTATATCTGGTGAAAATAATGCAATTGATTTTAAAAAAAACAAAGCACTTAGAGTTAGTCTTACAGTTAATCAGCATCTGAAACAATTTCCAGTGTCTTCTACCCCTCCCTGAGCAAGAGTGAGCATAACTAGACTGCACAACCACATGCCTCACATGATCCACACACTATACTCCCTTCCCTACCACCCCCCTCATACCACATCCTCCCTTTCCAACATCCAGCAGCTCCTATGAAAGTTATCATGCTACTAATTGATATAAGTACAGTCACCCGAAACAGTCTCAGCCTTTCCAGGATTAGTAATATGGCCAACAGCAGGTTTTCTCTTGCTCCTCTAGGATGTTTTCCTATGAATTGTAAAGCATCCTCACCCCATCTGTACCAGGTTCTGAGATATTTCATTTTAAGCAGGGGACAATCCTGCTGCTGTTTCTGGAAGAACATACACATGCTCCAAGTGCGTTAAGTGCTTAAGTGTTTTGCTGGATAGGAATCACTGTATTTAGTGTCTATTACAGCAATAACAAGCACAATTCTGGAACAACAGCCTTCTCTGAAGTGCAGTATTAACACTTTATAAAACCAGTATGTCCAAATCTCTGCAGAATTTTCAAAAGCTTTGCTGGAACATAAATTTCTGCTATACAAGACTTGGAAATGAATTATACAGTGTTACTGCAGTGATAAGAGAAGTGAAAGGGCTCCTTGTGTTCCCCTCACTAATAAAAATCTAATGCAGCTGCACCAAGCAGCTAGCAGAAAGACTTCTCCAGAAAATGATTCTCACCTCAACCACTGGCAACATCCTGGATGAGGACAACACTGATTTCCCGCACAACAAACAAGATTTCTGTAGCATGTAGATTACACAGCTGGTCCCTATAGCTGTGCCATACCACAGAGAGGCATCAGGAGTTAAGCTTGAACTTTGAACATCTGAGACATCCTTAGTTAAGCTCAGCTCTCTCTCAGCTTCCTGATAGCTTGATTTTATTTGTGTAGAACAAGAAATTATGAAGGAATCAAAGAACACCAGAGAAAATTACTTTAACCTTTGGAAGAAAGCAGAGCTGGTAGAGTAATGGTCAGTGCCCTGTTATACTATACATAAGTGAGCACTGAACTGGTCATGCAAGAGAATGTGTATATCCTCCTAGATAACATTATTAATGTTTTGTGCCATGGATCAAAGAGGTTTTGTCTTAGGTTTTAGATTATAATCAAGGCAGCTTTTGACAAGGAGAGAGGTTCATGGATCTTTAAATCTTGATTTTCCACACGCGGTTTTGCTGAGAACTTGTGCTTTGGCAATCACTCTTTTTAAAGAAAAAAAGAGAGAATAAATCAGTCCTCGGCTTACACCAACAATGTTAGAGCTTCCAGATGAGCATCCCATTCAGCACTGTCATGCATCGCTCCTCTGAGTACATACATGACCAAAAGATCTGTCTCTCTTCTGGAGGCAGGCAATGCATTCAGCTTTCTCAGCACATACACATATCAAGTTCAGTAAGCAGCCTGGATTCTATTTTGAGCTGGTGCAAATAACCCTCCAAAACCACAAATCTAAACCCTCTTGGTTTTAATACCTTCAGATTACCTTGCTGTAGAAGGAGCACACACCTAATAAAAGCTTTTAAATGCTCTTGACCCCTGAGATGGAGAATAGATAAAAAAAAGTGGGAAAACACATGCAGCATTATCCTGCCCTCTGGTTCCTCTGTGCTGATACAACAGAGTACAGAAGATCCTAATTGTACATCCTCTAGCATCAAGAAATCTCACTGGAAAGGAACTGAAAGACACTGCACCTGTGTCTGGGGTTTCTGGAAATGCAGCAGCCTGTTCAGGTGCTAAGTGTCCAAAAATGCTAAGTACACCCCCTCTGCACAGCCCAGCTTTGCAGCACAGACATGGGCAGTCCACATCCTCTGGAAAATATGAATATGAAGCCAAATGCCCTAAACAAACTCAGTTTATGCTGTGTATTCCAGTGCTTTGCAGAAGATACACAGGTTTATATGTTTGTTATTCTGACATGGTTACAAGTAGCTATAGGGTTTCTTCGAGGCATACCAAGGACAACTGCCCTATTCAGAGGAAAGTGACCTGAACTACTGCAAATGCAAATAAAGGCGCAGTGTTCTGAATGATCACTGACCAGACCTGAAATCCTAGAAGAGTAATACAGAACACAAAACCAATGATATTTAAATTATCTTTATTATTTAAATGGTTCTGTTTTCTGTACTGAGCTTGTTCATTTTTTATCTGGCTCCTGAAGCATGTAATGCTTTTCTATTTAAAAAAAAACCCCACAAAATCCTCAACAGAACAGAAATTAACCATTACAAAACTACAACTTTCAACCATTGAAACTAAACACAAATAATACAACTTATATGTCAAATCCTTGGGAGTTGTTTACAAAGAGCTTTTGAACACAGAAAAATCAACATTTACTTCATATGTAAACTATATATGACTGAGACCAATGAAAAAAAATCCACAGAAATGACCATGCCCCCCAATATGCTTAGTAGTTTGTCCTGTTCTATATGCAAAAGAAGAAAACAATTTATCTGATAATTAAAATTTTATTACTGTATGGTGATACACTTGACCATAAAAATATTGCAAGTTCAAACAATCCATCCCTCGCTTTCAATATGAAACAAAAACTACAGAAATCACTTAGGGAAAAGTTAAATTGCAAACATAAATCTTGAAAAACACGTAACTGATATTATGAGTGCAGGTGTTGCTCAGCTGATGTCTATTTGTATCATACTGAAGATCATGATGTCATTTTTATCTTCTCTACCTTCCCAGTTTTTCCCCACTGTGCACTTTTCTCAAGTTCAACACACAATACAACCCTGCTCCCACTAACCCAGATGCAGATTTTATTTTTACAGAATGTTTCTATCAGAAGTGCTTTAGCTTGTTGTTAAATGGATATTATTTTTAGTGTGTCAGAAGCAGAAGGAGCAGCTCACTAGCAGGCAACTGACAGCAAACCTGTGACCCCTGCTGAAAAGCACTGTGTGCTCTTAACCTGGATGCAGCACTCAGCACCCACCAAAACTAGGCTTTTATGCTAGAAGCAAAAGTCTCCATGTATAAGAAAAGGCTATTTCTGAGGTTACCTAGACTACAAGAGCACTCTGAAATCACTGAACAACACAGAAATGAGCCAGGCATACATCTCAGTAATGGCTGAACATCTTTGGCTTAGCAACTCCAGGTGTACAGGATTACTTTAATTAAAATATGGATTTAAAGTGGAAAAAAGTACTAGCTAATAGGCTTTAACTAGATGCAAGTGATGCTTATTAGGCAAAACAGACCTTAACCAAAATCAATTAGAGCACCTGCAGAACAGAGGATACCTAAGCCTGCACAACCAACTACTGAAGAACACAGATGCAAAACAGCTTCTTTTAACAACAGATTTAATTGTTACAGTCAAAAGCTCTTTTTCATGACAAAGCTAATAAATGTACTACAGCTGAGATGTTCAGATGTGCTTGCTTAAGCTGGGCATGCAAACCCTCATGCTGTATCTACACTGCACAGATTTGTTAGTATTACTACCTGACAATCTCCTGTTCCACAACAACAATTTTTATCAGCAAATATGTTATTCTTCCTCTAGCACCAAATACATCATCCAGGGGGCATTTCATTTGTCTTTCTGTTGGCACATGAAATGATTTCAGAGCCTCCAAGGCACAAACTATCTCACAGACATAAAGGAGGGGAGCTACTGAACATGAAAGCTGTGGTTTATTCATATAGCTTTGTACACCCAATGCTTCTAGAAAGCAAGGTTCCTTTTATTCAGGTGTTTGAAGAAGTGAACATACCAATACAGTTATACAGACCTGCAAAGTTTCACCCACTGAACGTTTCAGCAAATGCACCAGAACTTTACTTAAAAGGCACTGTTAACTACTGCATTACCTGGCCTTACACTTTCACCCTGTACACTTCAGAAAAGGCCAGATTTTAAGCCTCCATAACATGCTATACTGTCACTGAGGTTGAAAGTGTTAACCTAACTTATACCTACCTTCTGTCTTTGTGTGTACATCAGGGGGCTCTAAGGTACAGATCATTTATGGTGTCTCACAAGACATCTAGTGAAGCCAACCTGAGTCCACAATGAGCAGTGCTAATGTATGATAAGAATAATGCACAAAAGGAACTTACAGGAATGTAAATAAGCTACACCATCCTGTACAAATTAAATTAACTTGAAAGGTAACCATTGCTTCTATACCATTAAGCACCACTGTTTAGGCATTATCTATTTTTGTATAAAGTATTAGTGTACCTACTGTTCACCAGGTAAAATGCAATCCCCATTGTAGGTGACAAGGATGCTAATGAGAGCGACAGCAGAGCATCTTTAAAAGTGATTATGAGAAGGGAGCACAGGTCAATAATTCTCTTCTATTCTCGCGTACCCTTTACTGAGGGTCATCTCAATGAAATATAGCACAGACATGATAAAAAAGACAAAGATATAGTAGGGAAAAGAAAGCTGAAGAAAAGCAATACTTTAATTAGAGGACTGACATATGGGGAGGGTTAAATGCCACTCTAGTGACAGGAATGGAAAGGGTTGCCCCATTCAGAAAGTACAAGAAGCTTATAACAGGGGAGTAACAGAAGTATGTGTAGCATCTGCTGTACATAGTGACCTAAGAACTGGATGCATTTCCTTCAGGGGGAGAGACCAAGAAATCCTCTACTACAGCTAATAAAATGTTGATTACACCAATATGCCCCCCTCCCCACCAAGGACACCTTCACATGCCTTGGGAGATAGGTGCTGTACAGACCTGGTGAGCCCCATACCCTTGCTGGGAGAGACACCCAGGAGCCCCAACTGCCTCCCACCTTTCCTTCATCACCCAAAGAGATTCATAGCAGAGGCAGCTCCAAGACATTCCATCCTTTCTTCACAAGGTGTATTGGGCCACAAGAAGGGATTGTGTATAACTATACCCCAGTCTTCTTGCAGCTTGTCTCTACCCCCATGCCGTTAGGTGGTGTCCAGAGGGGGACAGGAAAAATGCAGTGAAGGTTTCTACCTCAGGGACAGGAAATCTGTACCCATGTTGAGGAAGGAAAACCTCACTTCACAGATAGCCTTTCCTGCTGCAGGTTTTAACAAAAAATACTTTTCTTCCTTAAAAAGATATCACCCAAGGAAAGGCAGATTCCCCAAATTCACCAAAATAACATTGAAAAAAAAATTTGTCACTGGTGTGAAAAAGGAATAAAATAAACCAATCTCAGAGAATCAGGAAGAAGCACACCTAATTCACTGTGAAAGCAAGTTTTGGTTTAGTAACCTTAGTAAATATAAGACATAGTTGTACAGGGAACTTTTCTGAGAGGACTAAAGCACCCAGATTTGTGATTCTTCCAGTGCATAGCATTAGTGTAGAAAAATATGTGGAATATGGGACAGGAAGAATAAGGGAGTGCATAGAAAGGGAAACTGGCACTAGTCCCAGTTTCAGCACACACCACTTATTACTGGTAAAATCTGCCATTGTGCAGCACCTCTGCTTCTGCGCAATGGGAACATTCCAGTTCAACAGGGAATAGAAGATGGACACAGTGAACTCACTGATCCTGCTGAGAAGGACCACAGTAAAATTATCTGATACATAATCTCCCTTGAATACTTCACAGGAAGACCTCAAATCAGTGGAAATGATGCTTTCCACCTCACTGTTGTGGTTTTTCCTCAAAAAAAGGAGAATTCTTAGAAATATCTCCAAATTGAAGAGATTCTTGGCCAACCCATTGCTACCTTCAGAATGGGAGACCCTGACACCTGCCACATCCCCTTCAGAAGTAGGCTTCAGGAAGTGAACAGGACAAAACAGCCATTGGATTAATGAAACAGAACCATGTGGCAAACATCAGGTTTGGTTTTCATCAACCACCTGCAGCTGAAGTCAATGCTCAGGCAGCAACAATGCAGAAGGCCTCCCTGGCCATTACTCCACCTCTAAATGGTAGGTGACTTTTCTGGAAAAAGCTCAAACTCAGATCCAAATCATTCTTGAAAAAAGCCCCAACAATTATGTACAGTTAGGTATCTGCACAAGTAGAAGAAATTATGCTGGAAAAATATGAAATGGATTTTCAACGGGTGACATTTTTCAAAGCATAGCACTGTTTATCTGTTTAAAAACCTAATTCGCCTGGATGCATCAAGATGAGTTTTGGGTTTTGGTAGCTTACAGCCATTACATACTTCTCAGTATGTTAATAAATACTGTTGAACACCCAAGATCATGCCTTGAGCTGAAATGTAGAACTCGGCTGCAATTTAAACAATTTGCTCATGCAAACAGAAGAGTATTTCTAGATACGCCAAGCGAGATTCTGCGTGCAAACACAACAACTTAGAGAAACGCAGAGGCACGTAGAAACGCAGTACGAAAAAGAGGAAAAGAACTGAGGGGGGGGGAAAACAAGCGAACCCCACGCCCCCCCCAAAAATAAACAAAAAACCCCACCCAAACAACCCAAAAATCTCTGATTTCTATTTCCCTCCGAAGGGAGGGGAGATGCTGCCTCCTCCCGCACCGGGAAAGCTGCATATCGCCGGCGGGAGCGGGCAGGGGCCGGGCTGGGCCGCGCTGCTCGGCGCTAACAGGTGCCGCGCCAGGCAACTTCACCGTGCGCAGCGCCTCCAATTCCTGCTGCTCTGCTTTCCCCTTGTTTATTTTCCTTTTCTTTCTTTCCTCCCTCCTCTCCTCCCTCCCCAAGCCTCGGCACCGCCCGCGTTAGCCTTCGCGACGCCCTAACTTTGGAGCGGACAGGAAACGAGCAGCGCAGGAGGAGCGGGGACCGCACGCGGGGACCGCGCCCCACCTGCGCGGCCATGAAGGAGAGATCCATGGTGCTGCTGCTGCTGCTGCTGCTGGAGCTGCCGGCGGAGCTGGCGGAGGTGCTCAAGCTGCCGCTACCGCTGCTGCTGCTGCCGGGGGCAGGCGGGACGCGGGGGCGCGGCGCGGGCACCGCCTCCCCCAGCAGCGGCGGGCGCGGCCGCGGCAGCGGGACCGAGACCGGTACCAGTTCCAGCTCCGGCTCCGGCTTGGCAGAGCACGGCACAGCACAGCCTGGTGCTGCACGGCGGATGGCTGCACCAGGGGGCGGTGGCAGCGGCGACCCAGCCTCCACGCTGGGCCTGGGTCCGCCCCCGCGGCGGGGGGAGGCTGAAGGGTCGGGAAGCGGCGCTAGCCGCGGGGAGATGCTGCTTTGTCCTGCCCCGCCGCACCTTGTCCCTGCTCTGCCTCCTGGGACCAGAGTGGCCTAGCATCACCCCCGAACCAAGGCTAGCCTGGGCTGAAACAAAGCTTCTCAGTTCCCACAGGCAAGTGGGTGCTGGGGCTTACGCGAGAGAACTCTACTGCCTCGGTCTCATACCTGGTGTCCCACTGACCGTAGACGAGCCTGGATGCTGAGGCAGGAGGAAGTCGTAACAGAAGAAGAGAAAGCTCCAGATTCGGTCTGGCAGGTAGAGTGTTGAAGACTGACTAACTCTGAGCAGCAATGGTGTAAATAATTAACATTCCAAGGGGCACGTGTTGCTCATCTTTTGCCACATTTGCAGGTCATTTCCATGATACCAACCCCTGAGAGATACCCACCTGGCTGCTACATACTTGCTTTTCTTGCCCAGCTTGCCAATACATCAGCTTTTTTTTCTTTCTTTTTTTTTAATTAAAATTCTCAGTCAGCACCTTCTCCCACCACAGCTGGAAAGAATTTCTGACAGCTTATTTTTACACCTCTTAATAAGTTCGTTTTATTTGTAACATCTCTCTTTTTCTTGTTCATAAAATCATAGAATGTTAGGGGGTTGCAAGGGACCTAGAAAGATCGTCTAGTCCAACACCCAAGTTCCTTGAAGTTACTCTTCAACAATTCACAATAAACATATTTTGTCCTTTTTCTTATGCTTTCCATTTTATATCATATATATTGTTACTACTTGGCATAAAAATTCAGTAATTCATTTATTGGGTGTCTCTAAAAAACCTTTGACATCAGCTAGAAAAGTAAGATAACAAAAGTGTGAGTTCTTATGTGTTGAATGTTTTTATTCTCTGATTTTTAGCATTCTTCTGCCATGTACCTGTGGGTTTCAATTCCAAGGCTGAACTCTTCGGCCATTTTTCTACTACTTCAGCCTATTACAGGAGCCTGAACCAGGGCTGGTGGGAATAGAGTGCATGCCAGTACCAGAGGTACCTGGAGAATCAGCTTTGCACTGGAGTTTTAAACTCTGGGAAAAAAAAAAGTAGGTACTTCATCATGCTGTGTACTATGAACTATATGCTGCATTATCAGTAGAATCTTGCACTGTTTAAGCAGGCAGTGGTGAAAAAAAACCCCATCTGTTTTAAATCAGTTCTTTAGTTGAGTGACTGTTAGTGTACCTGCCAAAAATGCTTTTAAGTCAAGAGACCCATTAAGTTAAACAAGTGAAATCCAAAAGAGGTGGTGTTATTCTAGGTTTTAAATTCAGCTGTGTAAAAAATGGAATTGTCTCTCCAAAATTTTTGAAAGGGTATTGATGTCTGTGTCAGAAGCCATAAAGTGACTTCAAAGCAGTGTTAATCTTTTATCATCCAGATAAATTTTGCATGCACCGAGGAGACATCTCCTTGAGGTGAACATAGCCTGGTCAATTGCTGCATCTGTGGCAACAGCTATGGCAAGGATCATTTTATGAGAATAACAAAATCATTAAGGCTTTAAAACTATGGTGTCTTCTGTACTTGTTTCATTCTATAGAGCATGAGAATTGTAGAGAAACAGAGCTGGAAAGGACCTCAAGAAATAAACTAATCCAGGTACCTGCATGAAATACAGCTAGTTATTCCTGTGACCCTGCAAACAGGGGTTTTATCTTTACCCAATCTATTCTTGAAAGTGTCCAACGAGGAAAGTTTCATTCACTACTGGACAGTGAATAGCTTTACTTCACTGGCCATTTCCTAAGGCTGTGTCTACCAGGGAAGTAGAGGAAAGATTATTTTCTTTGGGGCAACAACTTGCCTTCTGAGAACCGCTCCTGAATACTGCATTTGTCTTTTTGCAGTCTTTTGCTAACTTGTCCATCCCCTGAAAGCGCTCAAGGAGCATTGCTAATGCTAAGAAGATTGACAAATAATGAATGGAACAACTATTGCATATCATAGAATCATAAAATGGTTTCAGTTGGAAGAGACTTTAAGAGACCTTAAAGATTGTCCAGTTCCAACATCCACTAGATCAGGTTGCTCAAAGTCCCATACAGCCTGGCCTTGAGCACTTCCAAGGATGGGGCATCCACAACCTCTCTTGGCAACATGTTCCAATGTTTCAACACCCTCACAGTGAAAACTTTCTTCCCAATATCTAATCTAAATCTACCATCTGGTAGTTTGAAAACACTACCCCTTATCCTATCACTACACTCTCTGATAAAGAGTGCCTCCCCATCTTTCCTGAAGGCCCCCATTAGGTACTGGAAAGCTGCTATAAGGTCTCCCTAGAGCCTTCTCTTATCCAGGCTGAACAACCCCAAATGCCTCAGCCCTCTGAACATCTTTGTGGCCCTTCTCTGGACCATGTCTGTCTTATGCTGTGGGCCCCAGAGCTGAACACAGTACAGCAGGTACAGTCTCATGACGGGTGTCTTGCTTATGTGATTTAACCATGGGCATCTAGAGTCCAATACTAGATTCCTTTAGATGCCACTAAACATTACTTCCTGTTCTTGATCTCAGATGGGAATTTGGCTAAGTAGTCTTGGGGAACAGCACAGTCAACACCAATCTCTATAGACATACTTGTAGAGAAACTGTCCTTTTACCAGGTAGACCTTTGCAACCTGCTTCCTTGTTTGGAGGAGGCTGGTTGGAACTGCATTGCTATTTGCAAGAGCCATCCAAACTATTATCAAATTTTGTTCTTTCCAGATTTTTTTAAATCACTAAAATTATTAGTCACTGCAATGTCCTCAATTGCCATGCTATTAATATACCACTCAGATGTCTTAAGCTTGACAAAAGAAAAAAAAATCACCCTGCAGTTTCCAGTGAGGTCTGTGGAACACCGTGGTTTTGTACTGTTTAAGCTGCATATAATTTACAAGGAAAACTAAATTATCTGTGTTCCAAGTTTTTACTACAATACTGCAAAATACACAGCTTTGCTTCTCCCTCTTCCCCCAAGATAAATTTTGGATGTAAATTGCTTTATAAGAGCTCTGTAAGTTCTTCTGTAAAACAAGTATTTTAAACCTGCTTCTGTCTAACAGTAATGATGATGCAGAGTTTGAATTGAGATCTACTAGACCTTGCCAGCATCATGATATGGCTTTCTCATCAAAATACCTAGGCCACTTTAAAAGGTTATATCATGATTCAGTATTGCTATGGACAGACATTGTAGCACCCAGCTAAAACTTCAAACATGGTTGTATAACATTATTCTTAAACCAAAGCTACGATAGCCTAAGATGCTTTTTAATTAGCTTTAAAGCTGTTTGCTAAAAAGACTACATTTTTCAGTACAGTGGAACATAACTCAATTAGAGAATAGTTTGGTTTGTCAGTTTTCCTGGGGCATAGTAGGAAATCCTTTGTTGCACTGCATGTTGGAAAAGCTCTGCCTTTGCTTCACAAAACAGACCTAACAAAACATGACAATTGAGTCTTGCTGCCGAAAAAGATTTTAAATGGGCTTATAGCTGTGCAGCCCTGTTTACCATATGTTGCACTTAGATACCTTAGGCAATACAGTACCAATTTTTAGCTTTGCATCCCTCATATCACATTTGTATTTTACATTTTTGCAAAGGGGAGACTAACTTCCCACTTTGGGGAGAGATGGTAAGGTTGGCTTCTTGCTGCATTTTAATGTACTTAAATGCTATCCCCTTTGAGCCCCATTTTTAACCTACTGTTGCCTTATTGCAGTGAGTTGTAGTCACACAGGGAAATTAGATCCCTTAATGAAGGATCACCTACAGTGACATGTGGTATCCTGGCTGGAGATGGAGTGCATTACCACTGACAGACTGACCCTTGCTGTTAAGTGTATCATAAAGGAGGCCAAGGAAGCTGAATTTTTCAGGTGAAGTCTAACTGAACTGAATTACCAAAAAGGGAATTTGTTCAGAAGCATTTGACTTCTTTTTTTTCAATCTTTCCATTTGTTCAGGAACTGAACACTGATTTTGCTTGCACTTTGTCTTTCAACAAAAAGTGTTGACACTTGCAACCTAACTCTGTGCAGCCCTTAAATTTCAAGCAGACAATTTCCTTGGGTGGAATCCAAATACCCTACCTTGCTTTCCAGGTCCACTGGGCAGTACTGAGGTAGTTACTCAGGGAGTTACTGTCAAACTGGGAATGAAGATAGTTTGAACTGGCCATTAATAAACAGTAGGCACAGATTAGTGCTTAAACAAATACTCTTTCTCAAAGCTCAAGTGCCTAAGTTCACATTGAAGTCTGATGCTACCTCTGCCTCCAGATCCAGTACCATGTTCTGAGAGAGGGCAACCACAACTTTTCTTTCATGAAGAATGAATAGGCATGTACTGTTCCTCTTTATGACATATTGGAAGGAGCTCACTATTTACAATAATAAGATAAACCCAGGAAAGGGAAATTTGGGTTCAGTGACACAGCAAGCCTGAGATGAACCAACCAGGTCCTAATTCCCTGTAGGTATATCTTCCACAAGAGACTGGGACTGAGGAAAAAACCTGCTCCTCAAACCACATTGAAAGCAGAAATCTCTGCAGAAGGACATGTAAGTCACTATGTAAGGAAGAAAAGACTCAGAGGAATCTGCCTGGAGCGCAGTATTCCAGGCACACATGTGTAAGGAAAGCCCACAAGCCAGTGGCAGGAGACTTGGCCTTTATGTTAGGTGGTCTTGGGATAAGAGGCAGAGAAATAACTGCAGGAGAAGGTTCAGGCACTGTAATACTGGCTGTCCACTCAGATATCCATACCTAATGCATTGTAATTTCATACTTTCTCTTCCTTTGCAACTGCAAATGAGATTACAATAACAAACTTTTATTTTTACACTGTAATCTTTGTGAACTGCCAGATTAACTTACTTTCATAATTCAGAACTGGTTAGAATGAGTCAGAATTTTTTTTGTTTGGTTGTTTTTTTCTCTCTTTACAGTAGAATGTGTCTGGCTACATCTACAACTCTTCTGTTTGACAAATAAAAACATCTTTTTAAGTCAAAGCTGCACCATCCCTGTTGACCTTTGATATCCCAGTAATCACAAGAGGAAGCAACATTGCCCAACAAATTTGATGTGAATTACATCCCTTTTTATCCCTCTAAACTTCCAATATAAGCAGCCGTTACATACTGAACTCGTACATAACATGATAAAATGAGTGTCATGTAATTTAAAGGAAAATTAAGTTTGTAACTTTCTATGTTCCTGAATCCCCACAATTGCTCACACAATAATAATGACAGTCAGATGTTACCCTCAAAATACCTGTGGGCAAAATATTCTACCCAGAATAGTTTTAGATTTGAAACTCTCCCAAAAGCAGTATCATTAACATAAAGATGAGCTGTAATAGTGCTCAAATTCTTAAGGTTGCAGGTCTTTAGCTTCATGTAGAATTTAATTTTAATGGGCAAAAATGCTTCTGAAGTTTAAGAAGCTTCTTCCAGTACTGCTGGCACTGCAGCTTTACAAGCAAACAATCTAAATCACTTTGACAGAAGGGAGAAATGCAGAAGTTACCTGAATGTAGAGACAGAAAAAAACATTGCCTTCTACTTCACTCCCAGTCTCCACTGAGGGAAGGACAGACTCAGCCTTGCAGCAGCCAGCACTCTCTGGGGAGCCCCAGCCATATCTTTGGCTGCTGTAAGCCTTAATGAAATCAACAATTTATGTCTCATTTATGTGAGCTGAAAATGCAACAGAAGTAGCAGCAAAGGCAGACTGAGAGGAGAATTGTCTTGGCTTTTGGAAATGTTTATTCCTACCCCAAATTTACATTAAGTAATACAAAGGAATGAGTAAAAGATCACAGCTGGTAAGGCTAGAATTCCCAGTTCATGAGGGATTTTGCCTGTGGTAGCCCTCTTTAGCCTGAAGGGAAAGCTGTCTCCACCAGTTCTATCTATCACCAAGAGTTAAATGTCTGTGAAAAAGCTTCTAACAGTCTAAAGCATTTCTAATGGAAATAAACACTACTTTCTTTCTTCATCCAGACAGACTTTTCACCTGTTCTTAGATCAGCCAATCTGTTTGAGGCGAGCAATGAGTTCTGCAGTGTGTCTTCTGTCACAGGACATTTGATTTTTTGACATTGACACACTCTATACACACTTTGAAACTATATAATCAGCCAGCCATCAAAATGTGAATTCAGTTCTGAGCATGAAATGTCTGCATACATTTAAGAACCATGATTACCAAGACACTAATTAGAAGTATTGGAAAGTGGGCATATGGCCTTGAGAAGGAGAATTTTATGGTCCTAGCCAGAGTTCTCAAGGGATTTAGTTAGTTCAGTTTGCAAAAGAGATGCTCTATGAAACTATTAACATGAGTGGTCTCTCATTTTAGAAGATAATCAAATATCCAGAAGAAGACAGCACTGCACAGGACCTTAAGAAATTATCTACATCAGTTCTCTGCCTCTGCATGGGGATCAATCATTACTTGCCAGCCCTGATTAGCCAGTTTTTTCTCCTTCCTAAAGAGGATTTCAGCTTAATGCATACCTCCCAGAAGAACTGGGCTACCACTCAAACTCCTGGTGCATGACCTTCCCCAAAAAATGGAAACAGCAATTTCAATCACAAATGTCACAGCTGGTTTTAATGTTATATTTTCTCCCAATACTATGGTATGTATATATATACATATATATATATATATATATATATATATAGTCCTACTACAAAATTTCTAATACCCACAAGTCCTGCCTTTGAACCGGCTCTGCTGAGGCATATCACAGGCTACCAAAGAGCAGGAGAGGATATTACGTTCTCATTTTTCTGATGCACACTTGAAAGAATGAGAAATCTTTGATCCAGTGCAATTCTTTCACCTTATTCACACATTAGAGAACAAGAGATTAAGTCTGTAATCAAGTGGCCTTGTAGCCCTCTAAATGGGGCAGAAAGGACAGGAAGAAAGTGTAGGGAGCTACCTAAATAGGGCAGAAGGTTCATAAAATAAGCCCAGTTATGAAAGTACAGTACCAATATTTTTTGAGCATTCCTTCAAGGTGCTTTACAAATACTGCTAGGCTACAGTGGAAAAACAAACCAGAACACACAGGTCGTGAGTGTATCTGCAACACTGAATCATAGAATTGCCAGAGTTGGAAGGGACCTTAAAGATTATCTAGTTCCAACTCTCCTGCCTGGCAGGGACACCATACCCTAGATCAGGTTGCCCAGAGCCTCATGAAGCCTTGTCTTAAAAGCTTCCAGGGATGGGGCTTCCACAATCCCTTGATTAACTATTGGTTATCATAGATGCTGACACTCCTCACAAGCACATCCAAAACCAAAAGAGTTGATGAACATTCAATGGTCAAGGCTCACCAATGCAAGAGTATCTCAGGAACAAGTCTGCACAGGTTCCAGAGCAGAACAGCTGGGGCAGCACAACCCTTTGCTGTGTTGTATGCTGTATCATATAGTTGTATCAGGTTGGTTCTGGCCTGGACATGTCCATACGCATGTGTGATGCAGATGCATTCTGAAACACTGACTAAAGGCCAAGTTGTAAGCTTGTAGCAGAACCAAGATTTCAGGAATTCTTTAATTTTAATATTGAGTCCAAATTACTTCCCCACTATACAACATGAGATTTTTTTATTCTGTCAGAAGTATTTTAGCTAACAAACAACAAACAGTAGTATACTACAGGCAGAGGCAAAAATGTTGAGATAGCACTGGTTTGCAAAAAGAAAAAGCATGAGCTATGCCATGGTAGGGTTCTGCCCCAAATGTGCTACAGAACGAAGTAGCAACTGAAGCACTTTTGAATAGCTATTAGAAGTAATTAACGGAAGAGTAAATAGAGGTAATCAAAGAGGGGAGTAGTTTTTTACTATTTAGATATAAATTGAATAAACTGGGAAAACATTGCAGGAAGTTATGGACAATGTTAAACACAACTTTACACTTCAGAAGCCTCTTAGAACATTTGTTTTAGACTTGGGTTTGGCTGGTGGGAAAGAACTGATAGAATTAAATATGATTTGTGTGAAAGCTCTAGTTGGATGGAACTACAAGAACATAACATAATAACTGGCATGTCCTGATACAAAACCAAGTCTTCTAATGGGTGTAAGCCTTAAAGTATTGAAGTGCTAAGTGAACATTTGGAGAGCAGATAGAGCATACTGTCAGATACTGACCTGCCCTGTTGCTGGGTTGAAGGGACAGTGTCCAATCTTCTGTAGAGCAGAAAATTTAAAATGCTGAATGAAGACCACAAACATCTGAAAAGCAGACTTCAACAGATTCAGGAGTCTGTAGGGCAGCTCTGCGGGGAAGGTAATCAGGAGGATAAGGGAGTGCAATTGCGCTATACTAATGCACAATAAAAAGCTACTCTAACAAGGAAAGGAGATGGAAGTTTAGCAGAGAATCATCATAATTACATCAGGAACTGAAATTTAAAACATTATCAAATTAAATGTGAACACAGAAGCATAACCAAAGTACAGAAGGAACAAAGTCAGAAAGGATAAATTACAATATGTGATACATAACAAAAGAAAGTACATTAAATGAGAGAACAACATAAGTATAGCAGATGCAGATCAAGGGAGGTGATTGTCCCCCTCTACTCTGCACTCATGAGACCCCACTTGGAATACTGCGTCCAGTTCTGGAGCCCCTATTACAAGAGGGACATGGGGGTGCTGGAACGAGTCCAGAGAAGGGCCACGAGAATGATCAGAGGACTGGAGCACCTCTCCTATGAGGACAGACTGGAAGAGTTGGGGTTGTTCAGTCTGCAGAGGAGAAGGCTCCGAGGAGACCTTATTGTGGCCTTCCAGTATCTGAAGGGGGCCTACAAGAAAGCTGGTGAGAGACTTTTTAGGAGGTCAGACAGTGATAGAGCCAGGGGAAATGGGTGTAAGCTAGAGGAGGGTAGATTTAGGCTGGATATTAGGAAGAAGTTCTTCACTGTGAGGGTGGTTAGGCAGTGGAACAGGTTGCCCAGAGAGGTTGTGGAAGCCTCATCCCTGGAAGCTTTTAAGACAAGGCTTGATGGGGCCCTGGGTAACCTGATCTAGTGGACGGTGTCCCTGCCAGGCAGGGGGGTTGGGACTGGATGATCTTTGAGGTCCCTTCCAACTCTGACAATCCTATGATCCTATGATTTGGGATAGTGTGGAAGCTGCTGAGGGGCTGGAAGGAGTAAGGATGATGACAAGGAGGCTGAATTCTGAAGGGCTGTAGCAGTTCTGGAGGTCACAGGAGATCAATAATGATGAAAATCTTTGCGGAAATTTGAAGGAAATTGGTCTGTTTAGTCCAGAAAAGGAAATACTAAAATAAAACATGAGAGCAATCAGGGACTATGTAAACAACTAAAGAAAGAAATTAATGTAATTTGAAACAAAGAAATGCAAATTCCTGTTAGGATCAACTTTGTAACTGTAGAGGAAAGCAACACTAACAAGATGCCCAAAGAGGATGTAGGATTGTTGGAAGGTTTACTGTCAGTGGGTTGGACAAGCATTTGTCTGGGGTGGTCTATGTAAATTTGATCCTCATTTCAAAAGGTTAGGCTGTAAGTCCCCCTGCAGCCATGATTATCCTTTTAGCTGAGACATTAATCTCTCCTGTGGAAAGATGGAATTCAGCCTCTGGCCCTGAAGTAAGGAGAAAACAATTTGATGGATTTGGGGTGGGAAATATTGGAAGGCAATGAGCCCTGCCTAATTTTATTTTTTTTCTACTGCTTTTACTTGAAGCATGTGGTCTCCACCTCCTTTCCTTGGGGAAATCCTGGAGACAGTGCCAAAGCAGACTTATGACAGGACTGCAAATGACTGTCACAGAGTCAGGACTTAGAAGGGAGCAGCACAGAGCTTCACACTTGCTTATTGCCTCTGACAGCTTTGTTTTGATAAGGCTTGGGGCAGAGGAATAGGAAAAAATCTCTCTTTTCATTTTATACAGAGGAATCCTTTTTTCTTCTTTTCCCTGGAATAGAGAGTTCATGAAATGATCAAACTGAATTTTAGTGTTTCTGCCACATAGTAGTTTTCTAGTATAGCATAAGTCCTTGATATTCAGAACTGAGCTGAATTTGGGTCATCAGCAACCATTTAATTTTGCTTACCAGTGAGGCAAAGCTAATGAAGACATCTTTCCAAGTAATGTGGTGTGTGTGTAATGTGTCAGCACTTGTGAAATAGAGTTTCCTCTCTTTAAAAGCTGCAGGAAACTTTGAAATGCAGGGTGGTAATATAATGAATGAAACGTGGACATTTCCATTTTGCACTTTGCTTTGGCCCACTGAAACATCCACACAGCATTTCAAACCTTCTGGCATGATACCTTATAATCAAAGGGTATCATGAGAAGATTCATCTTGCATCCAATCTCTGTTTGAATATTGCTCAAGTGAAGCTGATAAAGGAACTTCAAAAGGAGTGTAAATTATTAATAGATTCTGGGCTTTCACATTAGAAAATACAATTTAAAAAAAAATAATGAGGTTTGAACTCTCCAAACACTGAAAGACAAAAGTGCTACATCCGAGATTCAGCTTCTTTCATCTTTAGATAGTAGAATACAAACAAAAATTAAAAATATGGGGATAAGAAGACACCTAGGGGTCCAGATTAATTCCTGATATCTTCCATAAATTGTCTCAAAATAATTTTCTTTTCAAATATTGTGATGTACTATTTGCACCTCTGCAGCATCAGCATAGGGTATTTTCTTCTGCATATCTGAAACATTTCACAAAGACACTGGCACTAGAAACAGGTCTGCCACTGAAGCATCCCAAGCAGTTGCTTTTGCTACCTTTAGACTAAAGAAGACAGGATTAATTCTCTAACTACTCTGTAGGGCAATGCCCAGCATCATATTATGTGTATTACTCTTAGTCCTTTGAGAGATTATTCCACAAGCTAATAGCTTTCAAGAATCCAGCCTGAGCCTATATACATGTACAATATGTAGCTTGTAGCTATATAAGCTAGCATTTGTGCCAGCCCTGTCTGCTGTGGCATCAAAAAGCTGTAATGCATCAAGTGCCCCAGAAACATATTTGGGGGGGAACAAAAGTTGTACCTGTGATTGTACATATATGGAGTTAATACAGACACACAGATAGTAAGACTACATAGAATTCAGTCAACTTTCCCACATTAGGCTAGAATCTAGACTTTTCTTGAGGTGGGTCTTAAAAACACCCAGTGATGAGGTTATGTGGTGATCTACAAACTCCCTAGAAAACCTATTTCAGTCTTAACTACTTTAATTGATAGAAAGCTTTTCTTGATGTCTAACTTTAAGTTTTCCTTTTTGCTTTTTAAACCAATTACTTTCCTCTCACCTTCAGTTGACATGGAGGACACTTTATTGCCTTCTTTTTCATCATAAACATTCAGAGATTTTATTAAAGACTGCTGTCATTTCTCCTTTATTTCTCCTCTTTCCCATACCTAAAAAACCCCAAATGTTTGAGCCTTTCCACACATCTCATACTTTCTAGACCCCATGAGTTCTTCTTGACCTTTTTTCATTTTTCTCTGTACTTCCTCAATTAATATGCATTACTCTTTAAAACAAGGCCTAGAATGGGCTATTTATACATGAAGTGCAGACTTACAAGTGAAAATATGAAACTTTTCTTGCTTTAGGTCTATAAATAATGAAAAACATATGTTGTAAAAAAGACTAGGTCACCTGAGCCTACACAGCATGAAGTAAGTGAAAGTTTCTTCCAAAGAGTTTACAAACAAGTGCAGCACAGTGACATTGGCAAGAAAGAGCATCAGGAAAATTTGTAATAACCAAACCCAGGAATACAGTGCAGTCATTCTTAATAGATGCTATGTACTCTACTCCTGACAATAAACCTAGAACGGAGGTAATGAAGATGACATTTTGAGGCTCCGTAATTCAGTATTTGAGAAAAACTGGCTACATACTATAAATGCACGCTATATTTATTAAAGCATGCAGGCCCTTAGTAAGCTGTGCATCACTATCCAAAGTGAACATCTGACAAAAGTATCAATGTTTTTGACTGAGATGCAAGCCATGTCACCTGTCAAAACTGATCCATCTTCTATGGGCCAATACGTACCACCTATCATGTCAAATAAACCATGATCTAATCAAAACAGATACATTGACTATGTAATGAAGGAAATCACCTATCAAATCAGACACTGAATGAATTTCAAGATACCTCCAAGAAGGACAGAGTTTTCTTTTGCTGTGGCAGGTGTCCTACTCCAAGCTTTAGTATTTTGTTCTAATCTTAAGCAAAGCTCAATGTGCTTTGGAGAAAATTTCTCCAAGTTAGGCTTGAGTTGGTATAAAAGTTCTTTCTGTAATCTCTTGTGCAACGAAAAATGCTTTTCACTCCATTTGAAATAGTTTTCCATAAAGCAGGATAGTAAGATTTATAATAGAATGATGTAGTTTTTCCGTGAGTATTTACAGACAGGAGTAAGATCCCTTTTCCTTCCCTTCTGCGGACTGAACAACCCCAGGTTTCTCAGCCTATTTTCATCATGTTCCGGTCCCCCAACCATCCTGCAAACCTTCTGCTGATCTTGCCTTGCTCTGGTATGTCCATGTCTCTCTTGTACTGGGAAGCTCCAAACTCAATGAAGTACTCCTGAGGTGGTCTCACAAGTGCAGAATTAAGGGGAGGGACCTGGCACATTCTTCAAATACAGCCCAGGGTATGGTCTGTCAGAGCCATGGGTCTCCTGCATGGAGGACTCTGTTTAGCTTTGTCTCACAAAGAAGGTTCCAGTTGTATTTTCCACTCTCAACACAGTTTCCCCTTGAAAGTCTAAGGAATAAGATCTCATCATTGGAAAGCCAGTTAGATTAGCTTTTGTTGAACTCAGTCTTGGGCAGAATCTCTTACTGAATTTATCAGAAAATGTTAATAAACTCTCAATTTCCATAAAGAGAACAAAAAGCCACAAATCTCTTCCCTGAGCTGAGACAGAGGGAAAAGCAGCTGTAGCAGTCTTCCCTCATAAACCACAGGAGAGTTACAGTATGTTTCTCCACACTGAGTGCTTTTGATGTTTTATGCTTGTTTGGTAATATTAATTCATGAACCACAAAAACTCTATCTTGCTTTCCAGTAAATCAAGTCCAGTCCTACTTTTGGTCTGAGGAACAGCAGCAGAGAGGCTTTGTATCTTTTCAACCATAAATAATTTATTCAAGAGAATGAGGATATATATGGAGCATTATTATTTGGGGGTTTTTAATATTGTAAAATAACCCCTTCACAAGAAATATCTACAATCTTCTAAAAACTGATTGCAGAAAGGCATCATAACTCCCTCTTCCTTCAGTCTTAGCACAGACATGAACAGGGCACTAAGCAACATGCACAGCTTTGTCATGGCATTCGTTAGGTATGTACCTAAAGGGAAGGACAAAACATTGCACATTTCCCTTTCAGGCACAGATGGACCAGGATGGGACATACTTTCAGGTCGAGATTTTATCCACTTTGAACTTTCAAAGTGCTTTGGATTAGAAATCACAGGTGAGTCTGTCCTATTATTACAAACCATTTCATAACATACTTGTTTAGATCTCAGATATTTAGGTATGTTCATTTATATCTAAGACTTCGACACTCAAATCTTGTTCATTTACACTGGGTGTGTAATTCACTTTGAAAATGAGAAACATTTTTTGCAGAAATCCAAGTGTGTTTGCAGATCATTTCTGAAAAAGAAAAGGTATAGATCAACTCTGCTATTCGCTGTAACATTTGCACACCTCTTCCCCAATCTGTCAGGTATTTATTGTGAGATTTTACATGCTGCAATGCTGAATGATTAGATATTTAAATTTAACTGTTTACTGATGTAGAAACTGGAAAACAGATCTCTGACCTTCTAGCTGGTGCTACAGCTACTGAGCATTGGGTTTATACTTCTGCACTTAGTCTCTGAATGTGCAAGGACTTCATGAGAAGCAGAAAGAATACTCCGGTCCACAATAAACCATTCATTGTAGTTGAAACTCAATGAACTTAAAGGTCTTTTTCAACGCAAATGATTCTATAATGATTGGAAAACTCTTCAAGGAGTTGCATAATATGTGCTTAATCTGGCAGTAGAGGAAAGATGGGTACTTCAGGTGGCTTTCAGGGAGAAGAAGGTACTGCTGCTATTTTATACAGTATTTTATCTGGTAGGCATGTGCTGAAACAATTAAAAGATTGAGCTCTGTCACAGAGATAGCTGGTCACAGAAATGTCTACCTTATGAGTCCTCATAGCAACCAGATAGACAGGCATGCTCAGTCAAATGAAGGTGACTCTTTAGCTGTCCAGAATGAGATATTTAGGCAATAAACTGAATAAATAAAACTAAGCAGGGTTTTGAGGGTCTAAATGTTGGACAGAGGATAATATCAGATAGTTTTATATCCAAGCCTCCCCATCTTTAGAGAGTTTTTAGATCCATCGCCCCATCTTTGCTAGTTTCCTAAATATAATACCAGAAAATACCCAACCCGAGTATTTTGCATAGTTATTCTCCACTCTTCCTCTTGAAAATGATCTACATAAAAAGAACTCAAAGTAGAGATGGGAAGAGTACAAAAGTGTGCCTGACCACAGTGAGACAGAAGTAAAATGGCCTCGCAGTTCATGATTTCTGTCATCATACTAAGGACTGTTGCTATATTATGGGACAGCTGAACTCTGCTGAGTTGGTCATATCTAAGTCCTCGGAGCAAGACCCTAGTGCTTAGGGCAGGGGAACTCAGGCATTCTTTGAATGACTCGGCTGACTATTACTGAAGATAAATGTACACACCTATTTCAGGCTGAAATTAGAATATTATGGTTCTTAGAGCATTTTGAAGAAACAGATTACCATTAAAAATTTTTTTGGATAGAACTGAGATGTTGGAATTTGGAAAGGTAGGAGGGGGCAGTCATTCATTCGATGGATATTATACACACATCATATTCTTACATGCTTAACTTCACAGTTTTGAAACACATACCCAAAATTAACTACTCCAGCAACTGGAAATTACAATAAAATTCAGGGGTTTAGAAATGGAAGAATTGGTCGTATTTTGGAACAAAAGGCCAAGGTTAGTAAAGGATTTTGTGTTTCAAAGTCAATAGACAGATGTCTTTAAATCCTTAATATTGTCTAGAAAATATGGCATGATAAACAGGTTGTTTTGTTTATTGGGCCTAGTAGGAACTCTGTTCAGAAAGGACCAAAGCTGAGAGCCTTTTAACAAAAAGTTTCCTGGAGATACAGTCTTGAGAGACTGTCAGATTTAACAACATAGCTTTCATCACTTGTCAAATACTGTTGCAGGGAAGCCCATTTAGAAATGTCATGTGGTAGAGCAGCTGTGTAGGTGCACACTGGATGTCAGAGACTGTTTCATTTGCTGTCTTTCCTCAAAGTGCTCATTAAGCGACTACTGTCACAATTTTCTAATACTGAAGTTCTGGGTATTAAAAGGCATTTTTATGCTGTGTCAGATGACAACAGATCTTGCACATTTTACAAACTGCCATTTAATGTATCTTGTCCATTTTACTGCAACTTCATTACTGAATCCTAAGTAGAATTACTACACCTTGAAAAAATGGTACATATAAGTAAAAGTGTCATGAGTTCCATGTGAATATAAGAAAAAAATATTTTCCCAGTTCAGGTGGCAGAGTACTGGCACAGACAGCCCAGAGAGGTTGTGGAGTCTCTTTCTCCAGAGATATTCAAAACCTGTCTGGATGAGCTTCTGTGTGACCTGGTCTAGGGAATCCTGCTGTGGCAGGGGGGTTGGACCGGATGATCTTTCAAAGTCCCTTCCAACTCCTAATATTCTGCGATTTTGTGTGAAACATGTATCTGAACTGTTCTGCTTCCTTGGTGGTTTTAATTCTGTTGGAGAGGCTGCTCAGTGTACCACTGCAGGTTGTTAGGAACAAGATTTAAAACGACTGTTTCCATTTCACTTTCTCAGATGGTTACAAATGCTCACATCTTTGTCAGACTGCTTTTTCAGGTGCCATTTTTAAGAGAGGATACTGCTGGATACTGCCAATATGCTGAAGGTACTTTGATGGTTTTGATGCTTATTTTCTTGTTTCTGCATGCACTGGAGTTAGCAAGCTGCGTTTGGGATTGGGAATAGCAGGAGTGAATAATGAGTAGGAGCAGCCCAGTCTTTAGTGACCAAATTCTGTCACACTGTGTTTCCTCTAAAAGGAAAAACTAGTGACAGTTGCCTTCAGCTTTTCAAACACCAAAAGTTTGTGAATCAGTATTAAAATTGAGACAAAGATTTTTTTCAATCTGCCTAAAACCAGAGAACTACGAGAGAGTTTTTGTAGAGTAACTTCTTCCTTCATTCTTCTTTCCTTTCTATCCCAGTAATGTGGTTTCATTCCCTAATATTAACATAAACACAGATATACAGTGCACTACCTTCTTTTCATAGCTTGAGGGGGGCCAATGGTTTATTGCAGATGTTCCAAGTTTACCTTCTACCCCAATAAGGCCAGCTATGGTTTTACACTGCACAACTTCTCTTTCTAAAACCCAGGATGTTTCCTAAAGTAAATCATCATCTTGATTGCACGATACTGTATTGAGAAACCTTTATGAGTGTTTATGAGAAGGGCAGGAAATGAGAGGTAAAATAGAATGTGTTTCGGAAAAGTTTATAGTTTATCTACTGGCCTTGAGGAGATTAGTTTCTCTAATTCAGTACTGCAATAAAGTTAATAGCCTGGGGTATTCTTTTCAATGTGAGTGTAATGCTCAGACAAATATAGCTACTACAGGACCTAGTATTACTCAGTTCACATATATGCCCACATGCCTGTGAGTCACAGGTATGTGCAAGGGCTCCACTGGACCAACCAAGGTGAACACGGGCTCTGGATAGGCTGCCAGGTTGGTGTCTCCTATGTCACATTCAGTGTTCCCATTTCTCTGCTTCTGCAGGTTGGGAACTCTCCTAATCCCTATGCTTAGGATACTTCTTTCCTGTAGAAAGAGGAAAGGGCATGGAGGGAGAGGAAAGGGCATGGAGGGAGGTAACGGCTGGTGGTATCTGTTTTGTCCCGTCTTGGAAGGGGGATTCCACAGAGGCACACCAGGACACAGGCAGCAGCAGCATACTCTCTCCTCTACCACTGCAACACCACACAAAGAGCCTTCCCTATTTTGCAAAGCTCACAGGCTGAGTATCTTGGGAACAGACTTTAATATTTACTTGCTATTACTCCATCCACAGAACACTGCTCTTCTCTGGGGAGCCATTAACAAGCCTTTAATGCAATATTCAAGCTCGTTAACAGCCTGCGTAAACAGCTCAAAAGAAAGAGGTCAGCATCGAACATTTGAATGTATGATGTCTGCACCTCAGGAAAAATGTAATAACCAGAAAACATCCACTCTCAGATACAGTCTGTTTGCTAACAAGAGCCACAGTGATGGCACAAACAGAACATAAATGAATACATTCTACATTTTAAAGGGAAAACCCTGAAGCAGAAATTTTTGTTCAGAAAGCAAAAGAAAGCCAAGCAGTTTATAAAGTCTGTTAGAGACTGCTATTGCTATGGATTACACACAGTAAAAACTAAATTGGAATGGTAAAGGACATGAACAACACTATAAAACTTCCAGACAGTCAAACAGATAATAGCTTACAGGTACAAGACTACACAAGGACAAAAACTTAATTTAAGGTAAGAAAGAAATAACAAACAAATAAATAAATAAACCAGCCATCTAGGAAACTAGCACAAAATACAAATAATAAAACAAACAAACAAACAAATAAATAAATAAAATCAGCCAGCTGATCATGGCTTTGCCCCCAGAGTGAAGTTAAATTATTCGACACCAGTTAACTAATTCTTTCAACCTGGCAAGATCATGAAATTGGAAGGGGTCTCAGGAGGCCCTCTCCTCTACCCCTACTTTATAATATGACCGTATTTGAGAGATTTTCAGTCTGTTTTAAAACACAGCTTGTAACCAAAGTTTCATAGTCTACCTGTGAAATCCTGCTGCCTCACTAACCTCTCCACAGGAATGGCTAGCGCATATCTCCCTTCCTGCAATTTAAGCACATATTCCTCATCCTGTCCAACATCATCATGAAGAATAGACTATGCTGGCTTTATATGACAAGGTTTTCACAGCAGGAGGGCTGGCCTCTGTGAGGAGACACCAAAAGCTGCCCCCACATTGGATATAGCCAGATCCAGCCAGCTCTTATGGCCCTGCCACTGGCCAGTGCTGAACTTTTAAGTATTTAGAGAATATTATTAAGTCATTTTGTAGACCAGACTTACAGTATCTATCCTCTTGGGTCTTAAATGAAGTGAATTTTAACTGAAGGTATCTTTAGAAATATAGAAAACCATAACCAATAAGAGTTATAGATCACCTAGGTGAATCACAGTTTGAAATCCCTGAAAAGAATCAAGATTTCTTTCACACCACCTCTAAACTGTAATGAAGGTCACACAGATGAGAATTCAAAGCCACTTCAGACTGGTGCAATAGGAATCTGTTTACTTATCTCCAAATTCTTTGATGTCTCAGGCTACCCAAGGGTCTGGCATGGGTAAAAATCTCTTTACCCCAAGGTAAAGTACAAATGACACCTAACAAGAGGGTTTGATTCTTGAGTCTGTTCACCACTCGTGTTATTGTCTGCATTTCATTTATTTTGTATTATTATATTGTTATTTATACTATTCAATTCCCCAGTAAACTAAGTTCTCTGTTAACAATGGATTTGATCCAGTAGATGTATTACACTGAGCTAAGTTCTCTAGGGGTTCTCTTTGTCCTTTATGTGACTAATGGAGTAGTTTCTGAAAACATCATTACAAGCTTTGTCCATAATGCATATTTCAGCAGCTAAGTTACTCAGCTTAGAAAAAAAAGTCATTGCTTAGACCTCTACACTAAAGGGTTATTGTCTAATACAGAAATTCAAATTCAGTTTGGTGTGGATCAGATTCTGTACCCAGTCCAACAGGGCCTATACTTGCCTGTGCTGGCTTCTCCGTTCTGCTGGAATCTGTCAACCAGCAGAGCAGGAGCATTTCTACATGGCAGGTGGGGATGCTGCATGCCCATCAGATACAGAGCTGTTGGCAGGAAGGAGAAGGCTCAGATTTGGATTGAAGATTTAAACACAGAAATTTATATAAATATATATATTGGGCAAAGAGCCCAATCTCATGATGCTTCTTTGAAGTGATTTAAAATAATTTTGAAGCTAATTTCTGTTTGTAAAGAGATTTCCAGGACTTCCATCTGTGTAAGGTCAGATGTTATCTGTGCATTAAGAATATGACACCACAGGGCTATGATCCCAAAAGGCTGTGTATCTTTGCTCTACTGTTGTGGCCTCAGTGGTGTTAGAAAGGCTACTTAAACAATTAAAGCTGAATGCATAAAACCCACCTTTTGGTATCAGAACCAAGAGATGAACATACAAGGAGGGACATGGGCAGATAATCATGATATAAGCATGCTGCACCTGAATAAATTAGTATATTTTCTGCATTTTCTCTTTTCCCCAGTGACAGAATTTGTCTTGCAACTGCGTTTTAAGAGAACAGGGTGAGAGTGAATAAGAATGTTATTAAAATCTCAGCTTTTCTGGGGCCTCAGGTTCCTAAGATTACACTACCAAGAAAGCTGATCTCTTCAACAGAGTATACACAAAAATCGTTTCCGACACTCTTTTTTTTCAGGACTGAACTAATAATAATACAGCCGGGCATAACTGTACTAAGTCGTCTGCTTACATTTTTGTTCAAAGAGGATTTTATGACCTTGAATGTAAAAGAAGGAACCCAAGGTTGGGAAAGCCACCTTCGAGCAGCAGGCGTAATCTTGGGCTGCTCCTGCCCCCTTGCGACGACTGTGACATGCTGGCTGCAGCTCTTTTCTGTGTAAATGGAGCAAATTTATTCCTCCTGTTCACATCCTCAGCCCTTCCCAAAACAGCTCCCAGTGTGCCAGGAGATGAGTGCAGCTACACAGGCTGAGACCCCCCCCCCACCTCTGCCCAGAGGGAGACAGAACACTTTGGCTTTACTTATAGAGGACAAGGGGGAAAAAAAAACAAACCAAACAACCAACAAACCTCAAACCACCATATAAAACAGGTTTCTGATTCAACCTGAAAAAATTGTTTTTCTCTAGCTGCAAAATGGAGACCTTGCAGTATAATATAATGATGAAAATAATAATGGATGGTTTGTAATATAATACAATAAAATATAATACAATATAACTCTCTCCACAGACACCCTGGGAACATGGTGATGTGCAGGGTCTCCTTGCTAATACTGCATATGTTACAGCAACTTTCAAACACAATGAGATTGAATAAACATGCCCTTAAATATCACAAAGCATAAAAGCAGAGCCCAGCTAACCCAATCCATTGTGACTCATTCCAGTAAGCTTCCATTACCATGTCTGAATATGTGTCTGCTCAACAAACATCAGAGAGCTCTTTTTTGCATCATTTTTCTCCCCAGGACTTGCAGAAAAAGGCTCTTTACCCCTTGTGCACATATATATATGCACACATACCTTTCCCACCCATTTTCTCCTTTATACAGCTGCTTTCACATACATAAATATAAAACCATCAAGACAGATCATTTACAAAATATTGGTGATTCCCTCTACACAGAAAGTGGGAAAGTAAAAAGTGGACATTTTTTTGCCCAGCAAAATTTCAATGTTTTTTTCTTGATTACTGCTGGACATGACTATCATTTCTCTTGGACTATTTTACTAAGGTGTAGATTTTCAAAAGCAAGACAAGCTTTTTAAATTACAAGTCAGTAGTCTCAGGGTTCTTAGGTAACCTACACCCCTTCCAGGCGCTCTCCAAATTTTAAATATGTGGGCCAAAAGTCAATAATGATAATGTTGCACAATAATTGTTTCATTATCATATAAACTTCTCCAAAGCCACTGTAAACTAGGAAGTACTTACTGACATGCATGTCACATTACTGAAATCCCTTCTGCGTGATAAAACCATGGAGAATAAAGATGGAGAGAGGGAAAGGGAAAGCTCAGCCATCCCAGCACCACAAGCAGCCACCTTCAGCAGCATGGAAATCATTCACAGGGACTGTTGCAGAAGCTGTGTCTGGCAGGAGCAGTTATTGTAGTGTGCATTAGATATGCTCATCTAAAAAGGTGGCACACGGCCATCTTTTAGGGACTTCTGCAGGTACTTGAACACTAACCTTGTTCCACGTTTCCTCCTACTGTGATAAATGAACTATTACAGATATAAACGCGAAGGATTTTGCTTTTAGGTGGGAATACTAACATTATTATTCTAGCTGTCCATACATGAATTGTGTACTAACCATATTATTCATACAGCACAGTTCACTGCAGCTAGGTAAGTATATGATTCATATTTTGGTGGTGCTGTAAAACAAGCAATGTATGGCGAATTTCCTTAATGATTAAAATTTTTAATTAATCTTTATAACAAATTGTACTCCAAAGTAGTAGTGTTATGTCTCTCTGCAAACAAAGAGAGGGCAGCCGAGAGGCTGGATGTCTGCCCCTTCCCTGTCATCCAGGCTTCCTCCCCCCGGCACTGTCACCCCTTCCACCGCACCCCGAGTGTCGCTGGGACCAGCTGGGTGCTCTGCAGGGTTCCTACAGCACCAGCAGATGTCCCTGCCAGGTAAGGAATCACCATCCAGAGATCACCTCAGAAGAAAAGGAACACTTTTTTGGATCAGTTTAAGCACTATTTCCGGAATGGGCACAAATACGACGAGCAGCCTTCCCCCTCCCTCAGCACAGTCTGTGGCAGAACTGAGATGTTTGTCTGCACGACAGCACAGGCTCTAGGCAGCGTTCCAGAATGTAATACAGCTTACTACCACTGGTTCTTTCACGTGGATTTGAACGGAAATGCATGCGGGAAAGATATTCTGATGAGATCTTAGAATACGATGGTGACAGTGAGATCCTTTTCAAAGAGAAGTAACCTGACATCCCACCTTCATTGGGACTGTGTGTTACTGGTCCCCTGGGAATTTCCATGCCAGTCTCCTGTACAGCATCATCCCTCGGTCCTTGTCCCTTGGGGCAAGCCTTCAAGCACAGACACTCAGGGTCAAAGAAATACAAAGTAATCTTTTCTCCTTCCCATCCTCCCAGCTTCCAGTTCTTAGGGAAGTCTTTCCCATGCCTTCAGAGATGCCCTTTCTGTGCCTTTTCATGCTTCTCCATTACAATAAAAAAATATTTGAAACTGCTATTTTTAACTGACCTCTATAGTGCCACACCACAGAGACCAAAGGACTTCTTGAAATAATATATATTCAGTACAGATTGGGTTTATTGTTTCCCGTTCTCAGCTCTGCTTCTCTTTTCTGTTCCTTGTGAAAGCATGGTTGTACAGAGAAGTACATCCACACAACACAACTCAGGTGAAAATCTTCAGAAGAGGATAAAAAAAAACAGTGGGAAGAACCAGGAGTTTCCCACCTGGTTCAACTGCTACATCAGTCACTCTCTGGCAGAGGTGGATTTTTTTCTCCCATGCACCCACCTCCCTGCACTGAGCCTAGACCCCACTTGCTCACCCCCCGCTCCTGGCAGGAGGTCTGTGGCTCAACTGTTAAAATGGACATACTCTAAGTAATGGGGCAGAAACACCAGCCTTTTCTAGCACAAATACTTCAGCAGATGGTTGAAGCACTAAGATGTCTGTTAAGTCTGAGATCTTTTGCAGGTTCTTTCAAATCTTTAGCTCTCTATTCCTGATTTCTTCATTAATTTATTTCTAGCTGGTTATCTAAAACTCTTTCTTTCCAAACCATTTGTAAAACTCATTGCTAACACACCCTGCAAATCTACTGAGATACATTTTCAAATTCCAGTATAATTCAGCACATCATGTTGTAAATATGTCTTACTATTATTAAACTGTTTATTATTTTATTATAAAAGCTTTTGACAATGTATATATCAAAACATTTATAGTTAGAAATACCCTGGTGCAGAGTTTCTATTAATAGCTACTGTTTCAGCATTTATACATGTGAAAGATGGATTAGATCACTGAATCTAGCAGTAAAAAAATAGCTTTACTCATGTAAGAGCTTAAAAGTAGAGCCATTTTTCTTGTTTAACAGCACAAAAGTGAAGCAGAGACATTTGGAAATAAAGCACAATAAAAGTTACATTCTCTGAAATGACCATTGAATTTTTTAATCTTTTTCTGCCTGAGAAATTCATAGTGAAGGATAGCTGTAGTTCTGTTGAAACTCTTCAATGCCAACTGGAGACAACACTTGGTGCTGCACATTGTTTCTTTGACAAACAATTTAATAGACAATTAGATGTGCACAGCCTATGGATATGTTTACCATAATGTGCCCATCTGAATGTCATCTGGCTGCCCCATCCCATACACACACACACTTAAGCAAGCAATAATTCCTTGAGTGAATTAGATGCCTCATGTTAAGCACATCATTACTTCCCTCTACTAACCCAGAGTTGCTCTGAGAGATGAAACTGGGCCATGGACTGCTCCCTGCCACCTCATTTTCTTTGCAGCCCTTTGTGCAGCTCCAATAGAAGAATGAATCAAGCAGATTTAAAATTCAGCTGGAACTCATGTCCCAGTAGTAAAGGTCTCAAAAGAAGAGATAGAGAAGAAAGAGAGAACATGGGATGCATTCATTAATTCCTATTTCTTCCAGATCTAACTTATTTCTTCTGTTAGGCTTTTAGAATTGCTTCCAGACCACAGTATTCCTTTGGGGGCTGTAATGGGGTTTATGAAGGCCAGAAGGAAGCTCCAGTGTATAAAACTTTCAGCAAGGGTGTTTTAAAACAGAGAGTGATTTTGTGCTTTTGAAAATCATATCACAGGAAAGATCAAGACATTTTTCTGTAGAGGACTAAACTAGTAATTCAGAAAATATCATCTTTATTTCTTTATATCTATATATTGCAGAATCATTGCCAGAACTATATCTGTAAACTATCTTTCCCAAAAATTCTAAGGTACAGTTGCCATTGAGTATTAATTTTGACATGTATCAAATCCCCAGATAGAAAAAGGCTGAGCAATGAGGCACTTTGTAAATTACATCCCTTAAATGTTTTAAGTGTGTCCTCAATACCCATTCTATAAAGGAATCAAACAGGCATGTTTGTGCTCCAGTAACACAGCTAAGCTGGTATCCAGATTTCTCTTTTTTTAGCTGATTTGGTAAGGTGCTGGTTAGGCAGCAAAATTAAGCAGCACAAGGAGAAAATACAAAAATCAGGATGTTTTTCTACTTGAAATTGTTCTAGGGAAAATTTTGACTCCAGAATTCCCCTGGTGGATACGCAGGTAGCAAAATGCTCACAACACCATGTTAATCACAGCAGCACCATGAAGGCAGGTCATATAGCAGAAAAAGCTCTCTACTCATGTCAAAGGGAACAGAAATTGTGGGGAGTCCTGGTGAGCAAATAACAAGCCCTTAGTGGAGTCTTTCAATTTTAGTTAAATTTTGAGTCACAGTGATTTGGACCAACAGGACCAAAACTTTCTCTTAAACACATACAGGCACCTCAGTGAAACTCAAAGATCCATCAAACACAAATGTAAAGAAAATAAAAAATAGGATCTGGGTTTACAGTAGATGCACATTATTATACCATAACAAATTTTACAAGGGCAGTCTGCCAAATGAAGGTGCCCACTGTAGTAAGTGCTCAGCCATAGAAGAGGTCAAGAGAATCCATGTGTGAGAGAGACATTATTAATGGTACAGCTGCAGAAAATGTTTCTGTCAGAGCTGGCATCTTATTAGGTACTCCTAATCCCATCATGAAATAGGAAACTATAATGCTGATGCAACTACCTGTTCTGTGTTGGTATGGCTAAGGGAAAAGAGAAAGCGTGGGTGGATTGTCTGGTGGATGCATAGCACAAGTGAGATAAAAATTCAAATTAAATATTTAGACTTAGGGAGAACAGAGGTCATTTGGGACTTCAAGTGAGCTCTGTTCATGGTTAACAAGAAAGTGTTGATGCTTCCTTCAACTAGTAGATGGCAGCAGCACCATTCTGTGCATAAATACACTCCTGTCGACTATGCTTTTGTAATGGGTGGACAAAGAAGAATGAAAGTCCTGTTCTGGAACAGGCAGCTGGAGGCAAAGGAAAGACAGAAAGAAAATAAGTATAGTTCCTCTAGCAAAGAATCTCAGCTTATTGCTATTAGGTATATAATCAAACTTCCATAAAAAGCCTCTTTTTTCTTCCAAATAGGACTTCATTATTCTCTGGGCATGGAAAGAATGAAGTTTGCCTCAGGTCTGTCAAAAATATTCTGAGCATTAAGAATCTATACAGAGTCAAGAAGAATGCACATAATGTTTGCATACAATGTAGAGGCAATACTCAGGCTGAAGTGCATGTGCTCTTCCATGTCCACTACTGTGCATAGCTTTGCCTAGACCAGGGGGAAGAACATGGCTGGCATGTATGAGTCTGTGCATAGCATTGCAACATTTCTGCAGGTTTCTGTGGCAATGATATTTATTTATTTGATATTTGCCAGATCTGAGAATTTGTCCTGCCAGTGTTTCCAAAGGTTGGCCCTGCAATGTATGTGTGAGTGCTTCTTCTGCTTTAACAGTCAGGAAATCAGTAGCCTTCAGGGGTTGGAAGCTTGATTGCTGTCTCTCTCTGAATTTGAAAAACTGGAGCCATGACTCCTGTCCCCAGCTGTCAGCCCTGCTACACATAGCAAAGATGAGCAGATGATGGACAAATACTCAGAACAGCCAAATAATCACTGGAATGATATGCATGTATTAATCTGGCACAAAGCAGTGAGTTTTTTGGTTGCTTATCAAGTTTAGGTAGCATGGTTTATGAGCATGGATGCAATAACTCAATGGCTCGCTATTGGAGGTAACTACCTATACTATTGCCTACCACGTGGCAAAGGTTGGGAGCTGTGTGCCAAAAAGGGGCTTTCCATTGAAAAAAAAAAACACCTGACTTAGGTGAGTTGCCAGCACACAGCAGCTCAGTTTGCCTTCTCCCCCTGTGTGTAACAGTATTGGTGGACAGGCACATGGAGATCTCACCCAACTTCCAAACCTTATATGGGAAGTTCCAGATCATAAAGTCCAAGACTGTGGCTTAGATTTCTCTCATATGGTACCTATAGGGCCAAATATAGGTAATCACATACTTGTTTTTATTTATATAATGGCAAAGTGCCTGGAACATAGATAAAACAACTTCTGGGAAAGCTATTTGGGAGAGAAAAACAGTTGGAAGAGTAGGACCCAAACATGCAAGAAAAGACAGTCATGCACAGGAAACCTAAGGAACAAGCAACTATTTGACAACCAGCTAACCCAGGACGCATACATATGTGCTTTTCACAAGGGAGGGGATGTGCATTGGATACCAGTGAGGGATGGAAAAGGACAGGCCTTTAGTGGAAGCCTGCAAGAGGTAACTGGAGAAAAGGCATTACTAAGAATTGCTACAAGAAGAGCACAGTTTTGTACCAGTCTTAAAGCATTTAACAGGTAAGAATTTTGCTTGAGAGAGCATGTGTTTCATTTTAAGATGAATCAGTGTTGTTTTGGGTGACTCAGTTCTGCCTGTGCTGTTCTGGGTTTGACATGAGACATTTTCAGCAAGTTGTTCCATATAAAGTTTTGCTTTACACTCTTCCTACAGAAACAGAGAGGAAACTGTAATTGCAAAAGGTGACACTTGTGTATAAAACAATTTGGTGATCTGGTGACTGCAAAAAAGCCCAGCCTAAGCCTGTGCCTGTTTTCTTTACCTAGATCAACTGAAAACAAATAGAGGACTCCTTTGGACAGTGTAAGGCTTAGGAAAAGGCTTGTATAGTTCTTTCACCTGAGGCTTTTATATCCCAGACCTCATTTTGCACCTCTAAATATGAAACATTGATTATTTAGCTAAAGAAAAGTGATTCAAGAGCTCTCCTTTGAATAATTAGAATAAATGTAAAAGCAGAAATCCAAGACAAAGCATGAAGGCTGGAGAAAGAGGTCAGCTTGAATAGATAGTCTAAGGTGGAATTGTGTATATGAGAGAAAAGCAGGAAGGAGAGATGCAGAGCATCTGGATTCCTTTTCATTCCTTAAAAAAGTATTTACAACAGTAAATTTTGACTCAGCCTCTCTTGTTTGCATGCACATCAAAGTCTTTATGTAGGCTAATACACTGCCAAAGGTTTAGAGGTCATCTGGAGTAGCCAATATGAGTTTCTGAAGAGCCAATGTATTGGCTGAGTGGAGAACAATAACAATGCATTCATGAAGAATGCAAAGGACTCTCAATACAAAGAGAGGAATGAGGGAATTTGAGACACAGGGCACTCCACATTTGTTTCTTTTTATTTTTAACCTAGCAAAGAAGGGCTGAAATGTAGTTAATCAGGATTGTTCTGAGGTTTGCAAATAGCATTTTCCTACATTAAAACTATGCTATGCCCATGAAATATTTTCTCCACAGTTTTGGTTGGATTTTTTGTTTAGTTGGGGGGTTTTTTATGGTGTTTTTTGTATTTTGGTTTGGCTTTTTTTTGTGGGGTTTTTTGTTATTGTTGTTGTGGTGGTTTGTTGGTTTTTGTTTGGTTAGTTTTTGGGGGTTCTTTTTGAGAAATTTCCGCAGAGTGAAACTAAGTTTACCAAAGATTTAACAAGTGGACAGCCCAGACATGCTAAAGGATAGAAGTGTATGGTTTGTTCCTAACTGCATAGAAGGATTCCCATCCTTTCTTTCTTCATTCATTGCTTAATTATTTCTTCCTATGTTTGTAAAGGATATGAAGAAATGCCCACCACTGCCTGAATTAAATCTAACAAAAAAGTGCTATCACAACTATTCAGGATCCACTAGTACTGTACTGCTGTGTAAGACTATATACTGACCTTATAGTGGGATCACTTGAGGATTAATGAAGGGCTGTGTTGTCACACAGTAGGGGAAGTTGGTCAGTATTTTGTGGAAATCAATGCTTTCAGCCATTCCTTGCAACATATCAATATAACCAATTTTCTCGGTCATGTATATGCATAACTGTAGTCACACACTGTGATACTTGGCCCAAGACTAACACAGGATACCATGTTCAAGCTGGCCAGAGTTCTTTCCTAATACTAGAAGTGTCTGTCATAGATTTGATAAGACATAGCAGTGACAACTGCAAGAACTGCTTCTGAGGCTGACCAATCCCTTCTGGTCATTATTTGTCCATTGACTTCTGGACTGCATGGTACTAGCTAAGCCAGGAAAGTTTTAGTGGTTTAAGAAAGATAACGATAGTCCAAAGGGAAAGAGACTCATAGCTTCCCTTTTACTTACAGCAAAAGTAGTATCTGTTAGGAACCAGCAGAGAGCTTGGTTTCTGGAGACACCTAGATTGGTGCCTTACTTGATATTCAGAAGTGCAAAGGGTTGGAAAATTTGCTACAGTCTTTAAACTAGTAACAGTCCACTTAACATCCACATCATAAAGATAGATCCTGCACGTCTGCCTGAAACGTTACAGCCCTTGGGCACCAACCATCTATAAACTACCATCTCCTTTTTAGGTGAGGAAGATACTTATGTTCCTTTTAACCTCTGCCCCTAAAACCCAGGTGTGCTCATTCCTTCCTTTAGTCTTCCACACACTCCTTACACATCTGTGTTTACTTCCTTCTACAATGACCCACGCTATTTAAGTACTATTTTCTGTACTCAGAGATTTGGAACACAAAGATGGTAAATTATTTAGCAAACAATTAAAGGAAGGAGTGCAAACAAAACCACTCATTTCCAAAAGTATTTTTAATCACTTGGTGCTGGCTCAGAACACCAGGCAAATATTAAGATAATTAATCGCTGTCAACATGTCAGTCACATTAAAAGCACTTTCAGTCAATATGCAAACGTGTCCCTTGTACTTCAGAAGGTGTGAGCACAGCTACCTGCTGTTTCTGTCAAGGTCACACTTTGAATTCACACCACTTTTCCCATAGTGTAGAAATTCAAATCTATTCTGATGGTTCCTTTAGGATTTTCAAGCCTTTGTTCAGCAATCATTGTCAATGAATGAAATGTTCACTTTATATCTCAAATGAGTACTTCAAATATAACCTTTGAATAACCTCCAGTAATTGGCTGACAGATGATGTACATGTGAGTTCGGATATAAAAATTGTTCTAACAAAATCCAGACAAGCCCAGAGATGTGGAAATTCACAATCAAAAAGGCAAATCAAGGCACTGTTCCAGAAGCCAGCTGTTCATATGCTTTGTTTTGTGGAAAGGATTTTACCTTATAGAATTTGAGTACCTCATTACATGGTGGCAACATATTCGTGCCTTCAATAACTACCTAAAGTACTAAATATAACTGCAAATTGCTAGTGTTAGGGGTCATTGAGATTCCTAATGTCCACATATATATATGTGAGACAACCATAACAGATGCTGCTGGAGGTATGCCTACACTGCCATTGAGAGAGCACTCTCTGGGAGGAATGCAACTCTGAAGATGCATCTTCACTTTGGTACCTCCTCATAAACCCCCCAGGAGGCAACAAGTACCTAAACTTTCTTGTCACTTTGCTATTTGTCTTGCTAATTTAAAGCTATAAACCCTATTTGTTTTGCTCTTGAACATTATGTATTTGTAGTTATCTATTGTTGCTTTTAAACACAAGTTTGTTTTAATGCTTTTCTGTGAGATTTCATTGCTCTGACTTCTTAGTGAAGGAAAGCAGCATTAAGAAGACAGAGCTGTACATTTTGTCTTCTGTCACAGGACTCTACACAAACCCTGGCATAATTTCTTGCATGTGAAGTACTGCATGCATTAGTGCTAAGTAAAAAGATGAGCACAAAGTGCCTTATTACCTCACTCGAGGAGAGCATGTCCAAGTGGCTGTGTTAATCCTGTGACCCACAAAAAGAGACTGCAAGGATTAGGTTTCCAAAGGAATTCGACACCCAAATGTTAGTTTAGTGTTACTTTGGCTGTATTTATCACATGAAGTCCTCAACCTCCACTGTTCAAGCACTGCCTAGCATCCCAATGGCCAACTCCATATATTCAGACTCCTTTTCTCTGAGCAGCTCATTTCTACCCATTATACAAGGGTGTTTTGTTTTTTGGTTTTGGGGTTTTTTTTTAATGAAAAATTAAAAAAATCTTAAAACAGCTAAGCCCAAGTAGCTCTGAAATGACTGTTTTGCTAACCTTGAAAGAGGTGGCACTGGGAAGCAGAGCATGGCCTCCCCTCCCCTCTTGACCATCAGGCTGGGGGAGAACCAGCAGCATGTTTGTAGGCTCCTGTGGCTCAGGCTGCATTACAGGGTCCTCTGACAATGCTTAAGCCTCTGCTTGCTCATGGCCAGTGTACTGCATGGAAGACCAGCCCTGGGAGCACACTTTGTAGACTTGTTTGCAATGCATTTGCTTATTTTTGTGACTTTTGCTAGAATGTTTTGCAGTTGCATCCTAAGAATCTGGAGGCCACCCAAGGAAATCAGCATTAACATAAACACATTTTGGTCTCTGGAGCTGATGCTGCATTTCAGAACCTAGCTCATGTCCTGTGCAATGCATGGGGATTTTATGTCCCAGGGTAGATTTACTGCAGGATCCCTTTCTCAGGGTGAAAAACAGCCATAGCTTGAAACAAAGGGATGCAGCTTTTCAGCATCTGTATGCTTGTAACATCATGAATAGTAAAGGCTCTTGAGAGACAAGTTTCACTATATACTAATTTTTTGCAGTGTGTCAGGTTTCTGGTGGAGTTGGGGAAGTTTCTATCACAGCTCAAGGTATTAGGATAAAGAACAACAATAAAATTCTCTGGACTAACTAACGTGACCCAGAAATCTTTCTAACTGACTCTTGTCTGCTAAAGCCATTCTGCTTCTTTACTGGTCATAACAACTTAAAAGGGGTCGATGACCACTCATGCAAGGCACAAAAAGGTGCATTTAGACCAGAGACAAGTGAAACCTTGGCAGCAGGGGATGCAGCAGCTGGGACAGATGGTAAGTCATGCTATGAGGTAAGCTCTGACCTGTGAGAGAAGGTTTTGTACATACTGCAGCTTAAACAAGTAGTTTTGAAACTCTGTGAAGTATTAGAGAAGAGATCAAGAGTAGGCTGCCTTAGGATGCTCAACAGAGTGCTTCACATTCCACCATGACCACAGCATGCAATTTCAGAAATACTGATTTTCCACACTGAAAATAGCCTACAAATTATTTAAAGCAAAGCAGGTAGCAGCCTCATCACTGGCAGGGAAGGACTAACTAAGAGTCTAGAAAGAAAAAAAATAACAAGCAAAATCCTGCTACTCAGAAAACAGATACCATGGCAAAGGAGTTCAGCTGCCGGAACAGGAAGAAGTATCTCTCCAATAATCAGAGAAAATAGAGGAAAAAGGGGGTTTGAGGCTCTCTGTGACTGGTAGAGAGAGGAAGTGATCTTTTTGTTTTAGTTCCCTAGTTTTTGAAGAAGCAAGAAGACTGTCACCACTGTTGGACCAGGCTACAGACTTGGTCTACAGACCATAGCCCCCTAGCAGACAGAGTACTGTAGGTTGTATTCTGTTCCCCTAATACAAAGATGACCTCCAGTGAAAGGAGTTATTGCCAGATTACTGTCCAATAAGACAACATTCTTGTATGTGCTTTTAGATGTCTTCCTTATTCACTAAGGAAAATCCTTCAGTAGGACAAGAACTCAAAATAGCAGTTGCCTTTATGTCTTTTTTCAGTGTCCAGACAAGTGGACATTTTTAAAACAAATGGAAGTCAGAAGGTGTTTAATACAGACCATTGCTCTCCAATACTGCACATGCATTGTTGCATAGTTTTGAAGTGAGTACTTCCCACTCTTGCACAGAGACTTCAACATTCATTTATATTTAGGTCTTGCACTTAAATTGCATTTATACTGCTCTTCTAAAGAGAAGGGATTTCGTATGGGGACTACACTAGACTCTGCTTGTACCTGCTTTTTAATTCCTTAGTGCAGCCGGTATGGTATAAGGAATATCATGTACACTCAGTTTAATCAGTGTTAAGATGTCCATCTTTCTCAGAGGGAAAGATAGATTGCTCTAATATGCAAGGTTTTGTAATAACAAAATGTCTTGCTTAAAATTGCAGTTTAGTTGGTAGATTGGGTAGAAAGAATTATTCCCATGTAGATTCTAATGTTGTATTTTAATAAATGTTTTAAATAAAGGGAAGGCTACTTCCCATGCAGTTTTGCTTTGTCCTAATGAAATATTTACTGTGCTGTAATTGCAGTCCATCCTTCAGGCAGAAGGATACTGCCAGCCATATAATAAATATTCTACTATCCCTCAGCTGGGCTTTTGGAAAAGACAGCTTCTTCTGGTAGGTAACTGTTGTTTGATAATGGTCTGTTCTGAGATGACCGCTAGGGTTTTTGTTCACTAAGTGGATTTTAGAAGCAGCAGGGGTGCAAGATGCAGAACACATCATCACATTTTGGTAACCTTTTATACATTAAAAAAACTTTACTAGCTATGGCTCACAGTGGAGGAACAAGCAACATGAGTCAAATCATTGAGTTACCTCTCAACTGTAAAAGCTTTTAATAAAAAATGAGTTCTAAAAAAAAAGAAGAAACTCTTAACAAAAACAAGAAACAGGAAAGCTAGAGACCTGTCCTGGTTTTGGCTGGGATAGAGTTAATTTTCTTCCTAGTAGCTGATACGGCACTGCATTGTGGATTTAGTGTGAGAATAAAGTTGACAACACACTGATGTTTTAGTTGTTACTAAGTAGCGTCTACTCCAAGTTAAGGATTTTTCAGTTTCCCATGCTCTGCCAGCAAAGAAGTGCACAAGAAATTGGGAAGGAGCGTGGTCAGGACAGCTGACCCAAACTAGCCAGAGGGATATTCCATACCATGGAGGTCATTCTCTATATATCTGTATGTAAATATATATAGAGACTGGAGGGAGTTGTCCAGAAGGGCAGTTTGCTGCTTGGGCATCGGTCAGCAGATGGTGAGCGATTGCATTGTGCATTGTTTGTCATTTTTGGGGGCTTATTTCTTTTTTTTTTTACATTCCTTTTCATTAAAATTATTGTATTTTATTATTGTTGTTATGATGTTACAATTTAATTATTAAACTGCTGTTAGCGCAGACCACAAGTTTTACTTTTTTCCAGTTCTCCCCATCCCACTGGGAGAGGGGAGGAATAAGTGGGCAACTGCATGGTGCTTGTTTGCTGGCTAGGGTTAAACTATGACAGGAGGGCAATGTGCAGACCTAGATCCTCCCCTCACTGCTGTAGCTCTACTACTTGATTTAAATCAACTGAGAGCCTAGATCTTCCTTCAGTCAGAGGACTTTTTTTTTGCCTTTCAAATCTCTTTCAAAGGCACAAAACCTAATCTAATCATAACAGAGGACATCAAAACAGGCCTAGATTTATTTCTGCACTTGAAAGTCTGTAGACAAAGTCCAAAAACACTTACAGAGCACTTATCTTTCAGACACTTCCACCACTTCTGCTATTGCTCTCTGCTTCCTCTACTGATATGGGCTCAACATCTTCAGGCTTATGTCAATAGCCAATCTCAGTAGTATTTCTGTAAAAGAAAATTACTCAGAAGTTGTTCACGTGATGTTGTAGAGGAGAGAGAAAACCTCACAGGAACTCCCATACTGCTTCTTATTTCCATTACTGATCTCAGATTCTCTATCATGGGAAAAAACATGGTGGGGACAGGCAGGGAGAGAACAAGCAGCAGCAGCAAGAGTGAAGCTAGTCTCAGTTCCCTCTCTCGGCCCCTGCTTTTCCTTACTGGGCTTTGATCTAATACTTCAATCTGACAAGTGGAAAAAAACAGAGGATAGCCAGGAGGTAGCAATAAATATGCAGCAGTACTTTTCTGCCTTTAGTTTTCACCTTCATTCATAGCAGCAAAATTGCCTCAACATATTCCTCTGTACAGAATGGGGAGGAGGACACTTTATGCCAAACATAGATGTATTTGTTTCCTCTTAAAAGAAAAGATCAGCCTCTCACTTCTGTATTCAGAACAGCATATTTACAGAGTTGTTACATTGCCCACAACCAGACTTTAAATATTTATTGCTTGTGTGGTTGAAAAATAACACAGTCAAATGAGAAGCAATCCTCCACAGACTTTCCCTCTGACAATATTTCAAGCCATAGGGGAAAGCACACTACAGCTGGGTGACACCTTACTCTTCAAGCAGCTCTGCAAGGATGGATCCTGCTTGGATGCTGGGTTCTTCCATGAGTGGGGGGAAGCACAAGCATAAGAAGCCCAATCTTCCACATATCAGAGAAAAGTTCAACATGCCAAAGCACAGAGAAAAGAGTAATGCAATGGTGTTGTTTTGAAAACCCTTGATGGGCCCCCCAGAGGAATATGCTGTCTGGGTCTGGTAGGGCTTTTTGACTACAGACTCTGTACCTGCCAGCTGACAGCCTTTATGTCTCCAAGAAGGAAACATTCTGACCAGCAATGAAGACAAAAGCCACAAAGACTTTGAAATATTTAGCTGGCCTGACTCATCCCACAGCTTGACAAAAATTTTTCTGCTGAAGAAGAGCCACCAATGCCACTGAAATAGGAAGCAACATCACAGGAAGGAGCTTCAGGTCTCAAAGGGCTGTACAACACTTTCGAACAGCTTGTATTTCACCAGTGCTCAACATACCACCTCTGGAAATTGCTAATGTATTCATCTACTTATTCAGAGCCACTGCTAAACCAGGCAAAGTCTTAAGGACCAATCAAACCTTTCCTCAACACACACTGGCTATACACTCTGGGTTCCCTCGATGGTCAAGTACATCCTGGGAAGTGGGGAATAATTTCTGCCTATTCTGTTAACTATATGGAAGAAAGAATCAAATGCAAAATGTACTTCAGAAAGCTTTCAGATCAAGGCTTCTGGCCTTTTGACATCTTTGTGGGAAATGGCAACATCTTAACAATTCCCCATTTGCAGTGATTCAGATACGTGCCAGGCTCAGCTCTATGGGTCTAGTCTCTACTGAATTGTCTACAACGCATGATGCATTGTACTGGCATCTTTCAGAAATGGAAGCTCTGAAATAAAGACTGTTAAACATGGGAAATTTGTCTTTTTGCTAAAAAGATAAGATGTACCTTATGCAGAGAAGTGCAGCTGAATAAGTAACATCTTAATACATATGATAAACCAGGAAGCTTTCCTGATAATATTGTGATCATTTCTCTTGTGGCTATAGTCAAGAGAAGACTTTTTGGTTTTGGTCTTACATCTTGGCAAGTTCACTGCTGTTTCCATTTTTTCTCTTCTAGGTCCTGCAGTTACAAAACTCCTCATTTACTTTCACAGAGTGAGAGTAAGGATCTTTATGTGTAAAACATGGGTTGTCAGAGGCTTGTTAGCTTCTTCCAGGAAAGGTGAAGTCATTACCTACAATGCTGTGCAAATACAAAACAGTGAGATCCAAGCAGTCTCTCCATCTGACAAATAGGTGGAGATGGACCAGCTGAAGTCACTAGGAAAAAGAGTATAAAAACCTCTGTTGGCAGTGATGCAGCACCAAGGGCCCAAGTCCCTAGGTGCAAGGACAAGGATACTGAACTAAGTGACAGAATTGTTCCATGTTTCTCCTGCCCTACCACAGGACAGGAAAAAATAATTTTTCCAATGCATTTTCACTCTTTGAAAATATGCAAGAATGCAGAAGATTTATAGCTTTTGAAAAGCTGGAACAAGCAAAATGTTGGCAAGGACTTCACACATAAAGAGGCAAACCCATGTTATAAGGTAGCCATAGCGAATAGAGGTAAAAGCATCATGGGTAAAGAAAGGCACAGTATCAAAACTTACTAATTTCTTAAATATTGAAAAAAAACCCAAACCAAAACCATACAATAATAAGTTATATGCCCCAAAGCACACAGGCTAAACACAGCCCAAAATAAAAAATGCTCCAAAAGGAAGGCAAATTTTCCCATCTTCTGTAAATGAAAGGTTGTACCAGCCAGTAAACCAAGGTTGAAAACAGCAAAGGAAACCCTGAAGTACTGCCAATGAGATGACAAAGAGAGAGAGAGAGAGAAAGAGGACAAGGGGAGGTGCCCAGCAGAAAGAATCCTGTGCTGAGAAAACATGCTAGGACATTGCCAGAAACAAGTGGCAGACAGGATTTTCCTTCTGCTTGAACTGGTTTCTTTCCTTGAGATGCTGCTGTGCTGAAATGTGCTGTTTCAGTTTTACTCCTGAGAGCAGAGACATGTTCAAAAACTTTTTTTACATCTGGCAGAAAGCTAATATTACTTAATTAGCCCAGCTTTATCCATAGTTGAGATAAGGGTTTTCACATAACGGGCCAGAGGTTCCCTTGTGCCCTTTGCTTCAGTAGTATGCAGCCTGGGCAGGGCAGACTCTCATTTTCCGCCCATCATATGCTCACAGGGCAACAGTTGCAGTAGACTCTAATGGCACATGCTCATTTAAATGAGGAAAAGCCAGAGATTTTTGCGAGTTGAACTCATACAACAGCAATAAGTATATTAATAGCTGAAAGTAATGCCATGGCTTACAGCAGGAAGATTTCCTCTCCCCCATATCCCAGTCTTTACTACCCAAGGGAGGCATGAACTGCTTTCAGCTTGCATAAGCAAACCATATCTTCAAGAAACAGCTTTAACAACTTACCTTTCCAGAAGATTCAGAGCCCTCTTCTCACAGGTAGAAGGAGGAGAAAAAAAATCACCACCAACAAAAATCTAATACCCTATTTAAGATACAACTTTCCCCCTCATAACAAAGGTAACATCCATATTTTTCTTCTCCTTGGACAGAACACTTTGCTTTCTTCCTAACCCAAATGGCTCAACAGTCCTTTGTCTCAGGTGTATCCCATGTGGAGATAAATGAACAGGGCGGAGCAGGTAATTTGCACTTACCCTCTCCTCAGCTGCCTGCACAGACCTCCAGCTGCAAACCCCCGCATAACTCTCCCAACCCTCCTGCTATGAGACAACTTCTCTGTGTTTGTATAGAAGCTGTTTTTCTACGTTGTTTTCCCCAGCACTCTTTACAACCTCAGCATAGAGGCTTCAATAACATCCCAGTTTTGCCCCAAATGTAACTGCCCTTCCCTGACAGGGTGTTTGTGGGGTAGGTTCCCATTTCAGTAGTTGTGCCTCTGCAACAAGGAGACAGCAAGGGCCAGCACAGCAGGTCCCAAAGCTGAAGCCTCTCTGGCTTTGGCCCAGCTGAGAAGCTTTGGCCTCGGGCACAGGTGCAAGAGGGAGTTGTGCAACAGAAGGTAACATTTTCACCACAAAATACTTTCAGACTGTTGTCTCCAACTTGGACCACTTTTCAGGGCAGCCGCACTCACTGCAGTGTTCTTCAAAGGCTGCCAAAGCAGTCATTGACACTATAGGAGAGTGACGTTATACGCAGCAAGGAGAATGACAAACAAATGTAGTCCCAGATGAAATACAAAGAAAGATTAATTAAACATGTGTATAAAAATAATTACATACTGCAGAAAGACACATGCAAACTGACATTCTACAGATGACTCATACTTCCCTGCTTTCTTCCAGTGTTTCTTTGAAGCCTTATCTTAGTCATGTTGAGGAGAGCATATCTGCTCACAGAGCCACACTGCCCTCATTACGAGCACTCACTATGATCCCAAATCCCTTTCACCACCAGCATGGCCATATCCACTATGACAGAGCCCGTAAGATCTCAAGACCATCTTACTAGATCTGCCTGTGTCTTCCAGAGCTTTTCTAATGCTCTGAAACAAAAAACAGCTCAAAAAGCATACAGAATCACAAATAGACAGGTTTATTGGACAGCAGCTTACTTACAGACTGCTGCAAGCATGGAATTAGATTAGCTGTGACTTTGTAAGCATGAAATCAGCTTGATCACCGTCACTAGTTTTGTAAGAAAGACTTGCAGGAAGAATGGGATTGTACCAGACAAGAAACAAAGTGATTTCTTTGTATCTGTATCAAAAAACCTCAGAGGTCTCATTATAAGAGATGCCCACCTATGCCCATCCCTCAGCTCTTTCTCTATTGACCAAGTCACGTAGGGAAGGAATTTTAGACAATGCAACACTCATTCCATCATTGCTGTCACAAATCCACATATACTGCTCTGCCTTTGGATTTCACAGCATTTCACTCAAGGGCTGATCACAGCACTTCTGGCCAAGAAGTAGCTTATAGCACCCAGCAAAGAGCCCTCTCTGCTGCTCTTGTAATGTCTCCCTTACTAGCCTTTTTTGTTCCAGCCAAAAAAGATCTGCTGAGGGGTAGCTGTGTTACTACTACATAGTATAGGTGTATTTCTGTCAGGCTTTAAATAAAGGAAGGAGCAGGGATGGAAGAAAGCCAAGCCACGCCAGGTATGCAATTGAAAAGACCCCACCACAGCTGCTTTGGGCGTGGGAATCAACGATGTTCAACAGCTGGTGCCATCTGAGGATTGAAATGAGGTTAGAAGAGAAAATAAGGCCCTGGACAATTTAAATCTGAGACATGTAAAACAGAGAAAGCTAGCAATGCTAAGCAAAACTGTTTAGCAATGATATTCTGTAAGGAATTGACAGGGCTGATGTTATGAGCTGGGAAACCAGCAGACTGGAATTGCAGAAAGGAGGAAAGGGACAGAGAGAAATGAAATGAGTTTGAGAGAAATACTGCTTTCAAGCAGTAATAACCTCCCTGCAAAGTAAATTGGACTGAATGCTCTAGTGTGGCTGTCGGATGCTGCCCTGCTCCAGTGAAGCACTTAAGCACATACTTACTTCCAAGCTCATGGGCAGCCCAGAAAGCCAACAGGAGCACACGCTTTCTGGGACATAAATATAAATGCTCTGCCGGATTCAGACCTGGGAGCTAGATTCTGTCTTCAGCTCCAGTTGTGACTTCAGTAAGGGCTGGACTGACAGCTGGGAAACATTACCCTGCATATATGTGAATGAAAAAAAGATTTAACAAAGAAAAGCCACCGAAATGAACTAATATATTTAACTTTTATGTAATAAAGTTATATTTTTCAAGGTAGTTTTCAAAGAGCCCCTGGATATATGACATATATCATTCTGCTTCTGCCACTCCTTAGGAAATCATGGTTTCTAAAATGTGCTTATTGCTTACAGAGATCTATGCATTTTGTTCCGTGTAGCTTGAATTGATTGACACAAACTGACATATTTTATTTTTACAAGTGGACTATTTGATTTCTTTTCTTAAAACTACTTCTCAGCAATGACATACCAACAATTGTATTATCACAGAGGACTTGATGAATAAAAAGACACTCAGAAGGAACAAACTATCTGGTTGAAAGGAAGAATATCCATCCTCTATGCAGGGGCCAAGGACTATAAGTAAAAACTTACTGATTTGAAAGGATATTAGAAAGTACTAGTCAGATTCTGGTTTACTGTAATCTACACTTCAGCACATGCTGCTGCAACTCAGCTTGGGCTGACGGAGAAATACTCTGTGCTTATCAATTTCTTGATTTAGTTACCAGGCAGTGGAATTACAGCACAAGGATTATTCTTTTCAGAAATTTTGCTACATTTTATAAAGTGGGATTTAGTATAAGAAAATTTTTAAGCTCATTTAGTAATTGCAGATGTCTCAGAAACAAAATGATTAGCTGGATCCTCTCTTTTCAAAGCAAACAAAATTATGGTATTTTAATAACATGAGATTTTGTTTCTCTTCAGGTTTTGTGGCATTAAAAGAGCCTTACTTTTGCCATTGATTTTGTTAGGACCCTTTGTTTTCTGTACAAGCAACAATGTTTGAATCAATTTATTTTACTAACATCTTATATTCTGATTATTCTTTTTGTATTTCATTATGTGTCTGAGATGATGGCAGTATTCCAGCAATTACATGAAGAATTTTTTTAGCACTCCAGGAACTGTGGAGGAAATATAGTAGTATTGTAATTCTTACAATATTATGTCATGGAAGTGCTCACAAGTCAAATAACACTCATGTATATGACTCTTAAAAGATGAGCTGGAATTACAAATTAACCCTAAATGATCTGAGAACTCAAAACCAAACAGAAACAAATTTTGGAGAAGGAAAGTCTCAGATGGATTTCCAGACCTTCATCCTGTGGTCCTCCCACCCACACTGAGGCAGCAGGAGTCTGGGAAACACAAGGGTGCAGAAACCTGGGCCCCTTATGAACTCTACCAAGGAGTGAGACAGCTTCTGCGAGGACTACGTGAGGACTTTGAGTTTGCCTAGGGTGGAGAAGAGGAGACTGAAGGGTAACCTCATTGTCTGTACGGCTTTCTGAGGAGAAGTGGAAAGGGAGATCTCTTCTCTTGGATACTATGACTGGATGCATGGGAACAGTTCAAAGCTGTGCCAGGGGAGGTTCAGACTTGGTATTAAGAAGCATTTGTTTACTAAGAGGTTGGTCAAACACTGCAACAAACTTCCTAGAGAGGTGGTTAATGCCCCAAGCCTGTCAGTGTTTAAGAGGCATTTGGGAATGCCCTTAATAACATGCTTTAATTTTGGAACAGCCCTGAAGTGGTCAAGCAGCTAGATTAGACTCACAGAATCACACAGAACCACAGAATGTTAGGAGTTGGAAGGGACCTCGAAAGATCATCTAGTCCAACCCCCTTGCCACAGCAGGATTATTCTAGTCTAGTCTGTGTATAGAAAAATACACTCAAAGGCAAATATGGAGAGTGAGGGGGTGGCAATATCTTCAGAGGAGAAGGCATGGTCCCACTCAGGAAGAAACCTTCTCAGTCACTCAAGGAGTGGTGACTACTGGGAATGAGTATGACACCGGATGATGTCAAGAGCCCTTCAAAGTTCCTGAGAGGCACTTTTCCAAAAAACACATTTTAAGGAAAGACAAGCAGAGGCACCTTAAGAAATCACTGACTGCTTTTTTATTTTATGTTAGACATTTTTTTATTTTTGCATCTTCAGTATAGCATTTAAAAAAAAACATTGGCAAACAAAGATGTAACAAATTTTCCCTCTGAAATCATAACCTGGGTAGCACGAAATGGGGAGCTCTGTTGACAGTGGGTGGTAGATAAGCTCCATGGAAGCTAGAGGTGGCCACCAACTGCAGTTGGACTATTAAACAAAAATCTTTCAAATCCCAACCATTGTTCCCTGATGCCCTGGCCTTTGCCATCATTGCTCTCACCACATCAAAGGCAGCTGAGCACGTAACTAAATTAGATTGGGAAAAATGCGCGTGCTCCACTCACTCCCCTTGAAAGCATGAGGGACAACGTGGCCAACAGCTAGACAGGGCAAAGAGGCAGCTGTGGGCTCACAGGCTAGATTTTGTACCTCTGAAGATTTGCTACAACATTGTCAACGACAAGCAGATCTCTCAGGCTCTCACTTTCTACTTCACTTTAGTGCTCCCAAACTCATGGGAGAAGCAGTCTGACGCACAAAGTTATGTGGTGAGGGGTGGTCTCAGTTTATGAAACATTTATGTGTGACCAAAGAAGCCCAAAAAACCAAAATGCAAGGAAAAAAACAACCAACAACAAACATTCAGTGCTGAATACTCTTGAATGCTCTTCTGATCCACATAGCTAGTTTTGTAAGTCAGGTCTCAGCCTCCTGCAGCTAGAATTCCCTCTTGCTGAGCATTTTTCTTTGTCCACGGGATGGCATCCCCGGGGTGGATGCCTGCTGGAGGAGAGGCAGGGCTGAGGGCTCTGGCTACCTGAACACAGGCTCTAGTTTGGACTCCATATGTAGGACAGAGCCACCTCAGAGAGGAAACTGTAAAGCTAGGGTTAAAACACAAAAGTAGTGGGGTTTGGTTTTGGCCCTGAGAGGTACCATTTATCTTTGTGAAAATAAGTGGAGAAATGGGAGAACATAGCTGAAAAAATCAAAGAACTTTAGGAATACTTATTTGATACCTTCTACCACATACACAAGAACTACTGATGATTGAGAATTTGTCTGAGCATTGTCATCCAGGTAGGTTTTGGTGAGAAGGTGATAATTCAACAAAAAAAGGTTAGGGCTTTTTTTCTTCACAGAATTTATTTCATGCCAATGAAAATTTATTCAGGAAAAAGTTGGGCAAAATATTACTGCTTTTAGGAATTGAGTTTTGATTTTAATCTGAAAAAAACATTTCAGTCTCAAACAGTTTTGTATTAAAAAAAAAGGAAAACAGCCAAAACAAGTTTAAAACTTAAAACCAAATTGCAACAAGCAATTGTTTCTAAATACCATATTGTGACAGTCTCTGAACTGCTGAGGGTTTTGTTTCATCTCAGGTCAAAAACTGTTTCAAAGAAGAACAAATACTCACTGAGTACAAAAATCATTCTCTCAGCATCTCTGACAATGGGAAGTCACAGCAGTGGAAGGAAAGCCCCAAGTTTGGGTGTTTTAACATGTAAACAGAACAGCAAGGGTTCTTTGTTGATTTGTGTTAGTGTTTGGCTAGTGCCTTGCTAATAGCTCTGGTGTCATTTTACCTCTTTGCACCAATGGAACCAGGCACAGTAGTTACGGTGATATTTCAAATTTTAGAAAGTTAATTGCCTGAGTATTATTCCCTTTCATGAAGTATAAAGGGCACCGGACACTTGTTCTGTCAGGGCGTAGCCAAGGCTACTGCCCCACAGCAGAAGGTCAGCTAGGAGCTGAGCACCATCTGTGGTCATCAGATGTTTTTCTTGCTGTGTAAATTGCAAAGTCTGTGCAACACCCTGCTTCAGTGAAATGCTGACAGCTGAACTCTTTTTTAATAAAGTCCGAAGAACCTAATCTTGTAGAACTGTTGTACTCAGCACAGTAGTGGGGTCACTTGGGGCTGGCTGTATGAACAGGCTCATCAAATAAGATCCCCTGTTTTGTGTTAATGGCCATGTACTTTCTACCTAAACTTGTGGCAAGGTTTGCATAACTGCATGTTGCTCTAAGGATGTGGCTACGTTTCTTTTCTTCAGAACAAGACACCAGTATGCACTAGAAAGAGGCATATAAAACTTAAAAAGCAACAAAGGATGCAAAATCCAGTTGCCAGTGTTTGCACAAGTTAGTGAAACTGTATATAAATGTTATTACACAATCAATTAGAAATATGACAACTCTACTAATGAGTTACTGCATTGTCTGATGGTGAATCATATAAAGGAAAATGTAAAACATTCACCACTAAGACTTTTTGAAGCTGTTTAGGTAAGTGCTTAGTTTCTGATGGAAGATATAGATTGAATATTCATCCATTATCTGATTCTTTCATTGGTTATGTTAGGCAAGCTTTAGCATCATTCTCATCAATCATACAGTCTTAAATAGATCAGCTGAAAATGAGATCAATGAGGCAAAGAAAAATAGCTTGTTGTACAGGAAATTTCTTATTTTTCCTTGTCTGATTAGCTGCATTGTTGCTATAGCTGAATTGGGAGCTAAGCGTCAGGTAATGCCCCAAACCTGCAAATGCATATTCAAATGCGTATTAACTGTAAAGGAACTTAGCCCTTTAGACTGAGTTATGTACAGACATAGTCTTAGCAGAGCAAGCATCTAAATTGTGGCCTGGTGTCTCTTATGCAATGTCAGCAGGGGTGTAGGAATGATAGTTGTGTAGTCTCAATCTGAATTTGAATCTGCTAAAAATGTATGTCTGACATTGTTTTCTTTTAGCTAATGCAAACATTTCAGGTGTTCCTCTGTTTGCTGATATCTGTTTGAAAATGCACAGCTGTAAATGATGAATCTTTGTTCCACAGAATTCCAGAAATAATGGTATAAAATTATAAAAACACTGTTAATAATGTGCACTGCATGCAAGGAAAACCACTGACTCTCTTTTTCCGCCCACAATAACAAATTAATAAAACATTGATAATATCATCTTCATTCATTCCTTATGCATCCAATACTAACATTTTTACATTGGTCATTGTTATTACAGAAACAAGAATAGCATCTGCAAAATTAAAATTGAAATGATTGTTAAGGGGAAAAAACGAAGCACAATAAAATTTGAAAACATATATAGTAAATTTTAATCAATATCTTAAATTGACAAAGCCAGAATTATTTATAAAGCCTTTCCCATTAAGTTTGCAGGAACTAAAGGGGAGAAATCATGCCCCTGCTACACAAACATTTTATTACATTTACCCACCAACAACATCAATTCACCATAATAGCATTGGCCCCCAGAAAGGTAAGTACGTACTGTGGAAAGCAGCCAGCCTCCTCTGCACCAACCCTGGCTCACCAAGGCTCCCATCTGGTGTCCATTGCTAATGCTAGTCCATTCACACTTTGCTGCCAGAGACAGGCAATGACTGAGACTTGTTATGGTGAGACCTTCACCATATCAAGGCCAGGTTAAGATACCAGTGCCTTTAATCTATTCCTGAAGAGCTGGGTCCAGGATGCATTAAAGTATAATACCATCATAAACCAATTCTGCCCGAGTCTAACTGGTGACAGTCTGTGGAGAGCCCAGAGGCCAGCTAATAAACTTGCATTTCCCAATGGGAAAAGGGAGGGAGAAGTGTCCTCATCAGTATTCCAAGCAAATGATCTGGTTGCTATCAGCAAGAAATGGATGCTTCTGCTGCTATCTCTGCCTTGCAGGAGGGACTTTGCTCCCTATTCTAGGAGATTAGGGAAGCCCAAAGCTGATTTCTTCACCCAGGTGGAAGGAATCTCTGCGGCTGCCAAGAAGCAAGTTTGGTGCATAAATCATTTTAAGATGAATTTGTACTGATTGCAGAAGAGAGGATCATAGTGCTGTGAACGTAGCTGAGTACCTTCTATGAACAGGGCAGAGAACACTCTACAAAGCTTGACTTGTGTTCCTAGCTTTGGTACAAACCCCTGCTGTAGGGGCCAGTTACCACCCAAACTTTTTACCACCCAAACACCCTTTGCAGTCATGGATACTCTGGCAGTGAGAGACTGCACTGCACAGGCATATTTCAGGATGAATAGGCACCTTTCTAGGTAACAGCTAGATTATGTAAAGTTGTATCACTGGAAACAGTTGGGTGCTTTCAGCTCTACAAATTGCCTTTCACCATCTGAGTCCCCAGGTGAAATGCAAATAAGCAAACCTAATGCTTAAGACAAGGAGATTCTTACTGGATACCAGATGGTTCATATGTAGGTAAATGCATATGGAGACATGTGGGATTTCAGCCCGGCATGGAGGTTTCCATGCTGAACAGGTTTTGTTTCTCTTGGATCAGTAGTGAGGGAGGAAAGCTATGCTGAGTTTATAAGACCCTTTGGGAAGGGCCTCCAAAAAAAGCACAGCCAGGCATGGAAGCAGTGCAGGTTCTGCAGGGTATCTGCAAGGTATCTTTTGGAAATAAAGGTGAACAGGGCTTTGCTTTTTTTTCTCCTAACTGCATTGACTGCATAATGTACTATTCCTTACTCTTGTAAAGCTTTGTGAATCTGTGATCTGTGCATTCTGCTCTAAAGACAACAAAGCCTCTCAGTAAACAAGAGGTGCTTACACATGTGTAGTGTGTTCCAGCGCTGCCAAAAAGGTGCTCTTGGGAAGCAAGCCAGTTATTCGAAGACCTGGTTGGTGTTTTCTTTCAAAGGTTGCTGCTGAAATATTTTCAACGAGGTCCTTTCCTTCAATTAGACATATTTCTTCCAGAAACTTTCCAAGGAACAATATTACTTTTTCTCCAAAATACTGGCTAGCCAGAAACAAAGTAATCCAGCCAAACTTGAAACTATTTAATTAGTAAATTCTGCAGTGCTGCCTCCCTGGAATTTTAATTCAGCTACTTTTTATCTCTGTCTCCCTCTCTGGACCAAGTTCTCTGCTTATGCCACAATGCACTTTGAAATATCAATTCTCACTAGGAAATGAGAAGACCTCCTAGCATGGATGAGACTTTGGCATTTGCTGTGAGCTCCAGGATACAGATTAAAGGGAAATATAAAACATGTGGACTTAAGCAATGCTTCATACTTAAGTTTTATCACAATGTAACTGAAGTGCGCTTTGTATTTAGATGTCTATTGAATCAGTTTTACCTGTGGGCCCAGGGAGGGGTAGGTCTGGGAATTCAAACAGCAAAGTATCCCCTAGATTATCAGACAATAATGTGAAGATGATTACTGTCTATCCTTAAAACAATAAAACTGCCTCACAGCAGACCATTACATCACAATAAACCAAATCAGCAGCTTCCAGAGGCTCCCAGAATGGGTACAAGTAAAAACTGTCCTAAGGTACAATGAGCCACACACTGATGCAGAGATGAAAGCAAAAGAAGCAGAAGGTGCTTAAATGAAAAGACTGGCCTGTCAGCCAGCACACAAGAAGGTCTATTGCTGTATGAAGACATGATTCCCATGATGATGAATTTTCAGTGGCAGTTATAGAAACCAGAGATGAGAAATGGTAGCCTATCTTTCTTCTTTTTCCTCACTTCATTGTGTGCATAATGTGACTGAAATAGTTTTCTTCTTTCTTAAAAGTCTTCTGTACCTATCAGACAATGCACCAGAGGCTAACAGGGAGAATGTCATGTTCCTGTCACCTCAGGGAAATATTTTTCATTCCCATAACACAAACCATCAAACTACACAGAACAGTTTAAAAACGCAATGATATTCTTAGCTGACAGAAGCAAAGGGTGGGTTTGTATCTTATTAAGATATTGGACATTAATTTCCTTCTACTCAAATGCAAACATGAAAGTTTATGTCACTATTAGAGTAATATTTTATTTTAAAAAAATACTTTGGAAATTATTTGCATTATCTACAAGTCAAGTCAAAAATGAGGCTATCACCTTTTTCCTTCACAAAGCTGATTTACCATTCAGCACCTGTAAAAAGAAGGTTTATTCAACTATTTATACTGCAGTTACTGACTAAATGGTATCCACGATATATATGTTACCTAGCTGAACATTTCTTATAGCTGCATGCTGAAAACTGCTCACATAAAAAAGCATGAGGGTAATTTGGCTCTAGCTGGCATTCAGCTAAAAGCAGGCCTGCATGTGGCTGTCTGAGTAGGCACACTTTCAGATCTTTGTATAAAGTATTTCCCTTCCACAGTCATTCTTGAAAACATACTTTTCCCATATCAGTTTTCATGAATACCAAATAAAAGGTAAGGAAATTGTCCTCCAAGGAAATGCTTCCTTTTTAGTTAAACGAATACTTAATGAATCTACTTAAGAAGTACTTGCCCCAGGATATGTCTGGAACTATCTGTAAACAGGAATGTGTAAAATTAAAATATTAAGTATTAAACTTTTTATGGAATAGAATAAACCTTTCTTCCCATTTCAGGGTGCAATAAAAGCCCTGTGGCAAAGCACACAGCTGCTGACAAGGCAGGGCCATAGGCATCTGGACACACTGCCTATGCTAAGACCAAAAGGCAAAGTACAGCACACCCACAGCTGGAAAATCTTCCCCTAATGGGTCTTCTGTTGGAAAAGGCAGAGTAAACACAGGGTCCTTAGGCTTTTAACTTAAGCTTAAATTTGGGCTATTTGTGGTGCCTGTCTTGGTGAAAAAGCTGGCCTATGTCTGAAGGGTGCAACTTTGATGAGCAGCAGAAGTTGCTACTTTAGTTTAGGGGCTGAGGGTGTTATACTTTGTTTTATGGTGGAGAGCTTTAACTTGTAATACTAATAGAAGTTGGACTGGATGATCTTTCAAGGTCCCTTCCGGTTCCTAACATTCTGTGATTCTGTGAAGTACTTAATGAAACACCATTGTTCAAGCATCTTTATGCCCACAAGAAGATGACAGATATTATCATTTGATGCAGAGAGAGGCAAAGAAATACTAGGTGTCACAGTTCATTTTTTGACTTGGACAATGCCCTTTCCTAGGCTTTCCCTCTAGAAGATGGGGATAAGCCTCAGGTAGATTGCTTTGGTATTTACTGGAGAAGGAGGAGAGGTTCAAGAGAAACACCTGCAGAGAAGATTCTGCTGGCTCAAGGAGCAGGCTGGAGTGTGCTCTGGGACATGAGTGTCAATGCCATTGCTAAATGCTGTGATCAGCAGTAGTTTAGCCAGAAGAAAATATGCGGAGTGGAGGCAAATGTATTATAGCCATTGTTTTTTTCATTCAGGATGATCAAAAAGAAGTTTCCCAGTTCCTTAGAATTAACAATGAATAACCATAAGTTAAAAACCAAAATCAACCTCACTCAGCTCCACAAGACTGTGCCACTAATATTTCCCACTCTTTCCAAGACCTGCAGCTTTACCAGCACCATCCAAAGAAAAATGTTTCCTCCACCACACCAGCATGCGTGGCACCCTATTTCTGTATTGTTCTTTCTTCAAACCTCTGCTCATTTTATCATCTTGCTCACCCTGTTGTGTTTTCATTAACAAGAAATTATTTTTGCTCTTATTTGCTTCAGTCTTTATATTGGATTTAATTTTAATTTATTTACCCACCTTTTCCCTTTTCCTAATAATTTTGCTATCGAATGTGTGATGCAAGAGACTAGACACCTCTGTTTATGAGAGGGGCCCCTCCAGGTTTTCCAGGCTTTCTTTTATATCATGCAATGAAATCCTGGGGTTTTTTTTGCAGACCAGTGCTAGCCCCTGGAAACTGGTGAAAAGCTCATTACTGATTCCAGAGGGACAGGACCGATCACTAAAATCAATAAGACTCTAGGATGAAACTTCTTACAGCTCCAGCTGACTTCAGTAGAAAACCCCCTTGTGCATCTGAGGATGCAATCCAAACCATAAGTCAGTAAACAATTAATTGACCTATTTTTTAAAAGGATATGTCAGAGTTAATGGGCAACTTACTTAGGCAGCTTGAGGCAGAATTGAGGTCTCATATTTTTAATGCTTCATATGTTTATAGGTACTGAACTCTGAAGAAAAATGGTGATCATCATCATTGTACATTCCTGTCAAAAACACAAATCAAAGAATTTCACTGCACCAGACTCAGTTAAAAGCATATGTCAGAAAGGCATAAAGGGTTAATGATCCTCACATTTAAAATGTACTCTCTATTTACAGTCTGAATTTCACTTAAGACCCTCACCGCAGACTCTAAATTTATAAACCTTTGTTCACTTCTCTCAGTATAAGTGCTCAGGGCTTGTAAGATTTTGTGAGATGCCTCAATAGTCCTTTTATTTGCTTTTTCTAAAAAAGAAACACAAACAAAAAAATCCAACAAAAACTATCCACAAAAACCAACCAATCCTATAAATAGAGCCTTCTTTCTGCAACCAGTCTCCAAAGGTCACCTTACAATCTTTTGCTATTTCCCATATTAAGCAGCAATGCTTTTCAGCTGACATTCCAACTTCAAGTCATGCATATGAGCATGATGTAAGCTTGCTTCAGACCACAGTGAGAAGGCTGCAGACAAGACTGCTGTATAATTGCTGAGAAAAATAACATCCATTGTCAAAAAGGGCACTTCATCAAACAAAATTTAGCTGCATGAATACAAGTGTCTCAAATATTTTGTTCATGCTAAAAATATAGCACATTTATTAAAAATATATATTTATAAACATTGGTATGAACAGACACAGATGTTAAGCAAATGAGAAAGGAAAAATAACCTTGTAATGTATTTCTCCCAACAATTTATCAGGTTTAGGCAGACCTCGCTCAATGGAATTGGGTTTTTTCATGATTGCACCATATGTTCATTCTAAATAAGAAGCTTGTCACATTCAATGTAAGTAAAAGCAAAAACCAAGAGGAAAAAAAAAGATCCTTTGACCTAACAGACACGTGATCTGTGCTATGAAGTTATCTTGGAGTTCAATCTTTGCAGGTATACAGTATACACTTCTAATTGTATAGAGCATACAGTTTCTTTCCTTCCTTTTTTTCTTTCTTTTTTCTTGTGTGTGTTAAAACAACATGTCCCTGGTGGATTTCTTCAAAGCTACAACTTACATAACTGCAGTCATTTTCCCTCAAACTGAAAATCAAACCAAAAGGGAGAGGGCAGGACAGAAGAGTTAAGCTTGTTACTGTGTGAAAAAGTCTTGTTCAATTAATTGTGCTTCAGCCTTCGCTGCCTGCAGGCAGTGCTTTTATGATGTGTTAATATAATACAGAGTCAATTCTGATTAAACAACTTGCCAATAGTCAGCAATGTTTGTCATCACTCTTAATGGGCGTTTTATGTGGGCTATCTGCATGCTTCCTATTTTACAGCGTTGTGTAAATATACACAAAAATGATCACAATGAGGTTCAGAATTGTCCCAATAATTCCAAGCATTGCCAAGATGGTTTCTTCTTTGCTTTCTTTTTCTTGATTGCCTTTATCTTCTTCATTTCCGCTAGTGATTACCATCTTGGTGGCCAGTTTCTTTATCCTCCCCTTCAGGATAACCTAGATTGAGAAAGAAAAATATCAAAATGATTGTTAGTGGTTCCAAACTTGTATTAGCAGTGGAGTTATTTGCAGAATTTTTGCACCATAATGTGTTATATTAAGAATTCACTTTAAAAGGACTAATATCTTTACCAGTTATTTAGTACATTCTTAATTAAAGTGATAGTTCAGCTAGACTGGGGATTACTTATAACCTTCCATAACTCTACCTGCTTACGTGCCAGAAATCATTTGCAACACATATAACTCAGCTGTAATGTTGTTATAAAACTGTTAGAAATGCACCAACCAAGTGTGATTCCATTGATGTCACTGGGGACTTTGCTCACTCCAGGACTGCAGGAGAACCTCTGGTTAAGTTGCAGAGACCCTAGATTTACGCTTCAGTATGAAGAAGCAAGTGGGTGAGGAAAATAAAACTGGGAAGGCTTTATTTGGTTTTAATAGGAAAAAAATCACCAAAGGCAAAGGTATTTTGTCTCCTGACAAGAAGACAACAGTGACTTCCTAATAAATAATTCAAAACAAAAGCAAGACCAAAATAACATCTGTCTTGGCTTTTATTTTCCTCAGTCTTAATGTACGATGAAAAGTTACTTGCAGTGCAGTGAGCTGAAATGTATCGATCTGCCTGCAGGGAGAACACAACCATTTCCTAAGAAGCAGCAGCCCCAGCCTCTGAACTACTCAAAAAACCCCAGAAGATTCTTCCAGTGGGGGACCAGGCCTGACTCCCAGCACTGCTGGAGTTACAGAGAAGCTCCCTTGGTCTTCCAGATAGGCACTGAGACCTGGGTAAGCATTTGATTCGATAAATTATATTTTTTCTGCACTTATCTAACACTGTAAATTCTAATCTCCCTGGCAAACAAGAGAACTCCAGAAAACTGAAAGAGGTTATGTGGTTTCCCAAAGCCAATTGATCTGCCAACAGCTAGGTTCAGGCAATGCTCTGCTGTTGTCTTCCAAGCTGTAAACCATATCCCATCACATTTCTGCTGCAGGAAGCAGTTGTAGGATGTAGGAAAAAAAATGTTCCCTGACAGCTCCTACCTATAAGAGAGGTTTGGTTGGATGGGGAAGGGGGCACAGACACTTTCCCAATTCCTCCCTCCTCTGACCCATGGAACAAACCCACTAGATCTCATGCAGTGTTGGTGTTCAGGGTGGTGAAGGGATTCCAGAGAACAAGCCACCACCTGTGCAGACACTTATCCACTCCAACAATGTCACCAGAGGAAAGCCCTAACCTGTAGCTTCACTGAGCTCCTGGGCTGTGCAGCTGCAAAGCAACAACCAGAGTGCTGAAAGGATGGAAAAGATTGGGAGAGATTAAGATATCCTGCAATGGAGAGACTGAGAGGAAAACCAGAATCTAGACAAAAAAAATCTATGTTTTGTCACATCTGTAAGTTGTAGACAACAAGTAAGCTACTGGCAGCTCCCTAGAATAGATGTGGTGGCTGAATCTCAGCAGGTACAAGTGATTAGTGGTGAGTAAGGCAGAAGTGCAGGTCTACAGAGGTGCCACTAGCCTATATACTTACACTTGCATTAGCATTTCTGTGATTTGTCTTGGTGACACCAAGTGATTAAAAGGAAAATAAGAATGAGGGAGTCAGTAACCTGAAGCAGCAAACAGCAGATGCCAGTTCACAGGAGTATCAGGCAGACATCAGAGCATGCTCAACCAGCTGGTCTGCCCCAGTAGAGCAAAGCTTCAGAGGCATCAGGTACCTCCCAGAGAGGCTAGTTCCTGCTGCCCCCTCCAGGTTCCCTTCCATGCCTCAAAAATTCACTGGTCCACACAGTTTCTCCAGCCACAGCCACCTGCAACTCCTCCTGCAGGACCTACCTCTTCTAGCAGCAGAAGGGCTTTGTCATATTTGCCCCTAGCTGGTGTCCAAAGAGAAGGCTGGTTATATCTGGCAAGTGTCCTCCCTATGTTATTAATTGCCACTGTGCAGTCAGTGATATATTCACAAGCAAACTGGCTATAGGAATTCACAGAAGAATTCCTACCAAAGCCATTTATGTTAACCTCAAAACCCAAGCACATGCACTCCTTGTAGCATAAGACCACAAGCCCACATCCCAAGCTATGGCACACAGCCATTACTTCACCCACAAAGCTATGAGTCATTTGGATATCATGTACTTTTCCCCTTCAGTAACTGGAGGTTTTCCTCTGGCCAAACATTCCAATTTCACTGTTGCAAATACAATCTGATAAAATCCCATGCCTGGAACACAAGGACTTGAGAGGAGGGTGAAGTTCTTGCTCACTGGTTCCCACAAGAGCTGAATACTTTTGATTGAGCACTCTGGCTCCCACAGAAATATGGTCATACTCAAGCATCTTGTGGATCAAGCCCTTTAGCTCTGAAAAAAAAACTAGAGAAGATAAAATGGTCTCTCTGCATTCCATGGTTTGGGCCAAGTTTGCCACTTACATCAACATAAACCCACACACAAGCCAAATAGATCACTTAGACATGACTGGAGCAACAGAGGTGATAGTGCAGAGCCCCAGATGAGGTGAATTTTCACATACACTGTATCCACCTAGACTATTCAGTGTGGTAACTCTGTACCACTTGCACTAGACAATCTTATTTGTAGGATTAATGTGAGCAGAGGCAGCCTGGGGGCACCTGAACCCTTGTTATTAATATTCCCAGTCTTTTCTTAATACACCCAAACTGTACAGCAAGAAGTTAGTGTCAAACTCTTTCCTGCAGGACACTAAACCCTAAAATTAACACACATTTTTAAAGTAGCTAAATAATTCACAAAGAAAAAAACAAAAACAAAACAACAAACATATCAACAGCTATTAGATATAAACACAAAGCCTCTGGCTTAGCAAATCCTTGAGTTGTGAATTTTCTGGAAGCTAAGAGAGTATTCTGGGGAAGTACTACCTTGTTATTAGAGCCTTTCCCAGGCATTCATTACTGCTTTCTGAGAGAGAGGAGGTCCCTTGGCTGGACGCTCTCTGATCTGAGGTTGTACAATCACTTTTTTCCTCTGTGCAAATTCTAATTATTAGCAAGGAGATACTCAGTGCTTTCAAATCCAAACACCAACAACGTGACTTAGACTGCCAGATTATTTCTGTCCTGCTAAGGGGCCTTTACTATGAAGAAGGTCCTGAGTGTTATGCAGTAATGTATACAGGGAGAACCTGGTCACCAGGACATGATGAACATGAAGGCACAACAAGGACACAACAGCAGTTGATAGTTTATACATAGACTGATCCACAGTGTGATTTGTTGGAGGTCACCTCTGTTGCTCCAGTCACGTCCAAGTGATGTATTTGGCTCATGTTATGATGCAGCCTGGGACTGCATGAACTGCATCCTTTTTTGGATGAAACTAAACCCAAAGATGTACTTCAGGAGCTCTTCATGTTCTATAAAAAAAGAGAAATTTCAGTAGGGGTCCAGAAAAGAGCTAGTCTGAAGTAAAACCCCTGAGTGTAGTGTGGACAGTGGCACCTTTACTTTCCTTGAAGTGATTGCCTTAGCAGGCCCATATTGCTGATCCACATCCATTATTCTATACATGACCTAAACAAGGGGTTTGGTATTAAGAGGCATTTAACATTCAAACAGGACAAGACTAGGACCAAATACAATTATATTAGTACTTTGCCAAATATAGCACTGTTGAAATCAAGGTAAGCACTGACTTTGAACTGTGAGGAGACCAGAATAAAAATTACTTCTCCACATTTAGGGACTGACCTTGGGAGAAGAGGAGCATCCTCCTAATGTCAGACACAAGTCTTTAACCTTCACAGATCTCATGCTCAGAGCTGTATTTTGACTGTCTGGGGTTCGTGGGTGTCTTTGGTTACTGGGAAAATATTTGCTGCCATCTTTAGTATGGTTACACCAGTTAAGAAAATAGAAAAATCTTCTGGCTTCCTGGGTACCTTTTTTCAGCCTTTAGTCTCTTCTGGAAATGGGTTTCATCTGTTTGACATTATTTAATATTTTTAAGATTCTTAGGACACATTGCTCCTTTTATATTTTCTGGTGGCACTTCATGCTTGTCAGAAATACTCCTTTTCCTTATCCAGCACTGTTGCTAGAACTGCTGAGGTAGGACAGATATAAAGCACTAGGATTTACCAGTTCTTTATAAACTATCCATCTTACTTAATTACTACTCCATTATGAAAGCACTTTCCCTGTGTTTCCTATTTCATTTTGTAAGATCCCTCATTAACCCAACATCAGCCTTCTGAAAATATACATGTTCCAATGAGCTATCTGCAAAAATATCTGTATTCCATGTATGTTGCATAGTGCAGGGGAGAAAAGGACAGTTCGGTGGCTGGGATACTCCTTGCACTACTGCTGACTTCTGGTATATCTATGGGAAATCCACTTCATCTTTCTCTGCCTCACTTTCACAGAATCACAGAATATTAGGAGTTGGAAGGGACCTCGAAATATCATCTAGTCCAACCCCCACTTTCTCATCTGTGGGATTCTTTGAAAAACTGCCCAGACAAAGTAAGAAAATAATCCATAACAAAAGTGAGGCCCCACAAATACTTCCAAAAGATGGAGATGCTAACATGAAAAATTTGAAATCCAACAGGGCTATAAAACACACTCATTACCATCTCCCCAAACATGTGGGACCTGTTGCACATCACTGTTATTGCAAACAGTCCAGTGAACTAGGTAAAGCATTTCTAGCAAAAAGAGATAATCCTTACTTGTCTCTTTGCTCTCACTGTGAGCAGTGATTGAGGTAAGAGTGATGGCTTAGTGGCAGAGCTTTGCAAAAGGCAGCAGCAAGTGCACATTTGTGAATTTACTGCAGTATGTCTGTCATATCAAAGATACAAAGCACATCCCTCATGAAGCACCCGTCCCAACATATCTGTCAGCTTTTGAATATGCTGGCACCTTGACTTGTTCTTGAAAAACTTTTGTAATCTCAGATCTCTTCTCTCCAAGTCGTTATTTATGAGCTCCCCAAAGAGGCTGTAAGTGGAGGGCATAGCCAGAAGAAGCAGAGCTCCTGGAAGTCCAAGGAGAGGAGGACAGTCTGGGCTCTGCTGGAGCCCTCAGCACTCATCCTGATCAACCTATATGCTGTCATGTATTATCTGGCACATTGGAAAAACAAAAAATGAAAACTTCTGAAAAGCTCCCAGGCTCAGATGCTCAGCTGGTACAAGGCAGCCTCTCTCCCATAATTTCAGTTGAGCCACCTTTGTTTACACCAGTTGAGGATCTGGCCTTGTATTCAATCTAGCTTGAATATCAGCGAGCACAAATTTTGTATTCTTAATCCATAATCACAGACAATCACCAGCCAAATTGTTTTGATATTTAAACTTGTTTACAGTCCCCAGGCTATTAGTTGTGATGACACATTAAGAGATAAGAGAGCTTTAATTTTCTGAGGATAGTTCCACCCTCTGGGGATAAGAAACACACAGTGAAAACTTGTTTTGATTAGCAAACTGAAGAGGGGACAGAAATCTTACAAAGAGGAGTTCAGGTGCTGCCAGAGCTGACACTTTCCTTTATCTCAAAAAATAGTACTCAAATTACCAGACAGGAAGAAGCTCCTCAAGGATTTAACCCCACTCGAACATCACAGTCAAGTGGAGTTTTGTTCCTTTCCTTCAGACAAGTTCTTTAACCTCATTTTCCTCCAAGGGCAGACTCAGGAAAGTTGGGTGCTCAGCTCAAGTCCTGGAGAGCCCTCAGACAAGGTGCTGAGCAGGGCAGTTGTGTGGACACTGCACTGCAGCTACACATTCATGGGGAAGAAAGCAAACAGCACACATTTTGTGTTCATTAGCAGTCCTTTTTCTAAGGATTACATTGTTGTAGTCTCATTTCTGTGATAACTTCATATCAACTTGCAATCCTTGTGCTGTTTTGACTAGGTAAGTTCTCTCTTGAACTTCACTAACACAAAGTATTGTCAGCTCTCAGGCAAGATCCTGCTCAGAGAAGCACTAGCAGATGGAGGGACACACACTTTCATTTTTTGGAGTTGGATTTCAGGGAACTGAAAGGTATCATCTAAGTGCAAGAAAGGCCAAGAGAAGCTCTGGGGCCTTAAGAAGCTTCACTAAAGCTCATTCAGACACAGCAGCTTGCACAAGCCATGTGTAGTATGTATGAACAGCAGATGAATTGAAATGGAATGAGCAGAAAACTAATGTATGGTAGAAATCAGAATACATGAGAAAAGCAAGGACCTGCCATAAGAGAAGGGAGACAAAAAAGGGTGCCCAAGGAGAGGTCCTTCATTAGAGAAAAAAGATCAGAAAGAGCAGGAATGTGAGCCAGGTTCAATAACACTTCCCAGCAGTGAGCAGAGAGACCAGTGCCTGAAGCAAAGAGATGTCTCAGTGGAGAGAGGACACCAGCACTTATGTAGTCCTCAAGCAGGAAAATAAACCCACATCAGGCTTCTGCTATGCTAGCAGGTTTTAGTCAGTGGGAAATACATGCTATTTATAGCACTACAGCTAGGATATTTCTAAAGGTCTCAGCAATGTGAGACCTCCTCTAGAATAAAGGGAAGCACTCAGCAGCAAAGAGGTTATTCTGAAAGGGTAGAATTTAAATAAGTAATGCATTACAGGACTCCTTCTGCTCACCACCGTGGGTCTGATCCACTTTGTTCTGGCAACAGTTTTTGTCCCCGAAGCAGATCAGAATTCAGAGGTGGCAAAGGACACGCAGCCAGTTTTCCATCCCTTCTCATTTATGGCTCTGGGACCACACACAACCCTGAAACACTGAGGATATCTTAGCTTCATAATAAAAAGACCAAGCAAAATTTTTAATATTTTGAATACAGGTATCCTTATCTTAGAAGCAAATCTATGAGCTGTGGCAGAATAAAGATCCTTAAATACCAGACTATCACTGCAGACTCTCCTTCACCTGCCTCTACGCAGACTGTGCTGTTCACAGACTCACCAGCAGACTTTGGCTCCTCTGTCTGCAGCAAGGTCTTTCATACCAGGATTCATGCAGCTTTATGAGTTCTAGTTTGTGAAAGAAAACCTGACTGAAATGAAAGTAAGCTACTCTTTAATCCATAGCCACCTCCCCTTTGATATGAGATGGACTATGAAGAATGAATTGTTACTAATCAAAATTAACACCCTAAAACAAAACTGGAAGCATTTACAATTATAAATCCAGATTTCACATCTCCAGACATGATTAATTTTCTGGCTAGGCCCATACAGTGGTGAAATTTCAGTATAATTCTGACTGTTTCTGACTGGCCTATTCTGTGTTCACAACTCATTTTCCTGATACACATCTGTGCTTTGGTGCTTGGTGCTAGTGCTCAGAAGGCAAAGGGTTTGACTCAGTACTGCAGCACACAAGTGCCATTTATCCTCCTTTTTGAATACTCAGTATTTCTTTTCAGACCATTAGAAGCCAAAGAAGTATTTCCTCCCTCCCAAAGACAACTCCTGATACCCTCTACCAACAAGAATGACAGGATCTACATTTATTTTGTTTTCATGAATCCCTCTGCAATGTGTTCAAATGCATTGGTTCTAAATAAATACTGACTGTGTCTGCTCCATTTTCAGACAATTTACTGCTCTGCTGCAGCACATGGTGAGTGCTGAAAGATAAAAGTTGCATATTGTGTACACAATGATGTGGGACAGATCTCTCGGGCTCCCCCTTCATATAGCATCTTGCAGAGCCTGAGGGGCTCCTGTCCCAGAAGCAGCAGCTGCAGTGGAGGAGAGAAACAAAACATCAGACCCAAACAGGTCTTTTGTGTCACACCTCTGTTCCTTTCCCATCAGTAGGGAATGGAGAGAAAGAACTAGCCAGAGTGAAGATTTCCCAGAACTGTCTTATAATGTGTCCAGTAAAGCCAAACATGCTGTGGTGTTAGTGGACATACAAGTAGCCAAATGGAGGAGCCAGATCAGAGTCCAGCTGACTACATGTCCCTTTGCCATTAGCTGATGCCCAAAAGTGCACAGTGTGACAGTAGTAATGCTTACCCCACTGTACCTAACTAGAGTCCAGAAATCTGCAGCTCAAGCACTTCCTCTGCCAGAAGAAATATCTTGGGGTTTAATATCCCTTTATAGATTTGTTTTCTCTAAATTTTTTGTCTAATTGCTACTTGAACTCATGTCATTATGTTTCTATACATAATTATAAAAATACTATATAAATTATATATTATATATTTTTCTATACAAAATTATATACATAATTTTAGCCACGAGCACAAAAGTATCCACTTGTTATTTGCACCTGTTACTTCATTCCTCATTATGTTATTTGGGAAACAGCTAATAATTGGCTTGGATTCTGCAGACCTAAACCTCTTACCATGTTTTTAAGACTGAAAAATCCCTGCCTGTCTAGTTGTTTTCTCATACAGAAGCCATTTCGTGCTTTTAGTTATTTTTCTTTCTTTTCTGCTTTTTTTTCAGTTACACAAGGGTGTTTTGAAGCAAAAAATGACAAAACCTTCTGGGTCTGATGTACTGTGCTTACTCCAAAGATTTTAGAACTTACACATACAATATTTGATAGTAAGAACACTGTTCATCAAAAAAAAAAAAAGATAACATCTCTACCTCCCACAACCCAGAAATTATGATACAATTAAAATTTGAAGTTAGTAGTCAGATTTCATCTCTTAGTCCTTTGCCCATCTTTCCTGAGCTTAAACAAGCAGAACAACAACAATAAAAAAACCCCAATTTTACAGCAAGCATACATGGAGGCTGGCATATTCAGATTATGAAAACAACAAACCTCAAAACTGTTAAAAGCCTTAAAATTTGCATTTTTTCCCAGACAGAAGTAGCATTGGCTAAAATAGTTATGTGAAAGAATGAATTGTTAAGGTATCTCTTTCCATCATTTAAGATCTCAGAATCTCATTTTCTATTTCAAGGGCATCTCCAGGGTTCTCTTTAAGGAGCAAAAATACATTGAAGCCATGTAAAAGGGAGAAATGCAATAGCCAAGTCACAGTGAAAGACAGGTCTCCGTTATCTGCCAGAAGGCACGTAACCTGTGTCAGAAGCAATTTCAAGATCTGCCCTCACCACTGCACGTTAGAATGGAAACTAAGCTACTTCAGAAGAGATTTAAGTTGTATTAAGAGATGAAAAAGTGACACAAATTTGTATTAATTTTTGGCTATGTATCATCTCAAAATTCAGCTAAGGCTAGAAGATAATTCAGACTTGTAATGGATCAAAGCTACCTTTACCTCAGATGTGACCTCTCCTTACAAAACCAACATGCACCAGAAGAGCATCCAGAAGCATGAGGGATACAACACTAGAGCTTCTTTAGAAAAGAGCTGTTAGTTTGTGGGTACAAGAACAGTCTAGAAACTCTAAAATCTTCACTTTTACTTCCAATCATATCTTTAGTCCAAAACAAAATTACAACTACATTAAAGGACACTGCAAACAATTCTAGCCAACTGACACTTTCTGATTTAGAAAAGCTGTGTTCTGATTTTTTTTAATAACATTTTAAAATTATAGCCATTTGGTCTGAAATGATACATACATTTGTCTCAGGGAAAATGTTTTCTGGGGAAAAAATACCACCCAGTTTTGCTGTTTATGGGAATGATGCTTGGAAACCAATTATTGTTTTATCAATGCAAAAATCTGACCACTTTTTATGTGCAATACGCAAGACCTTTACTTTTGAAGTGAAGACTGCATTCTCAATTTTATTGTAGCTGAGATGTCTTAATATAAGAATTGAAGAAGGTCTTGTGCATCAAGATCAGTTTTGCAGAAGAAATTACCTCTTGTAAATTTTTTCTGTTTAATTACTCTCTTATCTGCAAACATCTTTGCAGCACTTCAGTAGGTTGAAATGACATTGACAGTTGTCAATATGAAAATTCAAAGAGCAAAAGATTTTCAGTTTGCTTGTAAAAATAAACTGTTTGGCTTTTTTTGTAATTAATTTGCAAAGACTATTCAAAAATGCCACAATTAAAGGTGATCTAGGATAAATTCAGCCTTCTTCTGTTCCTGCATTATCAAGTAGGCTTTAGTTAACCACTATTCTGTCCACCACATTACAGCTTCAGTCAGAGCACAGTGCATTTGGCATAGAAGAGGAGAGAAAAAAGCTTTTGCTTGTAGGATGCTTTGTTTTTTGTGCAGAATTTAAAAAGTGGAAGGAGAGTCTGAGAAGAGGAGCAGTAGCCTTTTGTCTGCAAGCGTGAGAAGTTGCCTTGAGGAACACACCACACTTTGTAAAGCTGCTCCCCTGTTCTGTATTTCTGAGAGCCTCCTTAGGCCTGAAGGCTTGAATATCTGAAAGTGGCGAGTACTGGCCGTTGTGGTGGAAGCCAATGGGAGCTGCATTATGTGCTGCCAGGTACTCTAAAAAGATTACATCAGGTACCCACAATTATGACTATTTGTCATCTTACTCTTTTCTGCCTCAGGTTACCAGCTGTACTTGGGAGTAATGATACCCAGAATTGCTATTATGATGCTGTACATGCAAATAACTTGACACTTGCACATAGCAGGGACCTGCAGAAAGGAACACCCTGCAATGCCCCAGAAGGAAATAATTTTTCCTTCACAGCGGAGTCTGAGCTATGCACTGAACAGTGAAAAGAAAATCAAGTATTGAACTCACAAACTGTGTCATCTATTATGTGCACCAAGCGAGGCTCAGATCCTGGGCAAAAATACTCTGTGACTGATGCACCTGTGCAAGGTGGCAGATTAATGGAGTAGAAACAATTTTACTTGCAGCATTTCTTAGCTTCAAGTGCTGAGCTGTGCAACCTTGATAATGTTCTTTTCACATACTGGTTTGTGTGTAATTATTACCTATATCAACCCAAATTTAAAAATAGAGCACTTCCCTATTGAATAGCTCTTTTAGGACACAGTTGCAGCCACTCTTGAAGGTGCCAATAATCTGCAACTCACACTGAAGGCTACTGGCACTGTCACAGTAACACTGTCCAAACTCTGACAATTTCAAAACCTTTTTCAAAGACCTGAGATAAGCACTTCAAAACAGAAGCTGCTAAAAATCCCTTGCCACTATTAAAATGTTAGACCTAATAAGATAAAATAACAGATAATTTGAGGAAGAAGGTAGTTTCTAAAACAAAGTTATCAAAGTAGGATAACACTCCAGGCAACCAACTCCCACACCTTTTATCATCATCATTAGTCATTTATATTGCAGCAGCATGCGGCAACCCCTGCTGACGTCTGGGCTGGAAACCAGACACAGATAGCGAGAATGCTACCTAGCCCAAGCAGCTTACAAAATTACAACAGTAAGAAGCATGGGAAAGGGAGGGGGGAGGAACAGAAGGTTAAAGTGAGTTGCTGAAGGTCAATTTCCACAAACCCAGCACAGCTAGGAGAGCCAAGCCCCCAGTCTATGAAAGCAGCTGCCTCTCTGGCTTGTGCTCAGAGCAAGCATGGCACTGGGGAGAGGTGGCAGATTGGCTTGCACTCCTGGGGAAAGGCGCCAGTTGTGTGGAGAGTAACACAGTTGGGAAAACAGGAGAGTGTGTTGATATATCTCCTCTTTAGGGTTCAGGGTAGAGCCCTGTAGATCAGCAGAGAAGTGGGATTTGAGAGTGAAAAAGGTCTTGATTAATTCACTAATGTCTAGCAAGGCCATCAGGATGGCCAGTGAAGAAAGGAGTATGGGAAGAGCTGGATTTCCTAACCCCTGTGCACTGGTACGTTGCTATAACCAGTGCTTTCTATTGGAAGTCGTAGATATCACAGAGTGACAGAATGGTTGAGATTGGAAGGGATGTCTGGAGGTCACCTGGCCCATACCCCCTGCTCAAGCAAGGCCACCTATAGCTAGCTGCCTAGGACAACATCCAAAGGACTTTTCCACATCTCCAAGGATGGAGACTCCACAGCCTCTCTCTCTGCAACCTGTTCCAGTTCTCAGTCACCCTCACAGTTACATGGTTCATGACACTCAGAGATTTCCTTTGTTCAGCAAAGGATGTCACCTTGCATATGGAGTAAAGCCATTTGGATTCATTTTTTATCCTACAGCTTATCCCTGTCCTCTTTAAAAGATACAAATAATGTGGCTATAGACCTAGAGAGACTATTTGCATATGTCTTCCAACTCTGTACAGTATGCCTAACAACCCATGTACTTTTTCTGTCTGCAGTGGAATCTGCACCACATAAGGAACATATTTTGATATCTGATGTAATGCAACATACAGATTGTGTTGCCTCAAGGTCATGGTAAATTGTATCTGTTTATATGATGCATCTTGACATACTCTAATGTAGTGCCAGTAATTTAAAACAATGCCCATATAAAATGTGAATAAGACCAAGAACATAGCCACAAAACTGAAAATATTTCACTTGTTTCTTATATTAAGACTACTCCATAACACATTAGTAATTCTTCTTAAGGATTTAGGAAGAAGAATGCATATTTTGTTACATTTTTCTTGAATGGACATCAAGACAAATTCAGTTCACAAAAGCTTGAGTAAAATTACTGTTTAAAGGAAAGCTAACTCCTGCCCCCAGAACAGAGAGCCAAATGTAACAGTGATTTTTTTCTTTTTTTTTTTAAATAAATAATGGATTCTTTAAAAATATTGCTTACAATAAAGAGGTTGCTAATAATAAAAAAAATATATTCATAGTGTCTCAAATATGCAAAATTGGTCATTGGAAACGATTACAAGTCCCAGAGCTTTTGCAATACTCAGGGAGAACATTGAGCCTTACTGAACTGGTGTGATATCTAAATGGGTAGCAACACATCTAGAAACAGTAGGTTGGTAATGATTCTTTCAACTTAATTTTCAAAACAAAACGTTTCTCTGTTCTGAATTGTTGCCCAAGATATTCTGCCTGTTCACACAGACCTGTTCTCTGTTCTAGCAGCTGTCATGTCATCCCTGTAGGACTGATGGTTTCTCCGTTAAGATACTTTGCTCACATTTGTAAAGTATATATTTGAAAGCCAAATGGTCCTCTAAGGAGATGTTTATCTATTTATTCTCCTTTGCTATAAGGCAACATTGAGGTCACTGGGAGAGAAATGAGTACACTAGTTAAAAAAAACAAACCAAACCAAACAAACAAAAAAAGCAACGAAAAACCCAACAAAACAAACAAAAAACCCAAAACCAAGCCAATCCCAAAACAAACAAAAAACCCCCAAACCACACCAACAAGCATATGGTGATGGACCATCTAAAAACCACAGAAGATTGCAGCCCTGCAATGGAACAATGTTCTTCAGGCTCTGGTGAGAGAAAGAACATGGGCACTAATCATAGAAGAGATATTCAGGTATTGCCAGTTCATAATATTGAAGGAAATTCTAATAGGAAAAAAAAATGAAGATCCTGTGTGAGTCACATATGTGGAATTTAAAAAAAAAAAAAAAGACTTAGGCCAAACTTCTCCAAAGGCCAAACTAAAGATTACTAATCATTCATACTCATAAGAAAAGTTCTGTATTTACTTTACTATGTATGAAAGGACTGGAAGGCAGCCTGATGGCCAAAACTTAGTGCAGGTTCAATTTTGGACTGAGAAATGATACCATCTAGTGCATACTCACAGACATTGGTAAACTCAGTTAACCTATTCAATGATACCATAGCACTCATATATTATGATTTCAGAACCTATCTGTGATGCAAATTAAACAGGCAGCTGTGCTTATTAGTGTTAGAGGTGAAAGGAATAAGGCTACATGACTGAAAAACCTGAATGTGCAAAGTGCTCTAAAATACAGTGTCACTCTACCACCCATCCAGAAATTCCAAGATGAAAAACTTTATCTAAATTCACTAAGATGCCCACTGATGCTCCAGAGAACAGAACTCTTTCTTGATTTCCAGATCAGTGTACCCTACTCTTTGGACCATGTTGCCTCTCTGGATTGTCTGGTTCAAACTGATGCAGCTCAGCTTCAGTTTATACTGGTTGAAGTCTTGCAGCATAAGCTTTTTAACAAGTCACTTTGCAGCACCAACAAAATAATTCAGCTTGCAGAAACATAGAAATAGAAACAGTAAAATATCTTTTGACCTTTGCTTTTGGCTACAGTCAAAACCATGTAACAAAAAGAGCAGAGAGGAAATGTAGGACATACACTCAAGATGATGAAAAGAAAATGTTTGGGCCTGAAACATAGTACATTGAAGAAAATATTCAGGAACAATTCATCCTGTTGAAAATATTCCCATAAGGCTGCAAGGGTCAGTGTCATCTTAAATTATGCACTTGCCAAGTGCCAGCCATAGGAGAAGACCCACCCACAGGCCCTACACTTTTGGGCAGCGGGTCGCTAAACACTAGCAATTGAGCTATGGCTCTAGAGACTCCAAAGAGGGGGTACAAAAAAAACCCCAAATAAAATGTTCAGTTTTCCTTTTTTTCTTTGTTTTGCTATTACACATATTCATCCGCTTTAGGAAAATTGTAAACATTAATAGTAACACTGTTTTGTCAATTCAGTGTTAATCAATCCCAATGATGAAAGAAAATAAATTAACACAATTAAAAAAAAATTCCTTAATTTGAATTCCTCTCCATTTCCTCTTGAAACAGAAGTAACCTTCCAAAGATTTCTCTTTACTTGAGGCAATTTTTCTCCAAAGACTTCCCAGCTGGTTAATTGCATTCACACAAGCCAAAATTAAGAACTCAAGCTAAGTCCTACTTTGCTTATCCTGTCATTCCTTAGCTTCTTCCAAACATCACTGACACATGTAACATATCCAACCCTTGCTCTCCTCACAGCATTGGGACTTTACGTTGCCCTCTAAACCACTCTTTTTCACACTGAATCTGGAAGTCATGTTGCACATGCTACGAGTCTGACAGGGGGCATCATTTTGTCATCCAGTGACTTTTTCTGTTGATTTTGGCAGTGGTGTTGCCTCAGTCAGACCACAAACCTGGCTCAGCTTCTCCGGAAGCCTTTCAAGTTTCAGTCTGACTGTTGAACCATACTTTTCAATTCCTTAGGTCTCCAGATGCCAAGCATGCTCCAATAATTCACATAGAAACTCTGCACAGTGACTGGTGACTGAAATGCAGCCAGTTCTCAAGTGAAGCACAGGCAGTTACAAACCAAAGAGCCATGCCAAATTGTCCAGAGGAGAGGATGGGATGATGATTTTTTCCTGAAGTGAAAGTGTATGGCAGATTCATATAGGGAAATTTCTTATTCCATGAATCAAAAGACAATCTTTCTTTGCCAAAAACTAAAGAGCCTAAAAGGTTATAACTTTACATTACTACAGCAATTATATTAGCTTTCCTGTATTTTAAAAACCCAAGACAAAAATTTAATGCTTCCGACTTTACTTTTTAAATAGAAAGTGAGAGTTACTCTAGACAAACTCCAACATAAAATCTCAGTGGGGCTGACAGCTGTGTTGAAGATTTTTCATGGTACAATCTTATGGAAGGATTTTAATAGTGGACTTTTCCCCCATACATCTAATATTTATATTATTTTTATTATTATTATATTTTAATTATTTATTATTTTATATATATGTCTGGGGACACATAAATCCACCTGCATCATAATTACACTTGCCTACATTTCATACCTATTATCAGACCAGGAACTGTAGCAGGAGCCCTAAGAAAACTGCACAATCTATTCTTCATGGGTTAGTAAGAGAGACTCCATTTATTTTTCTAAAAGGATTATCTATTTTATGGAGAATAAATTAATTCTGTCAAATTTTCAGGAAGCTAAGGTTTGGCCACCAGTATTTTTTTTCTTATTTCTGAAAGAAAACACTCAGAGGACTGCTGTCTTCCCAAGATCATCAGTTTTTCTTCTGGTTGTTCCCAATTCCTTCTTCTTTTCTCTAGTCCTTCCTTCATTCAAGCTTGCTCAGAGGGTCCAAGCCAAAGCAGGAACTGTTTGTTCACTAGCAGAGTGCAGTTGCAGGTACCTTGCAGAGCGAAGCAGTGTTACTGCAGCTCAGTGTGCTTGGAGGGGAAAAGAAAGACTGATGTAGGCTGGTGGAATCCTTCCAAGAGAGAGCTTAGGCTTGTACAACTCATAGCTATATTCAAACCTCCCCAAATAATCCAAGAATCCAGTCTTTTTATGGAAACCCACTGGCAGTGTTTTACTTTGAATACTGCTGCTTCTTGGACTACAAATGTCAAAAGCATATCTGTAGTGATGTGCTGCTCCAGGCTGGCCTTGGGAAACCCTTCATAAAAATCTGTCAGTGAGGTTGGGTAACTTCCCTCCTCTGACATAAAGTCATCCATTCTGGTCACAGCTATGCTCTCTGCACTCTCCCTGGGGCTAAAGTAAACATTACTGAGGAGAAAATGTGCATGACTTCCAAATGCACAGCACTTCACCACATGCAGGTATTTGCAAATGATTAAGGACAGAATATCTTTCTCACAGATACCTGCACATACACCATGCTGTACCAGCATGGTAACTGTGCCACCCTCTCAACACTTCACAACTTGAGAATAAACTCTTCTATGCCACACTTGCAATAACATTTTTGCTGTACGCTTGCCTACCGTAGGTGGAATTGTTGAGTGGCCACCCCCATGAGCACAGGAACATCCTTTGAGTTGGAAAGTTGATCAGCATGAACAAGCCTGGCCCTGAGGAACTGTTTCTCTGTCCTCCACTCTCATTAGCACTCTCACCTCAGATATGTGCTTCCAGAAGGATGATCTGCAGAGCTACCAAGTATTTATTTAAAGCACATGGTTTCCGCCTTTTCAAAGCACTGTATGGACTGCCTGCCCCTCGGTGCTACCAGGTGGCAATTGTCAAACAGGAAAATAGGGATTTGCAGAAATGACTACTCTTCATAGATGTCACATTGCCCTCTCTCAAGAGCCATAATCCCTCTATTAGCACAAGTATTTCTTGCCTTCCTTCTGTTTTCTCATTCCTGACTCCTTGTAGATGCTAGTTATTTTGCTGTCAAAACTGTAAACAGTAGAATATTACTAGGTATCTCATCAAAACAAGAATTGCAGGTGTTTGGTCTTTGTTGTCATAGTTTTACACTTTTTTTTTTTCAACAGCACAGTAAGCAAGGTATTTAAAATCTCCCAAAACATGGTTTATGAATTTCTCCTGTTCCAGCTTGCAGTCATTTATAACTGACATCAGCTGCACCTCTGGTGCAATTACAGGACTGCTGCACACGTAACTGTGCCTAAGGTAGCTCCAATGACCCGGTCTAGGGAATCCTGCTGTGGCAGGTGGGTTGTACTAGATGATCTTTTGAGGTCCCTTCCAACTCCTAATATTCTGTGATTCTGTGTAATGTAGCCAGGTAGGAGAATAAGTCTCCTAGAAAGTACAAGAGCCTGCAGCGGCCACGAGGAGCAGCTACCCAAAACCACAGCTACCTCCATTGGATGCACCCCACAGCCTATGCCCTACCATTTTTCCTCTGCATGTTACTTAATCCAGCTAGATCAATGCCAGCTGGGTACACTCATGCAGGTGGTTTGGTATGACTGTAAATAAACACCAAAAATGGAGATATGCAGTCATTTTACAAGGAGGAAGAAGAAATCAGTTCCTTTCATTGTCAATCATTTTCACAGTTTTGTGGCTGACAAATAGGCTGTTTGAGTGAAACTAGACAAGACACTTGCTGTATCTCAGAGATACCCAGTTGTGGAGGAGTTCTGCTAATGCCAGTGGGGATGTTCATGCACAAGCATTGTGCAGAAACACAGAGATACACCCTGAACATTTGCCAAAGCCCTACAGTACATGGCAGATAAAAGAATGGTAAGAAAGTTTCAGGGAAAGAAACAAAGTAGAAAGCCATAGTCTGGTCCTGTTTTTTACCAGAGCAAATTGTACAGGTGGTAATGATTAAAACAGCCAGTGGTATGATCCAGCTGTGGAAGAAATCAGTGGCACACTTCTCACAGACTCCTTCTACCACTGGATTAGGCTTTGAAAACAAAAGTTGCCTAGACAAGCAATAACGGCAGAAACAAAAAAAGTCTTCTTTGTAACTTGGTCACTCAAATTGGTAGCACATGTATTGACTCCATATCTCTGTGTTAATCTCTGAAAATAACCCATACAGTAACTGATCAGCTCCAGTAACCTCAAAGAATAGGACCATGTGACAATGAAGATTTGCAGAAAGTCTCTTTGTTTTGGCTGCTCTACTTCCATTTAGTAACAGCTTGTACCAAGAACAGCCCCTCCCTCTTGATGCACCTTTGCTTTATAGCTCAGATATTGAAGTAAAAGCGTAAAAACACCAACAGACATCAGCAAAGATCAGTGGGAAATGATCTTAACTGCAAAAAGTATTGAAGATAATGAAAATATTAATTATTTATACCAAAAAACCCCAAAACAATCTACATGTAATGTTGATAACTGGGACCAGGTATGTAGTAAAGGAGCTAGAGCAAATTACTCACCTTTTGGCCACCTTTTGTTGTTCTTTCTGCTTGGAGAGCTAGTTATGGAAGCTGCATTCACTTACAATTTAATTCTCTAGAAGAGGCTGATTCTCTGTTTATACAGTATCTACCACTGTCAGTTCCTGACCCCAGTAACTGATAATAGCCACAATCCAAGTGATAAGCACAGGACAAAAAGTCTCCCAAATTTCCAGCACACCCTGCTCTTGGGTAGTGTTCAAGTTCTTGGAGGGGCTCTTGCTGAGCCTTGCAGCCATTCTGAGCACCTGCAACTGCAGCAGGGCCAAATCCTGCCAACGGCTCACAGAAGCAGTTTCTGTTGCTGCCTACTGAGCTCTGCTCAGCCTTGTTGCTTCCCATGTGTCCTTCAGGACCTGTATTGCATGTGTGCAATAATAGATATGAGAGGTTTCCTCTGAACTCACAGTCCTGCACAAGCTTAAATTGATGTATTTAGGGTATGCAAAAAAGCATCAGCCTTGAAATTTTGTGCTGTATCACCCAATCAGTAAGCTAGAAGAAGTAGGGCCAAATCCTGAGAGGGTTAAGCCAGTCAAGCTACATCAGCAAACACCGTCTGAAAGCACAGACATTGTTTGGCATATATCTTAAATTGTCAGGAGGAACAGCCAGTGAGCAATGCAATACTTGACCTGTCAGCATGATACAGATCATTTACATAGCTTTTTACAAACATTAACAGATTAATCCTCACCTTGGGACACACAAGCAAGGTTCAGTAGCCCTGACGAACAGCTTTGAAGCTGACTCACACAGCGGTTGCAGCCTGATTCCAGGAGAACCCAACATCTTTAAAGCAGAGAAGGGGATGGGATTTCATACCTCCAGAGCAGAGGGGAAAAAAGCAGTGTGAAGCAGATAACAGCTTTGACCCAGTCCCTTGTGTCTTTGGGAAAGTGAGACTATGAGGACTTCCTTAAATGCTGATTTTCTGGCTTCTCTTCAATTCACACCAGCTGTGAGAATCCCAAGTAGGTTGGTAGCTCTCACTCTGGCACAAAGGTCACAGATGTGCTCATGTGTAAAGCACTGCACATCACGCCCAAAATGTGAAGCAAAACCAAGCAGCTGAAGTAGAAAAGTCCTACCTGATTCCAATTCCCTTACCTAAATAGCCTTCCAAAGCACCTCAGCTCATTTCAGTGGGATCTGTTTCTAAAAGCAGTAGTGGTCACATACTAAGACATGGGTGAAAGCTGAGTCTGGTTCACAAGGCTTGGGATTGGCACTGGGAAGTGAGACTCTGTTCATACATACATGCAATGGGTGGTTGTACCCAGATACATCATCATGGGGTTAATAATGTCTGTCCACATGGTCTGGGATAGACACAAAAAGAGTCGAGGGAAGTTTCATCTGTACAGGCATCCACTAGACGTGTGGGCAAGGAACATACGCCATGAGACTCTTAACATATATAGTAATTCATGCGTTGTAACTTCGAGAAAATTTTTGGGATTTATCCCTAAATAACTGATGTCAGGAAGCTCTCCTCTGTTTTATGAAGGAAATTGCTTATTGTTCCTGTCTATTCGCATCATATTCACACTGTACTACTCCTGTGCTTAACCTGCAGGGATCTAGAAAGATTGTTTCTCTCTTCATGCGTGACTTATCTTCAGCAGGGAGATGCTGCACCTCCATGTGAGGCTCCAGAGAAGGGCTGTGGGTAGGAACAGGTTGTGAGGTAGGGAGCACTAATGTTTCTGGTGTTAAAATCCCTGTGATGCCCATTTGATGTGCCTTCTTCATGTACTCATAAATCTACTGAAAGCCTGATGAGAGATCACAAAAGAATTTGGAGGCAGATTCATCAAAATTTTTGTAGGATTCTCTCTGTAACATTAGGCATAGTCTACCTATTTTTTTTTTTTTTTTTCCAAATGAATATAAGGCTTCAATGATGCTTTTGGTCTATCTCCTCTTGTGAAACATTACAGATATGACTTGTGGTCTTTTCCTGGCTTACTAAAATTCAATGAGGAGGACTGGAATTATTTTGTGCTGAGCATGAATGAGTGAAGCAGATGGTCTGTGGGCCCTTCTGCATTAGACAGACATTGAATGATTTTCAGGATAGGGACAATGACTAGACCCAAAGATAGCAGTGAACCCTGACAATTTCATTACAAAGGATAAGAACGGATGCAGAATTTGAGGTATAACAATAAGGAGTAGAAGTAACAGATCAACCATTTCTCAATATTAAAACCACATTACAAGGTAAATCACATGGCACCCTCAGGATGTTCCTAGTGACATGACACACTGAAACACTCTGAGCATTACATGAAGTCATACCAGAAATGCTGTTCCCTTTATACTGAGGTAACAATATCTCAAAGTGGCTCCTAAGGAGCAGGTACAATGTAGACTGTCACAGATTTTCACAGCAATGCTTTGAGGACTCATCCAGCTGTTCCAAGCTCTGGAGCTCTTTGGTGCAACATAAAGTATTTGCTATGGAACAAAAACACAGGAACCCAAAACAAATGGATATGACACCAGTGAAACAGATGACTCTTCCTAAGGAAAGCTTTGTTTTCTAGCTTTGATTGATACAGATAGAGATCAAGTACTATGTTCAGCAGCACAGAAACAATACTATCCTAAGGGCCTTTGTGCTTATCCATTAAGAACCACTTTCAAAAATGCTTTAAAAGCCATTCCAAAATCCTACCTTCTCCAGCTAAGTATTTTGTACTTCTTGTATATTCAGTGAAAAGTTACATTGATGTGAATACCTAAACAAAACCTCTCCACCAGTTTTTAGTTTAGGTACAAAGTAAAAAAAATATTCCAACAACACACAGGCCACAGCTCTTAATCAACATTCTTGCCATCTGTTTTCTCATCTAAAAAGATAAATGGTTTTGTTTTCAAGTGTCAGACTTGCTTTCCTCAGAAGGAATTTTCTGATACTCTCACTCGGTAACATCTCACTTTACAAGCAGTATTGTTAAAGTTTGGGATATGTCAATGTCCTAATATTTCTCATCAAATATATTACATTTTCACATAGAGGAGAAAGTGATGCTTTTCAGTATCTAAACACACATGCATAAAATGATAAGTCCTTAACTTCAGCAGTCAGAAGTTAAGAATATGCACTGCATTAATATCCTCTCGTGGTTAGGATTCGGTGGTCCCACTACTGGGACCCAGGTTCAATTCCTGGTCAGGGAAGCTTTGTTGTGACCTAGTCTTAGGGAATCTTGCTCTGGCAGGGGGGTTGGACTAGATGATCTTTCAAGGTCCCTTTCAACTCCTAACATACTGTGATACTGTGAAAATATTCAGGCATGACATGTTTTCTACTCACATCACTTTCTTCTGTCTAGCTTGGTTGAAAATTGGAGCAGGTATGCCTCTACTCTGTTTTCTCATAAAGAGCTGTACCAGACGTCCTTTAACCTTTGTTTGCAATCTGTTATTTTATCAAAGCTAAGTGATCTCGCTGGCTCATCAAAAGCCTTTTTTTTCTGAGGCTTTCACTATGAATGAAACTTTTTATTTATGTTTATGGACTTCAGAGGTTCTCCAATGTTTCTTAGCCAACTAAAAACCACCTTACCTGTCAAAGTTCAATAATTACCCCACTGTAATCATTAGATTTACATTTCTGATCTATGAATGGTGTAGAAAATATACAAATACTATAAACCTTATGGTCAGATACTCAAATGTATTTGGATCCCTTTTAGCTCCCTGATTTAAAAAAGAACTAGGAGCCATATGATAGGTTAAGTTCTAAATAACAGCACATGTTTGAATTTAAACATTTTAATGTATTCTAATAATATCTAAGGTTCCATGGAAACATTGCCAGCTTAACTGGTAAAGCCATTCAGAACCTATTTTATGATATTTACAATAACATATGTCTAGTTTAGGACCGAGGGATGGCTGGGGATGGCTGAGGATGGCCCTGTTCACCATCACTGCTGCTGAGAATAGGGTGCAGGTGGTTCTTTTGGCTTCCCTGAGCTCTGTTCGTTGGAGAACAGTATTTTGAAGCAAGTTATGCAATTGCTTATTATAATGAATAGTATGTATTGACTAAGGTATTCCTTTCTAACCTTCTTCTGTTGCAAGCCAAGTAAAAAGTTCATGTCAGAGAAGAAAAAAAAAAAAGAAAAAAGAGTGTACTTGATGCAGTTGGGTGCATTTTAAGCTCTCTCCTTAACATTGCTCAGGAGTAAAACACAAGTGAAGTTTCCAGTAGAAGCACTGCTTTTAATCAGACTTTCATACTCTTGTACACTAATACATCATTGGGTAAGTATGGTTCCTGTTAGCATCCAGAGATGTGTCATACCTGGAGTTGTATGAGTAGACCAGAGTGAGACATACCCCATAAGCTTGTCTGATGTTCTGCTGCAGAAATAATTCCAAAACTCTGGCAGATTTGCAAAGCTGTTTTTTCTTCTCAGCATGTACAAATTTTCCTTTGTGTTAAGATGCCAAGGCAGACTTTTTTCCCCAATTTCAGATATAATTTTAGCAGCTAAGTACTTTTTGTAAAAAATGTTTTTTCCTTTTTCATAAAGAGGATAAAATACTTAAAGAGTGCTTTGGAAAAGGAGGCATCCTGGCGTTAATAAGAATTAGGTGCCATATTCTCTGTGTCATCTTTTTGCTCACAAGTACTGGATTCATAATGACTTCTGTGAATTCCAGATAGCAAGACATCAATGTTTTTGTTTTAACTGAATTATTTTCTGTGTTAAAATTTGATTTACCAAGAACCCTCAAAACCATTACATACTCCCACAGCTATCCCTAGACCCTGACAGCATAAACAGATACACATGTAGATCCCCCAGAACCTGTATGGCATATTTAGGATATTTCTATTTAGTAATTTTCTGTTCAGGATATCCTTCCTCTGTGTAATAAAGCAATTACATAAATGATGGTTACATTCAAAAAAGAATGGCTTGGGAGAGAAAAAAGAATTTTTAGGACAACTATGTCTGACTGGAAAGGAAGTATGCATCAATAATTCCCTTTCACATTTGATACTTCAACTAGTATTAACTTAAAAGTCCAAATGCAAGTCATTAAGCAAAAAAATGAACAAAATGAAGAACAACCTTGGAGGGACAGTGATGAACTGAGAATAAGGACATTTGGGTTCAATTCCGAACTCTTCCCTTGCCAGTATAGCTTTGGGCACTTTCTTTGTTCCTCAGTTCCTTATCTATTTAATAAGGATATTAATACTTGATTAATTCTACTCTTTGCCTGCATGCCTTTTGAAGGCCTCTTGAAGGTTTTTGTAGTAAAAACTACTACTTCTGGCATCTCTAAAACTCTCGGCAAAACAGAGGCTTGCTTTTTGTTGAAGACACAAGAATTAAAGGAGGGAATCACAATCAGAGTTTCCCCTCTATCATAGCCTTAGTAAGAGCTGCTATTCAGTATCAGCAATATGGGGCTGTACAATATGTAGTGCTAAAGATGGCACTCCAGAGAGCTTCTCATTAAAGAACTGACCCATGACAGCCAATAAATATTGGGACTGCTATAACAGATCTTTTAAAAATATATAAAAATAAACATTTCCTTACCAAAAAAAGTGTTGCAAATTTTCCCTGAGGAGAACAGGTAACCAGCTATCAGTACAATCTCTTGTAACAAATAGAAGCCTGATTAAAAATGTTAAAATGAAATGTTGTGTCATTTTTAAGTCAGATTTCTATACATAATCAGATTTCTATACATAGGGATTTTTAGAGCTTTTTATTTCTTAAAAAAAAACCCAAAACATTATGCCTTTTCAAATGTTTATCCTGGTTTAGGAAAAACACATGCTGATCTAATGAAATTTCTTGTCAGATAAATATTATTTCTATGGCTACTTATGTTGAACTAAAGTTTAAGACTCATTTGGTTTTGGTTTGGGTTTTTTGGGGAGCCTTTCAAAGATCAGGTTTTTGTTGGATCTTAAATCAAGACAGCTCAAGGCATTCCAAGTACAGGAACTGCTTATATGTTCTATTATTAAAGTACATTTTTCCTATATACAAATAGTTGCTGCAAGTGTGGAAAGTATTTCCACTGTTCAGTATAACTTCCCTGATTATGCAGATGGTTCAAGCTCTAATTCACACGGTTTATCTAAAAAAACAGTTCAATGGACTGAAATGAAATGCATATGTTTTCACCATCAGACCTTCATTGAATACTATCTTAAAAGAAAAGGAAATTATTAATTAAACTTGCTTTGGAATTGACAGAGAAAGCCAAATGCAGCTGTTGTGCAAATGTTTAAAGTAAATGATTAAAAATGGTAAAAATTGCCACTAAAGTTCTATGTCACAGTAAATCATTGACAGAAATGTCTGCTAAAGACAGTGAACATCCTGTATCATGCAAAACCTTCTCTCTCAAAATCACACACATTCTGCAGAAAATAATCCACTATTCTTGCCACATATGTGTTGCTATTATAGGGATAAAAGAAACAAACAAACCTACTGTACTGGATAAATTGTAAGGGTTGCTATGATTGCTTTTTCTAATATTTTTCTTTCTTCCATAATGCATAACCTATCACAACAAAAAAATAAATCCTATGCACTGTGTTCTGAAAAGGTACTGTTTATAATGAAGGAGATATTACTTGTTATGTAACATATATCCTACTAATACAGACATTTATAAGCACACAGAATTGCACAAGGAAAGAAAATCCAGACGGTTTTATGCTTCCAGTTTCAATATATATCTATATCATGTAGGAAGTTTGCCATAATTATGACTTCATATTGTGCTTCTTTACTCCAAAAATAAATGTATTCCTAAATCAAGTGAAAAGCTAAACATCACATATTAACTAAAAATAATGTATTCAATGTAGTAGAAAGCTTCATAAGTATCCTTGAACCTAATAATAGTACTTTTATAAGACCAGTGATATTTTAAAGGAATATGATTTTTCCTGATGAGCTGTCAGAGTAACTGACAATACCTAGTAGAAATAGTAGTTAATATTGTCACAAAAATAATTAAGGCTATGAATGATTCCAATACAAATATACTTCTCTCTCAGATTTAGAAACCACTAATAAAAGTAAACTTTTGCATACTCTGATTATTCTTCAGTAACAACGTATCTGTACAGCTGCATGATCTTTAGGAATGTAATTAACCTATTTTTCTTGTCCTAATTACAAGGCAAAAGGATTCACATGAGTAAAAGGAAAAATGATTTTGTGTAGACGAGAGATACGAATTATGTCCAAGGCCTAGTAAATCTGTTGCCATGACAATCAAAGAGCCTGGTCTTACAAAACCTTTCATAATTTATTCACATGAGTAGTTCTTACTCATACGAGTTGTCCCATTGATTGAAGTAGAACTCCTGATGTAAGGGGAGATTCACGACGGGAAACTTGAATTTAGAATGCAGTACTTTTCGCACAAGGAGCTGAGGGTCTTACTTCCATGAATAAGAGCTTCTTTCAACAGTGAATATTGGAAGATGATATTTATGGGTTCTGTTGTCCTTCCCCACTTCTCCTTATTGGTTCTTATGCTAGTCAGACATTTTAGATGGTAAAATACACAAGAAATCTACTTCAATGCACATGTACATATTTTGAACATATGCTTACACCTGTCGAAACATACATACTCCTAAAATCGAGGCTAGTTTCTCTGAACTCCACTGAAAAATTGTCACTCTACAGGAATGTGCTTGTATCATCTCTGTTTCCTCCTACTGCAGTGGTTTGAAAAAGCTGCATTACCATTCCCTCCCTAAAAACTGCTTTAAGGAGTCCTTCACCACACAAGGAGGAGATGTATTGGGAACTATAACAAATTCCATCTTTTGAATAGGACTTAAGCTCTGATTCTTGTTCCTGAAGGTGTAGCCTGGCCTGGCCTTTTTGTTTTGGCTCTTTGCATCTCTTTCACCCTCAAAACCTGCTACCAGGAACCCACCACCTCCATTCCCAGTTGGACAGCACATGACAGCCACCACACAAACCCACTCCTAGGTCATCTCTAACCCCATCAAAAGGAGTGGGATTTACAAGGAATTACCCTTAGGGTGGGGGCAAGCACCTACCACAGTTTGCTTCTCAAGAGGCACTCAACTTTCATCTTCCAAACTCAGTGATCAGCCAGAATGTATAAGAGAATATATATATTTCACACCACCACTCTTTCATCTTTTAGTTCTACCCTAATTTCTGAAAATGGAGATCCAAGTAAACCAGGCTTTCTGGAAAACTAACCTGTTCTTCCATCTCATTACACTCACTATATAATTCCTGATCTGCTTGGCAATTTACTGATAATGACCCTAAATTCTGGTAAGTCGAGTAGTTAGTTAATAATATCACCTTTCATCTCCCTAGCACTTTTCATCCAGGAAGATGAGAGCATATTACAGCTGTTAACAAAAAATATCTCGCAACCTCCACTGAAGCCACTTATAATTCTCAGCTCCTTGCTAATACATGACAAAAATTACTTGATATGAGAACATTTCGTACTGGGTTGCTTATTTTATGACTTGGGTCATCAAGAGTAACACTGTCATAATTCACACTGGTCACTTTTTGGCTTTTTAACACGTGTAAAAGGATTTGGCTCACACTGTATCTAAAACACAGCATCCAAGTCTGCATTCAGCATTTGTTTCACATGGGAATCAAAACAAAGTAGATTTTTTTATACCTGCAGATCTTGCAGACATTCAGAATCCTTTTGTAGTTTTCATTTACTCGGATAATACTTATTCAGAACTATTCTTATGTTGATACAAGATTTCTTTTACCTTCTATTTTTGCCTTCTAGTGGTCAATGCATGACTGAGGTGCTGGGAAGGTATAGCACCATGACCCCAGGGAGGCAGACAGCGAGAAAGAGGAGGCAGGAGGAAGGGAATGGAAGGAGGGGGAAAGAGAGAGAAATCTCAAAGCAAATTCTTAAACATCTTCTTTAACATGAAAATATGCACAATACAGCTACTAATGTTCCAGTCCAAGTGCAAATGACAGCACAGGTGTGCACAAACACACACACACACATACACACTGTTACAAAGCAAGGGAGAAAGACAGAAATGATCTTACAAAGCTGCTGCAGTAATCAGGACACTTGCTCCTGGAAACAACCATACAAACAAACATTCTTTTAGCCATTTACATTTTTTCAATTTAGATTTGATCAGATTTTTACCTCTCACTGTAACAGAAATATGGTTATTATTAAAAGGAAGGAAAAAGGCCTTACCATGCAGTGCATCAGGAAGAGATGAGAAGCACAGAGCATGCTGCAGAGATTAAGCTCAGCATGGCATTCAGATATCCTTTAGAATTGAAGAAAATTGTCCAACCCATTCTTCCTAACAAAGTGGATAAGTTTTCTCTAGGCTTGAATTTTTCACCAGAAGTCAGATCCTTACAGTGCATTATATTTTCTTCTTCAGGAGATATATTTTCTCCAGTTAAGTTTCAGCTTCGCATTGCCATTTCCAATCATCTCTAAGAAGTTCTTCATTCCCAGATTCGTGGTGCCATCAGAGGGACTCCAAAGAAAATCAAAGAAAGAAAAAAAAGAAAATAATACCTTACCGGAGCCCTGAAATTACTATGCAGGCAAGAAGAAAAAAACACCCAACAAAACAACAGCCCCTCATTTATTCTGTTATCTATGTGTTTCACAACAATCAGTACTACCTCTTTGGTCTGATATATGCAGCTCTGATCACTTGTAATAAAGGAAGAGGCAAAAACTTTCCCAATTCACACATGATGCATTTTCATTACTACTGTTCAAATGTGCACTACCAAACAACCCTTCTCATCCTGAAAAATCTTTAAAACCACCTGACAGAAACATCAGCTGTCCCCTTCCCTTCCCAAAGAATATGAATAATAGAATTTATACAAAAGTGTTGGAGAAAGCTTGACAAATAACCCAAAAAATACGAATTAGACCTAAAAGCAAAGCCCTCGAAGCAGAAGAGTTCTTGAGCAAGGAGATACCTCGCCTGAAGAATTTGGGGACACAGGCACTAAGTCATCATAGAGAAGGAGAGGGGGGTAGAGAATCGTGGCTACTGGGGAGGTTTGTAGGGGATGGGGTGGGATCGAATGGATGTCAAGCAGGAGTGGGATCCTGAGTCACCCTCAGCCTCCTGCCTTCTCGCTTACAGCAGCTCGGGCTTCCCCTGCACTTTCTGCAAAGCATATTAATTGATTCTGGTTGCTGAGCAACTAACTCTGGGGAGCCACATCGACGGCTCCGGCTCCGGCACAGCTTCAGCAGCAGCAGCAGGGAGCGGGGATGGTCTCCCCACCTCCCTCCTTCTCCAGGGGCTCGCTCACCTCCCCGGGATGCCTTCAAGTGGTCTGCAGGGAAGCCTTGCAAGGAGGAAAAGCCGCCTTTAGTGCAGCGGGAAGGGGAAGTGGTTGGCTGCCCCCACCCCGTTCGGCAGTGGCTGTACTCAGGAGAGCAGCCCAACCTCCTGCTGGCAGCACCGTTGCAGCCCCAGAGGGTAGCCTCTGGCCCCGCTGGGCAGCCCTGGGAAACCTACCCAGCCATGGCGAGAGGTAGATGAAGCAGGGTGGTGCAGCTTCCTTCTGAGAATGGAAGCTGCGTTAACCCTCTGCTTCTCCAGGCATGCTGCAAAGCTGTCATTGAAATGACAAGCAACTCCCACAGTTATGCCAGCTCACGGGTTCAAAAGTGAGTTCCTTGCTGAAGCTGTGGCCACTTCAGCTCTGTCCCTGCAATAAGAGGGTAAATGTGTTACTTATTTCTAACTCCTTTATCATATTGCACTTCTGACAGGGCAGATACTTCTCTAGATGAAAGGACACACAGTGGTAAACCAGAGGCACCATCCAGAAGAATTGCCAAGATGTCTTTGTCAGAGGTGGCAAAATGGAGTGCTCTGACATAACCTTATCATTGCTTTAACCAACATGGTGTTTAAGATCCTCATAGAAGAGAAGTAGCAATGAGGCCATTTAGTCTAGGCCCATGAAAGAGATGGAAAAGCTGAATAAATGGATCTGGCTCCAAGGGGCTCCTCCTGAGTGCCTCAACTGATGGCCCCATAGAAATGACACAGAGGATTTCTGACAGGCTGAAGCCAAGCGGATAGATACTGAACAGGGCTTAACAAGTGCAATTTATGGTGGAGCTTCCACTGACTTCTGTGGCTCTGGAGGCTGAAAAATATCTCCAAAACTTCAGTGTCCAAAACAATACATTTCTCTTGTGCTCTCGTTTTGGATAAAACCTTAGTCATGGCATTTCCTCAGCACAGACTGAGCTGTCTTTCCATTGCACATGTAAGATGTAAGAAATGGAAAGACCTCATGATTTCTGTCTCTGTAACCTGGCAGTAAGTGCAGTATCAGATCTTGGCCAAACTGCTCACGCGTGATTACTGTCAAAGACCTGAGCTAGATCAGCTCTTTATTTTGTTGTAGTGATAGGACAAGTTAAAGAGCAAGGTCCTGAGCGCTGCCTTCTCTTGCAGTCACGTAGAAAGAATTATCTAATTATCCCCTTGAAAAACTTCAACCTGTAACTCATGCATACTAACTAAATGGCAAACACTAAGGCTTTGTGAAAAGTGGACAGGTTGATCTTAAGCAAAAGAATAACTTTTCTGACAGTAGCTAAGCCTCACCACACTCCGCTTTCAGGCTTTATAAAGAAAGATCTACAGTTTAACCCCATTTTCTTAGAAAAACCAGATGTTTCGCATACATTCAAAGCTAAGGAAGGACCATTAGATCAGGTTAGCAGAGCTGCTGTATGAAACAGATTGCAGAAAATACTCAGTTCATCCAATATGTCTATCTATATTAGCATATACTGGGTATTCTTAATCCCTCAAATACAGCATCAAGAGAAATATGGGAACTTCAGTATTTATTTAGTAAATCAAACTCATTTAGTTCCTATGAACAACAGAATACAGCAGGATATTTCTAGGAGACCCTGTATTTCACCTACTCTACGAAAATATATCTTCTGAGGTCTTCTAACATATTAACGTAAGTTAAGCACACTAAAACTACAAAAAATAAGCATAGATTTATTTTGATTTATATGGGCACCAATTCATGTAATTAATTTTGTATCAGTGTTTGGTTCTCCCTTTACCTCCTCTTCTGACTCTTAAGACATTTGTTTTGACTATCTCTTGTAGAGCCTCTAGCAGTGGTTGATGTAAATAATGTATTTTCTTGTGTTTCTCTGCTTATATATGACATTGCTTCCTGTAGCCCATAGGTTTACTTGCTTGCAACGGAGTGCTGAAAAATGACAAAAAGCAGGGTTGAAAGGGAGCTAAACAACCTCTGTCTCACAGTAGGATCGATCACTCACATGCTAGTCCTGGGAAACAGCTTTCTAACCAGTGCTTACAAGTCTGTTTTCTGGAGATTCCATGATTTTAAAAGGGAATCTATTCCAGCGCCTCACTCCTGTAACTACGAAAAGGGTATCTCTAAGTTCCCTTGCTGCAAAATTAAACACACTGTTTCTTGTCCTATTCACAACTATCAAGGAAAAGAGCTCCTCTATTCCCTGTTTTAACAATCTTTTGTATTCATTGTATCACTTCTCAGTCACTCCCTTTTCTAGATTAAAACCCTATCTGAGCCTTTACTCTTCTGTCACTTTTTAGGGAATGGTTTATCACACACTGACCCCTGGATCATAAGAGTGCAGAAAACTGAGTGTGAAATTACATGAGTATAGAGATGCACATTAACGCATGCAAAAATAAAAAATACCCAAGAGGCAACATCTAGCTGAGGAAGAGTCACATAACATAGGAAAGGGGAAACAAGGAAGGACTGCTTCATCTAGCTATGATAGTGGGATTAAATACTGTTTCATTATGCCTTTTTTCTTTTCTGAATGAAATGGGGTGACAGAAAGGAGGAGATTTAAATACAGCTAAGTTGTATGTGTCTGTCAATGAGTCCTTCTGACCTGTGGAAGACGACAGTTCAATTTAAGGGCATAAAAGAAAAAAGACTACTTTTTCCTTTGAATTTGTATAGCAATTTATCAAATACTAAATAGAATAGGGTAGCTGGCACAAGATCTCAGGTAGATAGTACATGAAAAATACAGAAATTAATAGAGAAAAGATTAAAGATAAGTGCTTGGGAGTGACAAAAGCCTGAAAATATATGACAGTTTAGACTAAGGGAACAACGAGATGTGGAGAGATTTCCCAAATCCTTACAAAGAAAATATGAAGTATAAGTGTGATAGCAAATTATTAATATTTTAATGTGCCTTGTTCTTTATTTTATTTTTACAAAGAGAAATACTAAAGAGTGTTGAAACTCTTTGTATTGGAACAAATATCACCAAAAGAGCTAGGGAAGGGTGGTTGAAGGGTAAAGCAATAAAATAAAACAACCATGGAAAAGAAGCAAGTCCACAACTGGTGATTTCAAAATGAAAGCAAACTGATGTGTAAAAGGGAGCCATTAGATTATTAAAATAAATTGTAGGAGAGGTAGATTTGGGGAAGTCAACAGTTGTGCAATTTTATATGTTTTTGTTTGGGTTTTTTGTAGAAAATGCAAAGCTGCTTAGATAAAATTCAATCTCTCACAGAAAGCAGGTACACTATCTTCTTTTCACTTACACAAGGTTTGAATTTAATCTCATATAAATGATTTTTATTATGCATTGAAAAGCCTAATGCACATGTTTTGTTCCTATTCTATTTCCTATTTATCTTTTCCCACCTTTCTGTCCTTTCAATAGTAGCATTAGCCTCTTTGAAAAAATAAGTGTCCTGGGGGCCTAAGGACCAGAGCAAGCTAGGACTCAGTCAGCCCTCATCCTGCAAGGGAAGAATACAACTGGTGTCTCACCAAACCATGTCAGTTTCTACAGCCAAATCAGACTGGCAGCATGCCTCCTGTTTTCAAGCCCTCTGGCTAGATAGGGCCTATACTACAAGACCTTGGGCATCAAAATAACAAGAAGGTGTAACAAGTCGTGGCAACCGGTTGGGTCAGAATCCCATTTCAGTTCTTAGACTGGCTCCTCTCTGTTACTGAGACATGATACCAAGAGGAAGACCCCAGTGAGACAAATGGGATGAAAAAAGACCTTTCTGTCAGTATGTCCTTGTCCAGGGTGTAGGAAAGGACCAAATGGAAGGATGACATTTGAAGAAGGTAAGTGAGGGCTGCAGCAAGTGCAAAGTGATGGCCCAGGGTAGGGAAATGTTACTGTTCTCTGGCTTGGGTGTGGATGCCTATGCTGCAGGGAAGGGAGGGTGGTGAGGATGGACTGGCTCCTTCCTGTGATGGCCAATTACTGTCCCCTAGCCTGAAGCAGAGAAGATGTGGGCAGAGGCTGTCAGGCTTTTAGAAACGGAAGCAGAAGATCTCCCTGTAATCTCCCTGCAAGTGTCAGGAGCAGGGAAGTTAAGGGAGCTGTAAGCAGAGGTGTGTCAGCATTGCTCCTGGGGTGCTCAGATTGCCTCATCACCCACTGCCCTCAGGACATGCCTTCCCACAGCACCTTACAGAGAACCACCTGTGAAGGCTGTGAAGCAAATGACAGGGGAAACCTTTCCAGTTCACCCAGCTGCCAGTCACAGTATCCCTTGGCCACTACAAACAAATGAAATGATTTACCAAAACATTGGCTTTCATTGTAATCATAGTTTAAAACTTGCTAGAAACAGTCCCTTTATCCCTTGCAAGCTGCACCTTACCCAGGAGCTGCCATTTGAGAAATTAATTAGATTTTAAAAGCAATATTGTATGCAAAGTATGCAGTATTCTAACACAAATACCAAGATATGCACAGATCAGGGAAATCACTTAAAGTATGAAATAAAAGGTATAATTATGAACCAAATTTTAATTAAAAACCTGTGAAAATAATTTGCAAATAAGTTTTCTGGAAGTGTTTTTCATTTTGGGTTTTCATTATCTTGTATCTCAATTACTATTCAGTCAATTGCAGCCCAAACTGAATCGATTTCTTGCCTTTTTCCTTTAAATGCCATAATACATGGATAAGAGTCTGAGCTTCAGTGAGTGCATTTCCAGATCATTGTCAGTAATTAATTGGAAAATCTAACCGTAAGAAACAGACCTTAAAAAAAAAAAAAATCCAAAAGCATGACAGAGGAGGTACAGACACTTCCTGCTACCTGCAATATGCCTAAAAATGATTTCTAACATACTTTAAATATAATACTACTGAAGTAATCACTTTTACAATTCTATATAGGAGGTGGTGTCATTCTTTTCTAGTTTCCATCAGTGCAAATCAGAGTAGGATATCACAGTTGTTAAAAACTTGCAACAGTTCAGAAAATAGTACAACCAACTGCAAGTAAAGCTAGTAAAATGCAAAATATTTTAGAACTGTTCTCTTTTTTTTAACATAAATGCTGCTTTACTACAACTTAGCCACTAACTGACTAAGGAATGCTGAAAGGTTACAGCTTGTGGTTATGATTTTGGGGCTTGCTCATACTTTCACAAGTTAACCTGAAAAAGCAATGTAATGGATCCGATTCGAATTTCATTTACAGAAAATACACTTCCTGCATTCACTGATTTCATAGAAATCACCCTTAACTTACATCACAATAGATACACTTTAATAACTGTTCATTGCAGAATTAGCTTTAGTCTGAATTTGCTATGTACTGTAAGGTAACACTGCTTCCAATCACTCTAACACTAAACCCAGCATTTCAATATAGCTGTATCAAAATACATACATAAAAATGTGACTACCTGGCTTGCAGCACAGCCATATTCGTAGAGTAGAAAATACATACATTATCCTTTTTCTTTAGAAAATCTGTTTTGAAATGAACTCAGCAAACAAATGGAAAAAGAATGAATAATCTCAACTTATTTTTAAAAGAGATATCTTTACCTAAAATGCCATTTTGCATAAATAGGATGCAGTGGTAGTAATATTTTGGGGGATTCATTAATACTGTACACAAGTCACTCCACCACAAAAAGGGGTCTGATCAAACTCCTTTGACCTAAGTAGCAAAATGTTCCCTGATTTCTGTGGGAAGAGGAATGTTCTCTGTACTTAGGAGATACTACAGTCTCAGACAAAAACTGTTGCACCAAATTGAGGCAGACTTGCACCTCTAATGCTGTTTGAATAGACTACTTCCATGTGTACATTAAACCACTTCAGAAGACAGGTACTATTTTCTGAGAAGTGGTGATGTGTTTGCAGCATCTGTGTTCAAACTGGAATCTTGTTAGAAAATCAGTGATCTTACTGTACAGTCATGTAGTAAGATAGGACACGCAATGCACAAATTCACTGAATCCTAAGGGTGATCATCTGCCTGAAATCCTTTTCTAGATAAACTGTTCACACATGGTAAAAAAACCCTCTCAAGCAGCAACAGTTACTGCTGCTGAATAAATATACACATTATTTCTCAACAGGCAATATACCCACCAGGCAAAAAAATAATAGTATGCTAATGAAGGATTAGACAAGCACTGGCTAAATTAGTGCTACTACAGTTTTGTTAAGCTCTTGGGTGTGTATTACATAACATTACTATTTAATACCATAGAACAAAAATTTATTTCTCTCTGCCCTTCATGATATTTTTTTCTTCTTTTATTTCTTTCACAGAAGAGGTGGAGAATTTATTTCCTAGATTAACTTCTAAGAATGAAGAAAAGTAACATAACCTGAATATCCATATGATTTGCACCTAGAGCTCTTAATTACTGCATTACACAGAGGATACTGCCAGAATGGATACTGCACAGTAATCCTAAACATTATTAAATATTCTAAAATGCAGAGTATGAGTGTGGCATGATGCTGCACAGTACTTGAATAAACTCACTTTGAGGAATTTGACAGAAGCCACATTTGAGTAACTGCTGGCATTACTAATCTGCATATTGTTGTTCCCCAAAATCCCAGTATTTTGACTGGAAAGCCTTTCAAAACATGCCTGTTTGTTCTTAGCTTCACAAAAGACTCATCAGCCAGTTTGGTTTGGTTTTCTGTTTGCTGTTATCAGAGGTATCTTTGTAAGCAGCTTTCTGGTGACAGTCACTGGGAATAGAGAGCAAGTCCCCAAGTTCGACAAAAAGTAACCCTTAACCAAGGGGAAGGCAAACCCCACCAGCCATCCACTGTCAGGCTCTTTTAAATTCTTCCGAAGTAATTACTCACTCCACTGATTAATGTTTTGAAAATGTTACAGATGAATAAACCACAGGTATTCAGAAGGATTCCTCAGAGCCAAAAGGTAAACCCAAAATATATAAATACAGATCCACAAGGTACTCTGAGGATCTTTTTTAAAAAAAGCAATCAAACCAAAACCAGCCTAAATGTGTTAGCCTTTTACTATATGTATATTCCTCAAGTATTCCATTTGGTTTTAGGCTTTTCCTTGCTGCTGGTCTCTGTTTAATTAATTAATAACAGTGTTTGCACATCTTGAATGCTTTGTTTTAATGTCTCACTCCTTTTTGTGGGTTGATCTGCTGTGAGATTTTAATGAGAGCCATTTCTCATGTTTTTATGCAGAATTATACAGAGGAGAAAGTGATAATAACTCAGTCTTCTGTTAATTACACATCTAATTATTCTTAGAAGTTTATTTATAGTTGTGTCTGCGAGCAGGTTTTATTTCAATTATCATAGCCAGATTGTAAATGGAGTTTAAATTAATGGCTTTCTGTAAACAACCATATTTTAAGAAAATAAGTATTAAGATTTTTTTTAGCCCAAAATACTCTCTTCTCTGATAGTCATACTTGTAAATAAAAATCTTAGAGAATCATGTAAAATCTTTGTCCTTCAATAACAATAGTACATAAGCTAGCAAATGTTCTCAGAGGACAACAAAAAATACTTAATTAAGACAAAAACTGTTTATGGTCAAAGGATATTTTTTTCTTTTTTTCTAAATGGTAATCAGGGCTTTTATGTTAAAAGTCTTCAAATAGGAAGCCTCACCTCTAGAGGCACAGCAGTGCCATTACTCAGAGGGAATAAGTGTTCTTTCAACAGTGAAAGGGAAAGAAATATCTATTTTTGATGCTGCTAGATTCCCATTTGCAAGCTAGGAAACCCCTTGTTTACTGCAGTAGTTCTACAGTGATGCAAAACTCATCTGAAACATAATCTGCTCAGGATCTCAGTTCAGGAAAGCATGTTTTAAGGGAAAAGCTGTTCAACAAAAATCATCTTTTAGAAGGTACAAATCCTATACATATGATTGTATTTATCATATGGAATAACGTTGTTATATGCAGAGTAATCAAACTAGAAGTAATCATAGGATGACAGAAAGAGATTTAGACACAGATATTTCACTGTACACAGATGACTGACATACAAATCCTCTTCCAATAGTATAGAGATGCATACAATAGTTGCATATGTTAGGGATTAATTTGGAGTGAGAATCTAATCTTGGTTACGGAAAACAGTAATATTTCTTATAGGTAGTGCAACTGTAACCTGACAGAAAATATTGTGCAATATTACATATTTAAAATTTAAGAAATATGGTTCGCCTTCCTATCAAACAGATTTGCCTTCTACATCAGTCCCCTGCAAGCCCCTGCCCCCTTACCAAAATAAACACTAGAAGCCTGTGAGACTTACCTTACAAGAGACGAAGAAGTTTTAAGCATCAAAGTTCTTGTGACAATCACCCAGTAACATTTAGCTTACGTAGAAATAATTACATTCTTCCATCTTTTAGCTTTCTCAGTAAAAGAAAGCAGGTGATGGATGCTAGCAGCCTTGTTAAAATATCACTGTAATCCATTCAAGCTCTGGAGATTGCTTAGAAAACCAAGTCATAAACATGCAGTGTCTACAGCTTCACAAGCAGCTCAGCATTTTCCAAGCATGTGCACGTCTTCCTTTTCCAATACTGTACTTCACAGAGCACTCTACCTATCTTGATTTGAGTAGAAAGACCACAGTTGTTGAAAGTAAATTCTATGTGAATGAAAGAGTTTGACACATTTAAGCTTTCTCACATCATATAATGATTTTAAGAGACAGCCTTTAGATTTTTTAGTTGTCGGTCTCTCCTCTTAAAAAAAAAAGAATAGAAGAAGCTTCAAATAGAGAAGCAAGGAAGAGGCTTTAACAGTTCAAGAAGCAGCAGGCAAGGATGGGTGTCTTGTGATTGCTTTGAGTTAATACTCCTCAGGGGGAGATGAAAAAAGCACAAATACAGCAAAATCTGTCTTACAGAGTAAAAATCTGTTGTATAAGCCAGTCTCTGGCAAAGCTAAACAGCATGTGCGTTTACTCTGTTAATTTCTAACATGCCAGAGCGCAAAAGAAATTAGAAGCTTTCTGTTTATTAGAAGCAAACAGGTAGGAAGAAGGAAAGAAAACTCAGTATATGTAGCTACTGTAGTTGTTTCTGCTCCCCTGAGATACATATCAGATAGCTCCAAAATGTATTGGAGATGTGTATATGAAAGCAGCATTTATCAGCACTACAGAACATTTTATTATTACCAATAGAGCATAAGTGGAGAATGAACACCTAATAATGCTGCATCCCCTAGATGGAAACAAACACATTTGTGAGTGCTCTGTCTATAGCCTAAACACATCAGGTTTTTGGACTTTCTGGGAAATATGATGATGAAGGCAGTTACAAGAATCATAAGAGTTGAACACTTTGGAATAACTAACCCAATTACTGGCACCAAGCAATGAGAACTTCCGGTTAAAAAACCCTAATTGGAATCCCACTGAGGCCAATGACAATAGATTTTAAGGGACTGTGAATGGGGACCTTTGACAGCTCTCTCCTGTATTCCTAAGCATCACTACACAGCTAGACCATAAAGTCATTAAAAACATTTTGGAAAGAGCTGACTGAAACCCTGCTCTGATCTGAAGTTCTCCAGGACGTAACAGTGTGATGCTGGATCTGAATTTGCTTAGGTAATGTATGGAGCACAAACACATGCCTGTTCCCTTCAGGGCCATAAAGAAAACATTCCATTTATTTGTGTGATGAGCCCAGTCACAGACCAAAATGCCACTGAGTCAAATGCTATTCAAGCATAAAACAAAGAAACTCCCCAGCTGTATAAACTTACAGTCCAGCTGTTCCCTTTCATGCTTTCCACACACACTGCCCACCTGCATTGCCACCAAATATTGCAGAACACAGGATTCTTGAATTTGAAGCTAATTATTAATGCTGCCATATTTGGGGTTATTTTTTTTTTCCTCATAGCAGAGCTTGATCTAGCCTTTTACAATCAGTGAAAACATCACATTTGAAAAAGTAAAATTAAATCAACCCTTATTTGAGTTACCCAAGTTGTTTGAGAGGCTGGCGTAGATCATCCTGAGTGCTGTCACACAGAACATACAGGACAATCAGACAATCAAGCCCAGCCAGCACAGGTTTATGAAAGGCAAGTTCTGCTTGGCTAACCTAATCTTCTTTTATGACAAGGTGACCCACTTAGCATATGAAGGAAAGGCAGTGGATATTGTCTACCTAGACTTTAGTAAAGCTTTTGACACTGGCTCCCGCAGTGAAAGTAGTGACTCATGGTTTGGACAGGAGTATGCTTCAGTGGATAGAAAACTGGCTGGATGGCTGGGCTCAAAGTCTTGTGGTTAAAGAAGTTAAATCCAGTTGGTGGCCAGTCACAAGCATTCACCCAGGGCTCAGTTTTGGGGCCAATCCAATGTTTAGTATCTTAATGAATGTTCTGGATGAGGGGATCGAGGACACCCTCAGTAAGACTGCAGATGACACCAAGCTGGGTGGAAGTGTTGAACTCCCTGAGAGTAGGGAAGGTTTGCAGAGGGATCTAGACAGACTGGATCAATGGGCCAAGGCCAATTGGATGAAGTTCAACAAGGTCAAGTGCTGGGTCCTCCACTTGGGTCACAACAACCCCATGCTACACTACAGGCTTGGAGTAGAGCGACTGTAAAACTGACCAGCAGAAAAGGACTTCAGGATATTGGTAAACAACTGGCTGAACATGAGCCAGAAGCATGACCAGGTAGCCAAAAAGACCAACAGCATCTTGACTTATATCTGAAATATTGTGGCCAGCAGGACTAGGGAAGTGATTGGACACGTGTGCTCAGCACTGGTGAGGTCACACCTCAAATACTGTGTTCAGTTCCTCATTACAAGAAGGACACTGAGGTGCTGCAGTGTGTCCCAAAGAAGGGCAACAAAGCTGGTGAAGGGTCTAGAGTACAAGTCTTGTGAGCAACTGAGGCAACTGGGCTTGTTTAGCTTGGAAAAAGAGGCTGAGGGAAGACCTCTGCAACTACCTGAAAGGGTTGTAGTGAGGTGGGAATCAGTCTTTTCTCCCAAGTAGCAAGCAGTAAGACAAGAGGCAATGGCTTTAAATTGCTCCAGAGGAAGTTTAGATTCTATATTAGGAAAATTTCTTCAACAGAAGGGTTGTGAGACACTGGAACAGGCTGCCCAGGGAAGTTGTGTACTCACCATCCCTGGAGGATATTTAAATGATGTATAGGTGTGGCACTTAAGTACATGGTTTAGTGGTAACTGGGTGGTGCTAGTTTAACAGTTGGACTTGATTGTCTTGAAAGGTCTCTTCCAATGAAAATTATTCTATGATTCTACATGCATCTGTGATACACTGAAAATATTAAATATAGAGGGGAAAATGGCCATGTTTCACATTCAGGCTCTGAGAATCTGCACACAAGATGCAGCAAATTCCATTATCCTTGGCAGAGAAGAAATCTCAGGGCTGTGCTGCTATTGTAGCACTAAATTTAGTCTGAATATTCTTTCTTTGCTATACTCATATTTGTGTATTGTGCCATAATCCAAGTATCCTGGGCTTGTATGTGCATGGAAATCTGCATGCCCTTTGATAATGTTTTGGTTTCTGATCTTGTAGGGGAAACATTTGCTGATATGTCCCTAAGCATTAGATATACTGGCAACTCCCTCTCAATATCTGATGCCCAGGTAGAAGGCAATACTCTTTCAGCAATCCCACTGCCCCTGGGAAAGCCACAGTTAGGAAGGTGTGAACACAGGTTTTTTGAGCATTGCAGAGGAAAATGCAGTCTGCCACTCTGACCAGCAACTTTCAGTGACATCTTGAGTTGCATCAACTCCACTCAGACCCTTCTGGGTCCCTAGGAAAATATTCCTTTTCCTCGTCAACTCTGCAGTTTGGCTGGGTGTTTGCTTCTTTCTGGAGTCTTCCCACTAGAAAAGGGCTGCTTTCTAGTCAAGCCTTTTGACAGAACATCATATGCAGTACCCTCATGTTAAAAAAAAAGAAAGAAACAAACAGAAAAGCAGCTGCACCATCTATGGCAGAATATGTTGTAAGCAAACAGCAGCACTTCCACCCAGTAAGGGTCACTGACACTAATGCAGCATGCAGTGCTTTCTGCACATTAACGTCTCTTTTCCACTATATTAGATTGGTACCAAAGATGAAGGGTTACCACCAGCAGTGCCACTGCAACAAAGTCTCTAGTGTTATATGGCAGAAATCTCTATGCTTATCCTGTTTTCAACTTACATTTGACTTCTAAATATGCTTATCATGCACTCTGTCTTTTTAATATGCAGAGGGTTCCTATTTTGGGTTCCTAGCCTGAGAAATTTTAGAAGAGGTCTGACATTGAATGGAGTTTTGAAAGGCTGGACCATTTTGACACTGAGCAGCAGGAGGAAAAAAAAATAGAAAGGGATACACAAGGTACCAACAGCTTCTGTCAAACATAGAGGCCAGTGGCCACAAAATTTGTCACTATCTTGTTCAGTATTAAGAACTTCAACATTTTGACACTACAAAGGGCACCTACCTCTAGAAATCATTTTGAATGCCTGAAATATCCCTCTTCCCTAATGTCCAATAATCCTTCTGTAAAAATGTTTGCCTTATATTTTGAACAAAATACTTCCAGCACTCAAAGATACGTTTTAGGAATAGAGGTCAATGTGTGTATGTCCCAAAGCTAGGATATTAATAACACTAGAGGATCTATAGTTTTCCATGAGACATGGCATTTCAGCAACTGACTGTAAAAAATTGAATTTGGTCCAACGGTTGTTTTTGCATAGGAAGGTGACACTATCCTTGCAGAAGGCTTATGGGTACCCCCCTCTAATCCTGAGAGAGTCCGAGTGTCCCAGAAAAGACTCTGTGCATCTTCAGCTCCTTCTGAAAGTCAGCAGGAACCAAATGAGGGTATACAGCCCCTCAACAAGGCAGAATCCTAGCAAGCAGGATATAATATTGTATTGTGTCATTTGGATTTTCCTACATATTATTCTGAGATGAAAAAAACCTTTAAAAGACTGGGATCAATTTATTTTAGACAATACATCCATCTTCCTAAGCACCAATGACCTCCTTATGTACTTTTTCTTTGCATTCTTCTCAGAGAATCCTCACCAAAGCAATTCTCTCTATGCATCTTGGCAAGTTATTTGCACTAAATAATGTATCCTGTACAATTTCCTTGGCAAAATGTAATCGAATGACAAAATAGTCCCAAGACCTAAAAGGAAATGCTAAAAACCCATAACAGCTACTAAAAATTATCACTGTCCAGGGTGCAGAGTCTTGTAAGAAGGAACAATAAAGCAACACAGAAATAAATGGTATGGAAACTGATATCTTTAACAATTATGTTACTTTCATTTATAACCAGAAACATAAATCACACAGAATCACAGAATATTAGGAGTTGGAAGGGACCTCGAAAGTTCATCTAGTCCAACCCTTCTGATGCATTCTGTGCATGTCCATATTCATATCCAGCATAAATTTGTTTTTTCTTAAAGAACATGTCCCTATCCAGAAGAATATGGAAGTTGAGTCAGCATGCTGAAGATTCAGTTTTGCCTTAAGTTCAGCCCTATTTTTTGTGATCACCTCTACTTGTAGCAACAGCAGTAAGAAAATCAAGAACTGTTTTTAGTTTTGATTAAGCTCAAACATTTTCTTTATCTCAGATACAAAATCAGTTCCAATACTGCAGAGGTGAACAGGCTGCTGTTGGGCTATCTTGAGATAGTCCCATAGAGATCCAAGTATATTATGTTCCCTGCAAAAGAGTAGAATGTGTGTGTAAATATATCATGAACATGAGGGCCCTGTGTGATTCTCTTCAGTTTTGGGCTCCTCACTACAAGAAAGACACTGAGGTGCTGGTGCCTGTCCAAAAAAGGGCAACAAACCTGGTGAAAGGTCTACAGTACAAGTCTTACGAGGACCAACTGAGGGAACTAGGGCTATTATTCTAAGGAAGAGGCTAAAAGGAGAAAACTCATTCTCTACAACTACCTGAAAGAAGGTTGTAGTGAGATGAGGCTGTTCTCTTCACCCAGGTAGTTAGCGATAAGACAAGAGGAAATGGCCTCAAGTTGTGCCGGGGAGGTTTAGGTTGGATATTAGGAAAAATTTGAAAATTTGAAAATTTGAAAGAGTTGTTAGGCACTGGAACAGGCTTCCTAGAGACATAGTGGAGTCACCATCCCTAGAGGTGTTAAAAAATCATATAGATGTGGCACTTCACAACATGGTTTACTGGCATGGTGGTCAGGTCCATGGTTGGACTTGGTGATCTTAGAGGTCTTGTCCAACCTTAATGATTCTATGAATCTAAACTGACAAACTCTTTCTTCATTGTCCTATGCTTGGTGTTCAATTGCTCAAATATCTAAGCCAAGCTTGAAAAAGGAACAGTATTTTTTCATGGTCCAGAAAGAGACAGAAACTCCTTCATCAAAAGAAAATTAGTCTGATCTTTCAGCTACTTTAAGAGAGAGTTACAATGTATTTGTTATAGATATCATGCATGTGATGAATAGGGGGATACTGTAATAAGCTGTCAGGATACATGGATATAATGCCATTTTTTTTCTCAGACTTTTATGAACTGTATATGATCCAAGAGCGCACCACCCACTAGAATAAGCTAGGTCCATAAGCTCTCTAAAAAAAAAAATCTCAATCATCCCTTAGTCCTCTAAAGATAAAAGATAAATTTCAAAATGGAAGTGGAACAGAAAGAAGAAAGATGATTGAAGGCCATTTCAAGGATGAAAGGAGTAGTGGAAAGGCTTAAGGCAAAGAAGAAATAGAAATGTCAAGGGAAAAAAACTGTAAGAAGAGGGTTAGAGAGAACAGAGGTTTATATTGAGGAGGGCAAGGTGTGCTAGCATTGAAACACATGCAGAAGGACAAAGGTGTTAAGCAAATAGCCTGGAATCCTGGCAGAAACTACCCAGAATGAGGTAAGAAGGAAGAAGATTCCCCAAACTGCAATTTGATCACGTCACAGAATTAACTACCTGGATCAAATTCTCCTCTGATTTACTCCCCAGGAATTAAATCACTGGCAATAACTGAGAAAAGGTAAATGTTATCCTACTTTGGTCATTTTTCTTTTTAAACAGTTCTAGGCAACCTTTCAGAACTAAGATCTTACTGAAGAATTTATCTCAAAGCACTTCCTTCAGTTCTTAAGTATTTGCTGTATGACATACAGGTTATCTGGGATCTGGACACTTGGAAACAAATTACTTTCTCACTGAAAACCCAGGCATGTTCTTGCAAACTGAGTTGGAGCAGTTTCAAAAAATACTGCCCCATCCTTTCAATACCATTCATAAATTAAAAGTCACCACCACCAAGCTGTCAAAGAAGCTGTTCAAGCTATGCAATTTCACTTCGCATAGATACGGATTAGATATGCTCTTATAGAGGGTTACTGTGTCTCAGCTAACCAGAATAACGATTTCCAGTTTACAGATGATAAGCAAAAGTAGTAGATTTTTAAGATCTTTCAATCCACAGAACTGCACCAATTTATATTTTTTCTTGCTTCAGTTTTAATATCATACATTGTTTTCCACCAAGTGCTGCTCATTCAAAGCCTAATAGGTATCAGTGCTGTCCAGCTAGAATCCCAAAGAGATCACAACCCTGGATGTAATGGCCTTAAGTATAGAACAAAAAGAGTGCTTTCAAAAACATAAGCTTATAGGATCATTGAGGTTGGAAGGGACCTCAGGAGGTCACCTAGTCAATCTTTGACAGAGTTTTGCCTGCTTGCCAGAATCACATACCTTTCTCTCAAGCATAGCTGTGGGAACAGGCTTTCATTAGTGTATGTGGCTTGAACAGATGTGACAGATTTTGTTGCTCTTCCTTTTCAATTTTTTCTCTAATTTCCCACCTTCAGGAAAAGACAGTGTTTAAGTATTATGAATGTATTGTAAACATTCTCACTGTATATTAATCTGTAAGCTCCATAGATCACAGATAAACTGCAGATATTTTATATGAGTTGCTGTTTTGAAACATTGCATGGGAAAAGTTTGTGGGTTTGTGAAGAAAAGATCACATATGAAAGATTCAGCAGAGTCATCCCAGTATTGACATTACAGAGAGCCTGGAACCTTTCCTGATCACTTTGAACAGTACTTGCAGTAAAATTGTCTACATCCCTTTAAACAACAAAGAATGTTTGCACCTCATGGGATTCATTAACTCAACAGAACTATCATATATCAATCAAGCTACATATAAAGAGGAATACAACACACAACGAGTCTGGAGTCCTTTTTCTAGTTAACATGGTTTAACCAGACACAATAAGCAGTCTCACTGCTTAAGCACACTCCTGTGATTGTCATGTAAGAAAAGATCTGGAAAAACTAAAAGGATTTCAATCCAAAAACCTTGCTATTTTTTCATTGTCATAGCCCAACTTCATTTCTACTTACAGCTTTTGAAAGGAGTGGTTGAGGGCAGTGTTTGAAGACTGAGAGCTAGTATCATTACTCATATGCTAAATAGAAATAATATTTACTTCCCAAAGACAGAAATTGTCATTCTTTCATTATAACTTGTAAAATGTTTTGCAATCCACAGGTGGAAACACTGTCTAAAGTCAAACAATTCTTATTGATAAGAAAATTTTTGCTTTTCAGTGTAAATCTAGACTGCCATTGACATTTTGTTCTCTCATTCCTACAGAATCTTCTGCTGGTTTGTCTTTAGTTTGTACTTTTATTCTCATTCTTGGAAGCAGATTACACTGGGTTCTGGCATAATGATTTGCACATTTGCCTTACTGAATATCAAATAGCTCCAGCATTTTATGAAGTCATTAGGAAACAAATCTTCAATTTTGCACATGCTAGTATCATTTGCATTACAAAATAGCTTTTAGCAATCTTAGCTCTGCATTCCTTAACTAACAATCCCTACTTAAGAGTAACACTGCTTGACTTTACAAGACTTCTTCTATAATTATTCTACTTTTTTAAGAACATCTCTTTTTTTTATCCAAGAACAACAAAATTCAGAAACTTCAGACAGGCAAGGAATAAACAAATACTATTGTTACTCATACTTGTATTGTACCAGCATTTTGTCAAGAGAAACCATCCTGAATCTCTGTCATGAGGCATTACAGCAAAGTTCACAATAACTTGTGCTCATGAAAGATCTCGTGGCTTTTCCAATAACCTTCAGGTGACAACTGCAGAACCTTGGACAAAATACGACTCAGGAAATTGCCTTTTAACTATGTCAAATAATTTCTACAGCTTCAACAGTGTAATGTATTTTTCTCCTTTTGCCATATTAAGCTCCTGTTACTGTGCAGCCTTCAGTAACATGAACATTTAACCCAAGAGTAGTTTCAAATTCCAAACAATCAATAGTCAAATTTCACAAAGTATTTTGAAGGAACCATAAAAGCTCAAAGTTTTCTATTTGCTATCTTATGTTAAAGAAATAGCTTCTTGTGCTGACACAGTGCTTTTCTAAATTCTGTGTCTAACTTCTAATTGATAATTTCTTCCTGCTTTTTATTTATTTTTCTCCTACAAATGATGAAAAATGATTTCTTCTTTAACCTATGTCGTTAGAGTCTGATTGTGAATTCTTAGCACAGGGACAGAAAAGACCCATTCCCTTTTTTTCTATTTAACATAGCAGATCTACTGGACAATATGTTTTTACTTGATTACTGTAAACCTCAATTATTTAGAGAAGTACAATGGTCAAAGGCTACATACTTTCAGCTGTTCAAAAATGCAAGTAGAGCCCCTGAATTAGCTTGAAAATGCCATTACTAGCCTGAAATTATGGGGAAATATATGAGAAATGTTAAGACCAAGGTTCTGTGAATATTATGGCTGAAAGTTTTGGAAAACTTTTGTCTAGTATCTTACAGCAGGTTCGTAATTGAACATTATCTGGCTCTCTCCATGAACAGCCCCTCGGCAGTGACCACTTCTGAGAAGGCCTTTCATCTCGGCCAGCTCTGTTCCAGTAGCTTGAACAGCTTATTGCCAGTGAAGGGAGGTCTGGCCATCTTGGTACATCTTGGTGCACAATGAGTATCACATGAAATCAATTTAATAAATTTTGTTTTGCAGACATGTACCTAGAGTTGTTGGAAATCTTAAACAGTTCCATAAATATTGAATGACCTTATACTAGAAGATGTATGTTTAAAGGCTACCACCTTCTAAATAAACATAATTTTCACACTTCACTTGTTTTCCTGTCTTTTAATATCTAATACTGAATTAAAAGAATATTTATATTCTGTGAAGAAAATACCATCTCCAGTGAAGACAAAGACACTAAGGTTGTTTCAGTCTGCATAGGCTTATTTCCTTCTAACTAGGCACATTTTTGTCCATAGTCAGGTTTAGATAATATTATTCTCTGCTAAGTATTTCAAATTATATATTGAGCAGTTATGCTATCAAACAGCTGCTATAAAATAGCCTTAAAATGGAAGATTAAGATGCCAAATGTCATTCAGTGACAGCATTATTATTACATAAAAGATCTTAATACATGGATGGGCATAAGCCATTTCAATACCACTTTCATATACTATTTTCTCAATATAGAATCTCTTATAATCTTAAAAAAACACATGTGAAAATCAACACTAAATATAGAACAGGTAATATTTTCACAGAAAAACTACAGGAAAGAAAAAGTTTGTCCATGCATTTTAAAATTCCAGGTATTTCATAAGTTACAGCTTCTGATGGGTGGAGGTGAGTTTTGGGAGGGAGGGTGGGAGAAAAAGCAGAAGGGGCACCTTTTTTGTTTAAAAGGGGTGATGATTACATTTTAGAGGACTGGCAATCTAAGAGGAAAGTCCCATTTACTAGGAAGCATTAGCCCCTAAATGCAACCCTGTGTATGTTGCACACTAAGGATCAGGAGCTGTAGTATGACAGGTGTTAATGCATGTACTTTCAGTAATCTTCAGAAGTTAAGTTTGGGATTTTTTTCTTTGCACCTTTAACACTCACCTAGCTCTTTTATTGGGTTTGGGGGTTTTTTTTAATGTCATATATTATACACCTGAAGATGAAGAGAACTAGTTATATTTTCACAAAAATATATTATTCCACAATCTATAAAAGAAACTATAACTAGCATGCATACATGCCAGGAACAATTACCTAGTTCTGCAATATATTTCATCTATTACATTGTATTTCTCTTTCTAAACACCTACTCTATAAACTTTTCCCAACTGATTCTCATAAAATACAACAGTATTGCATGAGTGATCATTATGAAGAGTTATGTTTCTGATTTAAACTGTTTCAAGCTGAATAAAGAAAATTCTGTTCTCATTTATCCTTTGATGAAAAATTTGCTTAATAAATTATTAATTACTGGAATTTTACAAAGCTTTTGTAATGAAATCCAGAGCAAGGAGAGAACCCTCAGTCATACTGAGCTTACAAGAAAGGTTTTCTCTAATGTGCCCATTTCGTAGAATGCTGTTCGTCTCAGTCTTACACTTTCAAACATGCATAAATCATAAACAACAGGAGTATTCATAACTAAACGCAAGAAAATATTTTTCCTCTTTTGCTTTTGTTATCAGTTTTTTCAGCTTTGCTCTTAAGCAAGTTATTCAAAACTTCAGCCTTTTCTGCTCTCTGAACTTGTTTGTTCTTGTCTCTCCTCAGAGAAAACACAGGGCTGATATATATGCAGCAAACAAATTCCACAAGAATCTGAAAAATATTTCTCTATCCTTTCATGCAATATCTCATTGTTGCAGTACTTGATTTCACTACAGTTTTAACAAAATACATGTTCCATACTTGTTAATAAATCATGAGAGAATACCTGTTAGATAAGAAGCAAAAAAATATGTGAAAAATTAAAATGCTGATATGGCTCTTGTATAAAAAAAAACCACCTCAAATAAAGGATCTTTTCTATCAATTTAAAAGTCTTAGAGCCTATGTTATGCTTAGTTCAACTCAACAGACAACACAGATGTTTCGATCACCAAAAAGTTGAAAGCTATATGGTTTTCCAACAGAAAAGCATTTTATAAAGTGTAAGACAACAAATAAATTTCCTTTTAGCAGTTTTGTTGGTCTATGCTGGATAAAGTTATAACCAATCCATTGTATTTTTACTCAAGTCTGGTATTCCCCATGCCCTCAAAAGCTATATCTGGGCTTTTGCATAAAAGGAGATAAAAGCAAACAAACAATTGATTGCTTAATTTAAGGACATATAAGAACTTCTATGTTATTTTAAAGGAGGGAATGTATAGCAAAAGTACATTTGGGGTACTAACTTTATTGACTTTTAGTTTTCCAGTTTCAATGCTAAAATCAGAGGGATGAATTTCTGTTCTATATCCCTCTAGTGAGCACTTTCATTGAAATAGGAATTCATTCAGATTTATTGTGAAGTAGGAGAACAGGAGATGTCCCCTTAAGGCAGCTTCTCATTCCTCTCATAGACAGTTATGTAATTCCTGAACTTGATTTCCAGTGCACATGAGGCACAAGATGTGCTTTAGGTAAAAAAAATGAGAAACAGATTAAACACAGAGAAGGGCTATATTCAAGTGTTCTACAATGAAATTTGCAAAGTTGTTTTCAGTTTTGGTATCTGCTGTTCTATGAACATTCTTTCTGAGATCAATATCTACAAATACAGGTGAGAATACTTTCATCCTGTCAGGATCGGTTTAAAAAAATATGAAACAATTAGTCCCAAGGAAAGAGGCAAATGCTTATTTGAAAGAGAATTCTGTCTGAGGTGATGCTTTTGCAGGCATTGTGGACTTTTCTGTACTTGTATGACCTTTGAGAAAGTTCCTCTGTTTTTTCATTCTTTGGTGTGGGAATTTATATATCAGAGTAGAATAAAAAAACAGTTCTAACCAAAGCATTGCCAGAATTTTCTGCCTAGCCCCAAATTCTCTTTTAAAAAAAAAAGGGAAAGGCTTTTACAAGAAAACAAAGGTGGTTTGTTTTTTTTTTTCAACAGCATGAAGTCATGTTTAACAATTGCAATGTGGAATAGGGGAATACAAGTGATACTGTATTCAGGTCTACCATCATTACTGAAGCTAATCTCTGGATTCAGTGAGAAATATCTTTGAGTTCCTTTAGTTTAAAGAAAGAATTTTCCCCTATAAATCTCTGCACAAACTCATGATATTGCTTCTATGTGTCAGCCCACAAACCCAAACACCAGCCCTGTGTGGCTTTTCAAAGCCACAGTAAGTGCTAATTCCTAGGTCATTCTTTCCTGATAGAATGATGATTCCCAAGACTTCCAAGGCAACAGGTCTCTCTCAGCCCAAAAAATTTCTCCCTAGGCACCAGGCTTTCTTTTCCAGAAGGTTTATTTGAAAGAGTATGAAAACTATTATAGAACTAAACTAACCTTTGCACAACTTAGCAGACCTATCCTGATGACATGTCAGGAAGACACATTTAATTGATCTTTGTAGGTATAATGCCTCTCATCACTATGGCTGGATAATCCTCCCCATTAGCTAAACAAGAGCTAAACTCAGAACTGAAGTACCAGTAATTCAGTTATGCAAGTCTTGTTTTGTTTTAGTTTTATACTAAGCAGGAAACAGTAACTCCAGGTTGGACATAGAATTTTCTGTCCTTCCAAACTTCACTGCATTCAGCCTAAATACACCTTCAGTTACTAGTCAACAGAATGTGGTGCATCCACATTCATCTTTTTCTACCTTCCTAGGTGCTCCACTAAAAATAGAATTATAGGAAATAGCCAAAAAAAGACATTTTTGTAGTGAACTCTGTTTTCTGAAGTAAGAAGTGGTGGTCTAGTGGTTAGGAATCAGCGCTTTCACCATTGGGGCCTGAGTTCAATTCCCAGTTAGGGAAGAATCCTGCTCTGGCAGGGGGGTTGGACTAAATGATCTTCGAGGTCCCTTCCAACACCTGACATTCTGTGATGTTTATTTCAGTGCAACTTCCTTTGCATATATGTGATTTGTATTTCCTGTCATAGTCCAAGGAATTTCTGTATTGCTCCTGTTTAATAAATCCACCATATGAGACAGGTTTAAGGAAGTCAATAATATTTTTTTCTCCATTCATCTTTAAAAAGAACATTTTGTTTGAACTTCAACATTAGTGATGAAAAAAATGACTGCAGTTATGCAGAAGATCTTAGTTATTAAAATCTGAATTAATCATAAAAAAGGGAAGTCCTCATTTTCTTTTAATGTAATATCTACAACATCTGACCTCTGTGTTCTGGTTTTGCCTTTGCTGCCATAATCTTGTGATTTTGGGGTTTTTTTTTTCCCTCTAAAAAAAAACATTTATGATCTAGGAACTATTCTGAATATGACATCTAAAGCAATAATTACACAAATCAAAAAAGATGACAGATTTTGTGAGTTCTTAAATTCAAATCAAAACTTAACTTCAGATTTTAACAAAAAATCTTGCATATTTTTCCTCATCTTCAAGGGGAAAATATAGATCATTCTCTCCTGGAAAAACCATACTGAACTCATTGGAGCTATACCAACAGATAATCTGACTCAGAAGAAACAATGTTTGAATGCTGCAATACTACCCAGTTTAATTATTTAGCAGACATAAGTCTATATATCTTTTTCAATTCACAGTGAAAAGTAAACCAAAGGACATATTTCTCTATTTATCAAGGGTATACTGATACTCTTCTGAATCCTGGGAGATGAAGGAACAAAAACCTGCTAATATGTTGAAGGTAAAAGGATGTTGTCATGTTTTGGGTCTGGTCAGAAAGATCAGATGGATGAAAAATTTTCTGAAAAACATGAAGAGCACAAGACAGGTTTGTGGTAGAACTTTTTAATCACCCAAAAAACCACTGGGGAAGGAAAATAGCAGGAAAATATTGACAGCAAAGTCTTGAAATATCCTGGTGATATTTTTCCTTCTATAAAAGATGAAGAAAGAAGAGGAAAAGGTCTTCGGCTTGTCTTTCTGGCCAGCCTGGAAGAACAGTTTGAGAATGTGCAGATAACAAAGTAACTTGTCTGAGAGCAACCCTGAAACAGATGACAGAACTGACCACCCTCAAATGGCTAAAAAGGGGAACACATGATCATAAATCATGGAGATAAGGAAAGCAAAGTGCAATAAACAAAGGGAGGTGGAAGGGTTATATTTTTACATAATGTCAGTAAAAAGAGGGAAAGTAATTGGGGAGAGTTGGTAGTGCTGTCAAAACCAAAAACCCAACAAACAAAAATGACCACTCATAAGCACAAAGTATCCTGACCTACAGTATCATCAGATTATGTTGGTCTATTCCTCAACAGGAATCTTCAGAAAGTCATAGTGTTAATGTCACTTTTCTTATCTTCACTAAGAAAGTCCACTGTAATCTTACAGCTAAGAAAATTAGCAGCAGAGGTGGAGGTGAGTAATAAAACCACAATAACAAAAAATAGTATGGAAAACAGATAAATGAAAGGTTTTAAGATAAGATAGGCTCACTGAAAATTCTCTATATTTTCCTTCAGCCAGCATTTTATCCCAGGAATGATAAAATTGCTACCTTTTGAAAACTTGTCAAATAACTAAGGCTCCACAAAACATGGGAAAAATCAAGCCTACATCTATTTTTTTAAAAATGGAAAGGAGAGAAAATATAGGCAAGAAAAGAGAAAAGCACTGAGCTTTATTTTAGCTCTGGAAAAAACTTGGAACAGATAATCCAACAAATCATTCACAGACATCTAAAAGACAGCAAAGACTACCAACATGGACCTTTCAATATCAAATCATGCTGAATGAATTAATTATTTGTCTGGGAAAACAATGAGAATTTTTAAGCTATAACAGTGGAAAATAAATACACAAACTGTCACAAGTGGTGTTCCACAGAGCTCACTGTTGAGGCTGCTTCTATTTAATATCTTTACCAGTGATCTGGACAAAGGGATTCAGGTTGGCCTCAGTAAGTTTGCAGACAATACAAAGTTGGTGAAAAAATGTTGATCAGACTGAGTGTAGGGAGAATCTGCAGAGGGATCTGGACAGGCTGGATCAAGGCAAATTGGATGAGGTTCGACAAGGTCAAGTGCTGGGTCCTCCACTTTGGTCACAACAGCCCAATGCAACACTACAGGCTTAGGACAGAGTGACTGAAAATTTGCTCAGTGGAAAAGGACCTATTGTTCAACAGCTGTCTGAATATGAGCCAGCAGTGCACCCAGGTGACCAAGAAGACCAACAGCATCCTGACTTGGATCTGAAATAGAGTGGCCAGCCAGACTAGGGAAGTGGTTTACCCCCTGTGCTCAGCACTGGTAAGGTCATACCTAAAACACCCTGTTCAGTTTTGGGAACCTGACTACAAGAAGGGCACTGACATGCTGGGATGTGTCCAAAGAAAGGCAATGAACCTAGTGAAAGGTCTACAGCACAAGTCTTGTGAGGAGCAACTGAGGGAACTGAGCTTGATTAGCCTGGAGAAAAGAAGTCTCAGGGGAGACTTTCTCCATCTCTAACTACCTGAAAAAAGGTTGTATTGAGATGGGACTTGCTCTCTTCTCCAATGTAAAAAAGCAATAAGACAAGAGGAAATGGCCTTGAGTTGTGCCAGGAGAGGTTTATACTGTATATTAAGAAAAATTGCAAGACACTGGAACAGGCTGCCCAGGGGTGTTTTGTACTCACCATCCCTAGAGGATATTTAAATGTTGTGTAAATGTGGTGCTTAGGGACGTGGTTTAGTGGTGACTTGGTAGTGTTAGGTTGCTGGTTGGACTCAAAGATCTTAAAAGTATTTTCCCAGCCTAAATGATGCTATGATTCTATATTAAGCCAAATTAAACCTCAATGAGTTGAGTAGAATTTCTCAGGCAGAAGCCACTGAAGAAACAGGTGTTAAGGAAGAATATGAAAAAGGTATGGTAGGTATATACTTAACATCTCTGTGGTAGACTGACCTAGTTTCAATGAATACACAGCTTATGACTTTCAGAGCTGTAAGTTGTATTAACAGCTATTCCATTAAAAATGAAAGGATAATTTAATTAATATTTTGCAGAATATTCTATTATTTTCATTAACAACTTACCATTATAGACCGAATATATTTATTAAATATGCAGATCATACCAACACAGGAAAAGTTTCAAGCACTGAAAAGTCTAGGACTAAAGCTCAAAATAATCTTGACAGGTTAGAGAACTCTCCTGCAAAACCAGGGTTCATATTGGGGGGGTGGGGAGGGAACATTAAAAAAAACCCAAAAGCCCCCATATAAAGTTATACACTTAGATTACCCTACACAAATAGAGGATAAGGAATGACAGACCTGCTCTGCAGTAAAAGGTCTGAGGATTAAAGCAGATCAGATTTGAGCACGTGCCAATAACATTGTCAAAGGCAAACACTGTCTAAGTGAAGGGCTGTCTGCAAGAGCTGGTGCAGCATCCACTGGACTATGTTTCCAGTTACATGCACTGCTTCTTGAAAAAAGTCTAGGTCATCTGGAAGAAGTTAAGAGAGTAGGAAGAGTGACAGAATTCAAGAAAATGTTGTTCAAGAAGGGTTGAAGGGCTCATTCAATCTAAAGAAGAGAAATCTGAAAGGAAATTTAACGGTTTTCAGATGTACAGAGGGCAGCTATGAGGAAGAGCAATTCTCCATGACCAAAGCAAAAAGTTTCACATTTAAATATCAACAAGGAAATTTCAAAGGCAGGCACTAGAAAAACTTTTGGATAACTAGAATTGTCCACAGCAGCATCTCAGAACTCCATCACGTGGTTTTATCAAGGAAAAATTTAAGCAAACATCTATTAAAAAAGACTTAGGCATAAATGATACAGCATCAGCTAAGGGGGATGGAAAGTGGGGTCTCTTGCCACTTTATTTTCTTTAACTTACCAGTTGTTTTTCTCTGTATTTTTGGACAAAGGCAAAAAACTGCTAGAACAAGTTGTCAATGGATGTAGCAGATTCTCAATTGTTTTGAAGATACAAGTCCTTCCTATGAAATATACTGTCTTGCAACAGATGATTATTTGGGCTTTCTGCAAAATCACTGATAGTGACTCTATGGTTTTTTTTTTCTTCTGAAGGAGATTAAACTACATGGCTGTAATGGTTTGTTCTGGCCTTAGTATCTGGGACACTATAAATAGATCAAAGTGCTGTCAAAGATGCTACTGAAATTTTCTCTCACAATGTTGTGTTATCATGTGGTATATGAGGCTCTGAAGGGACAATGAGCAGTGATCTCAAACTAAAATACCAGAAATTCCATACAAGCTTCAGAAAAAACCTCTTACTCTGACAGTGGTTCAAGACTGCAGCACATTGACTAGAGATGTTATAGGTCCCCCATCCCTGGAGATATTTAAAACCCTGAGCAACCTGCTGCAGTTGACCCTGCTTTGAGCAGGTTTTTGGACTGTACAGTGTCCAGAGGTCCATTCTAACCTCAACTTTCTGTTATTCTGTGGGACCTTGTGAATCCTAGATTGCAACTACATTAAATGCATCTATTACAGATCAATTAAGCAAAAACTCTGAAGCATTCAAGAACGAAAGCAAAAAAAGCCCCTCAAACACATGAAGAGCATTTTCTCTCCTGTCATGGTCCACATGGATTTTTCTGCTGCAACCTAATCAATTTCCTTCCAAATTGATGGGTTTTCTAATAAAAATTAGGCTGTTTTCTGCTGTCAAGAGTGTGTGAAATGGATCTGTTGAGAGCTAAGTTACAGGCTTTGCAAGACATCACCCTACATATATGCCATGAACAGCGATGCAAAAAAGTATAAGAAGGCTTAGTAAAAACAGGAGCATGATGAGCTGCTCCTCATGAATTGGAAGTTATAAGTACCAATTTAGCACAGTATTTTAGAATAGATAATATCAAATTACAAATGAGAAAAACATTTGCAATGGAATATGTTTAAAAGTAAACCAGACAAAATACTAGAAAATGTTCAGCATGCATAGAAAGAGAGAATTCAGGCAAAACCAGAAGAAATTAGCTTCTACAGCCCAGTGAGGATTGCTGTCAGATTTTAGACCCTCACCACTGAAATCTGGAGTTTTGCCATGTGCAAGTCACAGATTTCTCCTTAATTCATTTAAATGGCTGAAAAATGGAAGTGGCAATTGTAATTTATGTTATAGATTAGAAGCTAAGTGTTTTCATGCAGGAAATAGAACCTCTGAATACAGGACCTTCTCCAGTCTGCTGACTCAAACTCAGAATTTCCATCTTCCACCAGTATGGCTTAACAACATCATCATCTAAAAGGAAGTCTTGGATGAGATTCGCTTTCCTATAGAATCTCTGTCAACATACAATAAAAAATTCACTGTTCTCATGTACTGATAAATCTACTGCTCAAATTTACAAACAAATTGAGAATGTAATTTGAAAATGAAAAATAATGGCAAAGTCCCTGTTAAAAAGAATTCATCTGTGAATGGCAAATTGCCTCCTGGAGCAAATACACTCATTATTGCTCAAAGAGAGGATGAGATCTCCCACAGTTAAGTAAAACTAGTAGGAAAAATAATTGCTTGATAAATCAGAGTAATTATATTTTGCACATGTGAATGCTACTGCACCTCTGTCTTCAGTGCAACAAGGCCAGCCCTGTAGCACAGAAACAACACATAAAGCTCAGCCCTTTACTTCCTGAAAAATCTATTAATGAAAGAAATGTTGCACCTTTCCTCTTTTAGCTCTTCATTAATGAGGAATGGGAAATCATATCCCACAAAGCTACTGGTATCAGAGCAGTCAAAACCAGTGGTGATGCTATCTAGTTCCTGTTCAACTTTTGCCAATATTCCACCCATCATTAGTGTGTCTTCTAGCATTTTAAAAGCATCTTGTTTCAAAAGAAATAAACTGTTTTCCTTTGGGAACCTGCTTGACAGGTCATTTGTTAGTTGGTCTGCCTAATATGTTAATTTTTGTACACAAGGTAAATACCTCTGTTTCCTGTTTCAACCTTCCTAAGGGCAGGTACTTTCCCGTGAGACCTTTAAACCTTGCATTGTTTATATTACCGATTGCTTCATATCAGTTCTGAAAGAAAGCTTCTGCAATTATCCTTTCAAATTCCAAAAATTAACTGCTGACTATTCAAAATATTTTGTGTTTAGACTAAACAGTCACCTACATGTAGTCACTTGTATCAGTTGTTAATCCATCCATTGTACCCAACAGAAATCCAGACAACACAGTCTAGGGCACAGTTCAGTTCACCCTAACCTAGGGAATGAGCAGCTGCTGAGCTGAAAGACTTGCTCAACTTTGATGACTCCAGGCTTGATCTTTATTGACTGTAATATGGTCTTTGAGTCTGAGGGCTCAATCCATTGTCCATACAGATGGAAGCAGTGCCACCTGGCATGAGACAGCCTGTTCTACCACTGTCAATAGGTGTCCCAGACCCACCAGGGTGTCTTCATACTCTATGACATCTGAAATGGCAGCAGTTCCTGTATGGACTCTGTCTTCAGAACCAATCAAGCAAAAACCACCAGTAATCACCTTCAAACAGGGTTAGAGAAGAATGATCTTGGGGCTTAAGGGTCATTTTAAGGCATATCTATATGGTCAGATTTGGATGTTCATGAGTTAACTCACTCCACATTTCATATCACCTCAGGTTTGCAAGCCACCTAGATGTATTTACCAGAGAATGGTATTTGAGCTAAAAAGTCACACATCTCAGCTTCTTTGTGCAGGCCCAGTAGGTAGTAAACTCGGCTATACTCCAAGCTGGAGCTGGCCTGTGCTGCAGTATCTTGGAGCATAGATGGCATCAGATAGTAACCTTTGATCATTTAGATGTATTCAGACACTCTGGTGCCAACTCCCTTACTGCAAAATCACCACAATTTTGGTAAATTGAGATGTCAGGTAACAAAAGACCTGAGCACTAAGGCAGTGCATTTACACAGAAACACAACTTCATCTTCTGACAGCCCATATTCGACAAAAAAGGGAAGTTGCCTTTTATTAGGAGAATCTAAAAAAAAAAAGAATAAAACAGTGATGCTCTGCAAAAATAAATTCCCTAAACCAATTTCCCTAAAAAAGTTCAGACAATATTATTATCCATCTGAACTCTTTGCACTTGCTCTTAATCTTAACTTTTCCAGTATTTTTTTAAGAATGGATCATAATAAATACAATTACTGACGCAGGTTTACACAGATATGGTTCCCAATGTAATATCCATTAGGTGGTCAGCTCTTTTATTATATTAGATACTGCTAGACAACTGAGTAAGGTCTTTGAGCTTCTTCCCAAGATGCCTGCTGTGTGTATGTGTCATCTCTGGCAAAAACTCTAGCATCCACCAAGAGAAAGAAGACTTGCGGTAGATGATCAGCTGTATTTCTTCTCCAGCTTGACTGCAGTGACTGCTCCGACTAGTAGGCAATCCACTCAGTAAGTGCTGCAAAAGGTCACTACAGTTTGTATCATTCAACCATGATTTGGCTGATTCTCTAAACAGCTTTGTTCAAATTCCCCTTACAATCTATATAGTCCTGAATTTTTGTTCAGCAACCTGTTTTCTCTCCAGGAAGAGCCCACACTTCTTTTTTGCTCCAGGACTGTGTTCCCTCTTTTTCAAAACACTTTTCAAAGTCTACATATAGGATCGTTTTATTGCTTTTGTGGGGCACTTATTCTTGGAATCACTCTGTGCTTTTTGACTAAGGGTTGACATGTTCTCTGAAGTATTCAGCCTCTAAATCAGACAGTGAAAGAAAAAATTATGATGTCTCCCATTTCCAGAACTGAAAGAGCAGCTTATGTCAGAAAGCAATAAAAAAAAAAAGAGTGACCTTAAAACAATAAGGTTCACAAGTACACTGCCCTTTTAGGCTCGATGTCCAATTTGTCTCAGCACACATGCAGGGTGAGGACTCCAAAGTAAGACTAATGAACTTGGCAAAAACATATGCAGTAATTCATCATCATAACAAAGCACAGCACAATTATCAGGAATTTCCTGTAGGCTTAACACAATTACACAGAAACAAATCGTTTGGTCTGCTCAGTTAGAAGTGCAAGAACATTGGAACAAAAAATAGAAAGGGATTGTTGGCACCTATATGCACAAATTATTCCTTTATGGGATGACAAATGTATAATTTGTATTTTCTGCAGCAGGACATGTCACTGAAAACATAGGAAGAAAAGTCAGCTGGCTGCAGCGGTAAAGGAGTTCATGGATATAGCCAGAACACCTTTCTCATGCTTGTCAGCAACAGTTCAAGCAAGACTGAAAGGAAGGGAAACATTTAATTAGTTGGAATTTACTTACTTCGAAAAATTGTCTCTGCTTGGTGTTTCTTCCTGAGAAAAGACTAACATCAGCATCATCTTGTGAATAATTGGGTTTGGTCTTGTTCCTGGTTTTCAGCTATCTGGGGTACAGTTTAGGCTGCTGTTTATTTGACTTACTTCCCAGAGGACCACTCTTCTGTAGGAGAATTAAAGCTATACAATGCTTACACAGACATTTCTTGCACTTCTGATAGCAAAGAATAAGACCCATTCTGAGTAAGCACTAATAATAGAAAACACTGCAAGTAGCTGCTTGGGGCTGACATGCCTGAGAGACATAATACTAAAGGCAAAGCCACTTCTGAAAGAAGCAGATAGATTGCATTTGCTATCACAGATCTCTACTTAGTTTCACTGATCATCTCAAAGTGGGACTTTGAGAGCAAAAGTCTAATTAAAATAAGTGGGTGTTATATAACCATGCTTGGAAGGCAAATTTTCTACAATATTCCTCAGTGACTAGGAACTGCCTTTCTCTAAACCATTTGTACAGCTCACCTCTAGCAATCTAATGGTTAGGAGATGATAAGAAAATAAATTAGAGTTTGGTACACAGCGGTCAAATTAATTTCAGAGGTATATGTAACTCTTAGCACTTAAGGTTCATAACTACATCATGACCCATCTCAACATTATAAGGTCCCAATTTTTAGGGAAGGTTGGACAGCACACATCACACAACTGCTTTTTAGAACACATCGTCATGTTGCAGAAACGTTCTGTATACTAATGTCATGTTTCAGCGAATGCCTTAGCTTCACCAGGTTAACTGTCATGGTGAGGACTGCACTGGTGAGGCTGCTCCAGGGCTACATTTGGCCCAGGGAGCAGATTTATCCCTCAAGCCTGTTTTTGTTGGGTTTGATAAGTTTGTCTCTGTCACTTTTATGTCTTTCTTCCTTATCTCATTTAGTTTATTGGTCTTGTCTTTCCTTCTGTTTCTCTTTTTCCTGGTTACTTCTAGCTTAGCACCTGGATGAGAACTCCCATGGGGAGCCCCACTTGATCCCTTCCTGCTGAGTAAAGCAGCCAAACTTGACAAAGGGAAGATACTCTTGCCAGAAATAATGTGAAAAATTGCTGGGAGAGCCCATCTCAGGTGTCACAGGTTTGGTGATAATCTGTCATGCTGCTACAGAGTGCAGGTAACACTGCAGCCACTATGCACTGTCAGCATTTCTCTTAAGTTACCCCTATAAAGGAACCATGTAAGGTGCAAAGGTAATTAATCTCACTCACTATGTCTGATTCTCACTTTCCAGCCCTGCTTTCTTAAGGGGTGCTACACAGGTGATTCAGGTATTTTCCAGCAAGGAGAAGCCTTTTGCAATCAATGAACACCTTACAGGGGGAAAATATATTAATCAGTTCAGAAGAGCCTCAACTTAATTTCACTGGATAGGTGAATTTTGCAAAGTTCTTTGAATTCTCACAAACCAATTTCATCTACCTTTAATTTATGGATCTACTTTCTGAAATATAAACAACTTTCAAATAAGATTCTATTGCATGTGAATACCACTCTTGTCGTGTTCTGTACTTTCTTATTTCACCTCCAAAGAATTTCGTGATGATTCACTCATGGTTTATGTGGTGCCATGTCTAATCCTTCCTTGTGATAATAACTCAAATTACTCTCTTCATACCATCTTCCTCTCGCTCTTGCTTTAGTTTTGGTCCACTGTAACTAGAAGATCTATACCCTGAGTGATATGAATAAAAGCATTTTCAGGAAAATATTTCTGGCTCCGTGTCCCATCTAATTGCCAGCTCACAGAGACTAAGGCAATGGCTAAGTGAAAGTATTCATCTACTACAGCTTGGCTTCTGCTTGCTACAGAGATCACTTTCCCAGGAATTCTGTTAGACCTTTGCCTGCAGAGCTCAGGCACTCATCAAAACAGCAACTCATCAAAAAACCCCAAACCTACAACAATGGGAAATTCTGAAAAATCTAAGAAAGAAGAAAATAGTAGCAAAAAACCTGCAATCAAGAGAGATTTGAGGGTCGTCTTGCGTTTTAGTTCACCTCAGTCACATCAATAGTAGCCTAATACTGTTCACCAACTCCAAATCTGTCTAGATAATGGTAAGACAATTCAGAAGAGGAAAATTCAACTACCAGGAGCAGGCACAGACCAAGAACTTGTTTTCTACAAAACACTCTACACACAAGTATCCCTACAATGCAAAATCCAGAATGAAAAGAGCAAGGTTTATGCAAATGGTGTATGAAGTAAATAACTTTTTTGAGCCTATTCAGTCAGGGCTGGCATAGGAAACTCTAGCATCCTGTAACAAGAAACAGAGCTTATAAAGATTTAGTAATAGTATAAAGTCCACCTCCTTGTGAGACCTTGGAGCAGCAGTTTCTAGCTTTTCTTTAAATGCATGAAACAATGTTTTTTCTATTCTTTGTCTTGAATACGTCAAAGCTTGGGATTCAATATTCATTGGCTTTTACTGTTTTCCACTTACAGATGTTATACATACAACAGAAAACCAAAATTTACATTAGCTAGTCATATACCGGAGTGGGCTCAGCCAGTGAAAACATTTTCTTATCTGCATTTAGGATGTCAGGTAGTGATAGGACTAGGGGGAATGGGTACAAAATACAGGAGAGTAGATTTAGATTGGACATTAGGAAGAAGTTCTTCACTGTTAGGGTGGTGAGACACTGGAACAGATTGCCCAGAGAGGTTGTGGAAGCCCCATCCCTGGAAGTTTTTAAGGTCAGAATGGGTCTCTGAGCAACCTGATCTAGTGGGAGGTGTCCCTGCCCAGGCAGGGGGGTTGGAACTAGAAGATTTTTAAGGTCTTTTCCAACTCTGACAATTCTATGATTTAGGGGCTGTATGGATGCAGCCTCAGTAGCTGCCAGACATTAACATAGAAAAGGCCTTACTCTTCTACATCACAACCTGACTGCCTGTTCTTTTATCCTATTACTCTTACAGACAGCACCCCAAGGAACATTTCCAGAATGACTCCTCCTTCTTACTGCCAAGGTTGCTTATGGACATTTGCAGATATTCACCTATCCTTAGTAAACTGAAAGACATTTCACTTTCTTTTGTATTCCTCATCTAATAATGTTTCCCTCTGAATTGCCTCCACTTTGCTGCACTGTTAATTAGCTTTTCTGCTTTAGCAGAGATGGATGCATCTCAGCAGTGACTTAAGTGATTTATTTGTAGCTTGTGTTTCACTTTCCATTCATAAGACACTTCAATGTACATTAGTCGAATTGTTTCCCTGTAACATTTTAGAATTCATATAATAACTCTCATTCTAAAGTGAAAAAGGACAGAGCAGCTGAGGAAGTAAGAGTCCAAATACTAATATTTGTCTTTGCCTGAAATACTCAAGTTGGCAGAGCGATGTAACATTTTCTGAGAGTTTGTCAATGTAGCGTTTTCTACATGTCTTTTGGATTATTAAATAATGATGGCTGAGCCTTGCCTTTAATACCAATATAATGGGACCTTAGATGTGTAGGAATATTGTCTTAAGCCAAAGCTTTACACAAAAAAACCCCAACAATAACAAAAACACCAAAAACCCCAACAGCAACAAAAAAACCTCACACAACCAACCAAGCCTTGTAACCAATTAAATACTTAGACAGGCATGTGTCACTATGGTAAGGATTTCTTTAACAGGCTGTAATCAGCACACAGCTTTTCATACACTTTTTAAAATCATATTTGTAGCTCACATATACTTTCCTTTTTATCACCTAATTATTAGAGAGACAATTTGTATTAATAAACAGTTCATACAGTACACGAAGCTCTTAGCATTAAAATTAACATGGCTACAAAATTGTTTAGCTACATAATACCAGAATGTGCCTGACTTACACAAATGCTGAATCATTTAGAGGCTTAAAGCAGAGGTTTCCCAAGCCTTTGGTCTGTAGACTCCTGTCAGTGGTCTGCAGCTGAGAATCTACAGCTGTGTGGTTACACGGTGCCCATTCCCTATGGATAGTGGGACAAGAAGAGAGTAATGAAGAAAAAACATTGACCAAGAAAAAATATTTCTGTTTATCAATAGCAGTAAAACATTTTTCTTTGTTAAAGACTCTAGCTCTACAGTTTCTCTTAATAACTTCTAAGTTTTATTATGATTTGGTCAGATTTTTTTTATACTGAAGTTTTCTCTTTCAGACTGTTTTCTCTTTTCCAAACCATCCATTTCTGAGAAAAAACTAGAGAACATGTTATTTGTAAGATATTTTTAACAGGCAAGATAGTTCACAATCTCAGAAATAGGTAGAAAGAGAAGTGTCATCTGGTTTAGGAAGAAGCTTGCTGATGATTGAAATGCAAAAAAGTGACTGTACAAGGAATGGAAACAAGAATAGATGACAATGGAAGCATTGTCTCAATGAAACAGAAGTACAACTGCATGGTTTGGACAAAAAAAATCAGCAAAGCCAAAGCTATCTGAAACTCAAAGGCTTCACAAGGAGCGATTTTACAGGTCACCGAGACTGCAAAATGAAGCTCAGCATAAAACTGGGTGTGTTGATGGGTGAAGAACAACTACTTGTGAACAACACTAGAAAGGCTGAATTCTATTTTTGCCTTTATTGTCACAAGCAAAGTCTGCTTCTGGACCTCTGCATATAGCACAGTCTACAAAGAAAAGGGACAAATTGCTCATCCCAAAACCACATTTCAAATTACTTCTTTTCTCATAATTATTTTTATTTTTTAACCACTGAACACTAAAATCAAGTTCAGGAATACATTCAAGAACACTTGATTATTAAAGCACAAAAAAATTTTAATAGCACAAAATGGAGACTAAACTGCTCAGGGATCATGAGAACTTCAAACTTTCTCAGGTCTAATAAAACCTATTCTAACTGTATTAGTAATCCAAGTGTTATAACTCACACTGCAAGATATAAAATATTCATGTCAGTAGAGATCCAAACTCACAAAAGTAGAATGATACTTAGTGGTTAGTGAACTGCATTGGAATACTTGTTGAAGTTATTTCTCTTCTTATATGTCTATGTTATAATGTATTGTTTCACCCAACCCATATGAAAACTGCAAATTCTGCTACTCCAGAATTTAAGCAAAACTTGTGGGCATCAACATCTAGTCCTGTGTTTCACAAAGCAAACTGGTTTCAGAAAAACAGGAAATTTTTATAACCAATAATAAAAAAGAATAACTCTAATAAAACCAGCAAATATAGTAGGAAGAACCTTTCCAGAAATGTAATTTTGGATACTGAAACTGTAGTGAAAAGCAAGTTGCATGAAAGATACACTACAGTTCTTTCACTGTCTGTGTTGTAGTTTTCATCTTGGAGACACCAACGAACATAGAAACAATGATTATATTGGCTTCTTCTATTTCTGGTCTCTCAAAAGTTATTTATATCAAACATGTAATGCCACAGCTGCATTTTCTGCATAGATTATAAACCTCCTGCAACTAGTTTTATACTGTTTGTGCCAGGCAATAAACCAAAAGAATAAAACCAGGCTACTGTCTGGAGAGGTGCTCTGAGCTACCTTCCTAGCCACAAGCACATAATTAGAATCAGTGCTATCTATGAAATAGATAGATGCTTGGGAATGCTAATCTAATCTAATGCTTGGGAAAGTACAAAAAACTAGTGACCTCTTCTCTGACAACTCCTTTTCCAAAGGGGAGGGTGAAGGTTTGAAGACCTGGGATCCCTGGTTCAACTTGACACACCTCAGGAGCTTCTCCCATGGGCTCTCAAGCTGATCAGTTTGTTTCATTTTCCTATCTACCCCTTATGCTGTCTGTGAGTTGCAATTTTTAACCATTGTGGAGACAGGTAGGCTTCACAAGCCTTTTTCTATTTGGAAACCACTGTGAACAGACAGAAGAGGGACACATATTGTGATCTTTCTATGGACTTCATTGTTTTTCTCCAATATTTTAATCCCCTAGTTTAAATAGGTAGATAGGTAATTTAAACTTGGAGTGTCTGTTGTCTCACAGAAAAAAACAAGATTATCACTCTAAATATTCTGCTCACGTGAATTGATCCATAGCAGGCCTTACACTTCAGAAGGTTTGCATACTGAAAAGTTAATTAACAGATATAGTCCATTTCATTATGTCTTCCTCTAAAGGTTACTGCAACAACATTTCCTGAACATCCTTTAACAATTTAATGGCAGCCTGGCAGAGGTATCATGACAAATAAATTTAAGTGACATACAGGTTTCAGTGGCAGAATACAAAGTATAGTGAGGCAATGTACTTCTATGGAGATATGACATGAAAAACATTGACCTGTGGTCTTAAGTCATTTTCATAAGACAAAAGCTTTCTTGGTAATAAAAACAAATCAGTCAATGCTCTGAAAGACTAATATAATGAACCATCAAGGAAGCTATTCAGCTGTGTTAATGCCATTTAGCAAAACAGGAGTCATTATTATTCCACCTTTGTACTTAAAGGTTTGGTGATAGCATTAGATGGACTATGACAAAGTAGCCTTCTTGATTAATGGGAGATACCTCCAGAAATGGCAGTGGGACTCAACTTAGAAACATATGCTACCTTGCTGCTATTAAACAAAACCAGCCTGACATTAGGAATACAGAGCTGGACTTAAATGATAGGACAGAATATTAATTGCAAAGAAGCTGAAGATAGTGCACTAGCCCTGCATGAAATATTGTCAACTTAGAGATTGTTTATATTGACAATCAGCTAGAACATAGGTGGATGAAAAAGGGAGCAGAAGTGCAAAAATTTTACATAAGAAGTTAAAAAAAAGTACCATCAGTTCATGAATCCCAAACTGATTCTCAAAACCCAGGTATTATATTTCTTTGTGAGAGAAACAAAGTTATGCCTCAATTTCCTTTTCAAGGTAAAGAAGTTGTATTATTATAAGTTCTGAGACTTGGAGAAACTGAGTGATTTACGAGAAATTTGTTGTGCAGATAGAAAAGGATCATAGGCTATGATTACAATGTTTTTTAACTGTAAGCTCATCCTTCCACACATATTCAGCAGCTGTCATTACCTGAGGAGCTGAATGTCATAACAATTCTTTTCTTTACCAGCCCCACTCTCATTTGCAAGTATCTTTTCCATTCTGGGAAAATTTGGAAATACCAAGGTACCATGGGAGAAGTAATTGAAATATTTCTGATCTGAGCCGGAAATAATCTGCTGGAAGACTTAGGAGACCACTCTTTTAACCACTCTTTTCCTTATCATACAGTGATTTTTTATATACTTTATACAATTAACAAACCAGTTCTGTCCTAATCTATACTAGAAGCAGCTCCATTAAAACCAGTAAGGATTTTGTCCATTTGTACAACATCCAGTCAAATAAGCACAAAAGCCAAACAAAAGCTGGAACTTTGTGGAATATACAACAAAAAGTTGTGAACCATTTACTTGAGAGGGGAATAAATGGACACACAGAGCAAAGTAGAAGGATAGAGAAAATGAGATAAATGAAAGGAGCAGATTTTGCAGGCAGAGTTGAAAAAGAAAGCACAGATAATAAAGATAAGAAACATCTCTGCATGATTACCAAACTGCATGGTAGCTAGTTCATGACTGAAGAGTTGTATAAAATGAGTGTTTGAAAGTTCTGTACAAATTCAGAAGAGTTGCTCATGCTGATTGAGCATGAGCAGCTAATTGTGATGGATATAATACTGACAACACTTGAATTCAGGTCTACCAGGCACTGCACAAGCAGATTTGTAGACAATTTCATGTCCTATAGGCTTATGATATAAATTACAGGGGTAGACAATGAAACAGAACTGAGGAAAAAAATAGTTAATATCCCTGATACCTATATGTAAAACTAGATTATGAATAAGCCTACCAAGAACAGGAGTAGGTACCCCAACAAAACATATCCCAGTAAGAAAATCAAGGACTTCATCCCACAAAATATAAAGCACTCAAGTATCCTGGACTGTAGGAAAAAATTATGTCTCAGCAAAGATAAAAAAATCACTATCCATCTTTAACTGAGGGTAAAACGTAAAACGTAACTGTGACTCCTCTTTATGGCTTTTCAAGGGGAAATTTTAAGTACTCTAGTATTTTTTTCATCTCACATGTCTTAAAAATAAAATGAAATTTCCAGTGTAAAACTGAATTTACATAATCTAGATAACAACTGCTGCAAGAATAAATATGAAAAAACCCACTATGTTTGCAAAGTAAGTTTGCTTTAAGAATTTGTCACTCATGTTAGTTATCATACTATTTTATCTATTTAGATCAGTTGCCACTACTTGGACAGTTTTAAGAGATTCTGTGCCTGTTTATGGTCATTAATCAATGTTTCATGAAATAGGCAAATTATTCACAAGCTTATGATTGATTAACTTTCAAAAGAACCCTTAGAATTTTCAAAAATAACGTACCAGCCTTATTTTCTAAGCCTCAACTTGTGCTGCTGATATACAGCTTAAAAAAAAAATACACGCTGACCTTTGTAAGAGCTTAGTTGGATGTTTTTGTCTCTTACTATCACTCTTAGATCAGCTCCTTCTGCCATAGACTTGAACATTAATACTCCACTGTAAGGTGGTGGAGAAAAACACCAGAACATTTGCATTCTGCAACCTAAATCCCATGCTGTGCCTTTCAGTTCAGCACAGAATCTTGTTAAGAAAGAAGAAATGCAACGGTATTATTGTACTTCTTAGAGGTTGATTGGCTAGGTTACTCAGAATGAAGGTATTCCATGTAAACTTCCTGCAGGCTGGCTGTTGTGGCTTCCCCTGTTAAGAAAATAAGGTGACATGACTCCTTCCCAACAGGTCAGCCCTGAATCCAGTTCCTCCTGCAGAAGCAAAACAAGTAAGTTTGGTTCCCATGGGCTCATTCGCTCAATATGCAACATCATCTTCTTTCTGCTTATCACTTTCTTCCCCATGGCAGGAGCAACCCCAGGCTCCATCTTTAGGGTAGCAAAATTCATCTTTGTTTATGGTGCTAGGAAATCTTGAATAGGCTTTATTTAGAAAGATTACACTATACCTTTCTCCAAAGGGAGCAAAGAAAGTACATGATCACATATGCCTTTTGCCTACTCTCTAAAATGAAAAATAAATACAAAACCTAAGTAGATCTATTTCAGCACTGCCATAATAACACAGGGAAACTATACAGACAAACATTGTAGACTCTCAGAGAATAACTTTGCTCTGGAAGGGCTTATTTTATCTTGATAACAGCTGAATTTCTCTTGAACAGAAAAGAGAGGGGAAAAGATGAGGTTCTCCTAGAAGGCAGATCAGAGGACCATGGCCCCAGCCACGGTCACTATGTAGAGATGACTTCCACTACTTCTCCAAAAACATTCCTTTCTGTCATAACTTTTTGTAAGAATATACAAGTGAGTTGGTCAAAACTACCCACAGTTATAGCATGGGTCCTCTGGACCTTTGCTAAGTGCAACAGGAAAGAAGTGGCCACGGTCGTAATTAACAGATATATCTAAAGTATGTTGCAACAGCAGGAGAGCTCTGATCCCTGCACCACAATATTCTTTATGCCCAGGACAAGGTAACACAGTCCTTGTGCCCTTGACAGGAGCCATATGAGCCCTTCAGCTTAACCTACTTTATGGCCAAATCCAAAAGATAGTATTTTACTTTTCTGTGGCTAAAACACTACAAAAACTTTCAAAATAAAAATCAAACTTAGATATTCTAATGAATAATTTGAGCCAACACCAACCAGTCTGACTGACTCCTTTTCCAGAGGTCTCTGTGACATTGAAATGTTTTGAATTACCCATATTACAGAGAGGATGACTGTTTACAGGCTATTATGTATATAAGCAGTTTTGCTCTTTTAAGTCTTAGCTCTGTGAACAGGGCTAGCCCTAAGGCAAAGCCTAAGGCAGAAAGTGAAACACATTTTTTAAAGGCTGTTTGTTAATTGAGCCCTAAACTGCTTCCCTGTTCCTTGCCAGTTTTATCCAAACGTAAGAACAAATGTTAAATCAGTCTGCCAGATGCTGGGCAACTCAGACTACTCTGAGCCTCCTTTCACTTCCTTGGCAGCTGAAATCTTTCATCACTACCCAAATTTTCCTCAGTATCTAATAGGATTCAACCCTAAATGGACTACAATCTGCATACAAGTGTTTTAATTACACACTGCTATGCAGAATTAGTACAACAAGCCAAGCACAAACAGCTCAATGAAGAACTTGTAAACTGTGACAACAATGGTTTTATAATTTCAGCCTCTTTAGTATGCTTTAGGCATCTCTCACCAAAAGGTTGTGACTGAGGGTACTGCCAGCTAGTTTCCTTCTTTGCAAAAGAAAAGTGGCAGGAGTTTTATCAGAACTTTGTTGTCTTCCTGCACTCAATGAAGAAAACCATGAGGAAATTAAGAGATTTCTCAGACCACAAGCCTGAAACTCCCTCTTTTCCTGAAGGCCATTGGACTAAAAGAGGAAATAAAAACAGGTTCTGCTGTGTTTGGAACCAGCGCCCAAAAGCTAAAATTCTCCAAGCATCATCTTTTGATGTTTCACTTTCCCTTTAGGATGCTGTGATTCACTATCCACATCAACAGACAGTAGTCACAGTTTCTTTTGACCACTGAGGAAATGGTTTTTGGCAATTGACATTAGCTTTGTCACTCCTACCATCTTCTTGCCCATTGGTGTCCATTATGCTACAGTGCTCTACTAACTGACATCTTAAATTTTGACATCTTTTAATGTTCCTATTTTATTACATGTGTGGCTTTCAATAGACTCCCAAGATTTCTGAGTGCCATTACAGCTTCTAATGCAGTTTGATGGCAGGTATTTCCCAGGTGCACACTCCTGTCCCTGTAGTTTTTCAGCTTCCTAGAATTACTATTTAGCAGCTGTCCTCAGATGACAACCAGACACTCCTAACAGCTGTCTCTGTTGAGGACAGCAGCCCAGGTTGATATCTCCAACCAATGTCAACTAATAGTTTTGCCTGCTATTTCAGTGTCATTTATTACCAAGATTCCAGCATTCAGTAGCTATGCATTTATTGTTGTGTGTGGATTGTAAGCATTTAAAAAGTAGATTCAGCTCCAGCCTATCTTCTGCTGTTGTCCATGACAGTAAAGGTGAATATATCACCCAGTAAGCATCCTATACATGAGGGCTTAGTAACATTTCCTGCTTCTACATTGGTAGAATTTGGTTTCTGCCATAGGGTTGGACTTGGAAGTTATTTTTGTGGTTCTGAAGATGAATTAGATGTAAGCACTTTTAATGGTACCATTCTAAATCACCAGAGGCTGGAGTGTTATCTCCAGAACAGGTCAAAGTTTGCAAATGGATGAAATCTAAAATCCAATGTCAGTTGCTGGTGCCAGCATAGAAAAATAAATTGTTGAGGCCCCAGTTAACACCAGGACACTTCAGACAGCCAAGTGGGTAGAGGTGCAAGCAGAAGCGGCAGCCCAGAAAGATCTCACTGGGATGTGGACACTCAGAAGAGAAAAGGAGAGAAGCCAGGAATAAAATTGTATGGAGGAGCTTTGTTGAACAGGCACAGCCTAAGGCACAAGATAGGTGGTTATGGGGAGTCTATGTGGAGATTTGGGATGCAGCAAGATGTAAGGGGAATGGACTTAAGTTGTGCCAGGGTAGGTTTAAATTAGATATTAGGAAGAATTTCTTTACTGAAAGAGTGGTGAGATATTGGAATAGGCTGCCCAAGGAGGTGGTGGAGTCACCATCCCTGGAGGTTTTTAAGAAGAGGACTGATGTGTTTCTTCAGGGGATGATTTAGGGATCAGAGTAGTGTAGGGCTCTCGGTTGGACTAGATGATCTTGAAGGTCCTTTCCAAGTGTAATGATTCTGGGATTCTGAGATAGTGAGGCTGTTAGGATGAATATGAAAATGGAAGTGAGGTGACCCTGGCAGAGAGGTCCCTAACTGTGTGTAAATGGCCCCTGAGAAAGCTTGATTGAACAGCTGTCCAGGTACTATGACTGAACAGAGAGAAATTCAGTAATTTAATAGGGAACAGCCTAAAAGACATTTTTGGTATTTTCTCCTGGACTCTCTCTTTGCAGAAATAATACTTTTAAGAATCCTTCATCTCTTTACCAGCTGACCAAACAACCAGGCAAAGCTGGGAAACAAACTTGTTTGGAACAGAAAACATTAAAGTGATTTAGAGGGAGAGAGAGCTTTTTTTTGCCTAATTTTCCTTGTCTTTATTTTTAACTTCAGAATTAAGTGTAGCAAAAGATTTTTGGTAACAAAAATAAAACAACATTCCTGCCTTTCAGAGTCATTATCACTTCATGAAAAAGGCTAAGCTAAAATGTAGGTAAAAAGATGCGAGATCTCTCAAAAGAGAAGGAATCTAACACTGGCATGACATTTCCAGTTTAATATTGACCTCCTACTTACCCACTACTGAAAGGTTCATCAATTTCCAGAAGCTTTTAAGAGATTGGGAGAATTAAATGAAACAATATTTTTCCTCTTTTTACCACCATGAAGAATCATACCATCACCAAGTCAACTCTTCCTATCACTGGATAACACATTTTCCCAGCAAGATCTTGAGTATAATGACAACGTTTATATTGTGTTTTGTTCAAGACAAAAACCTATTAAAATACTTAAAGAGAAGGAGTTTAGAAATTGTAATAAATAACAATAGATGGCCCTGAAATAAATGCATAGTAGAATTCATTCAGCACTCTCTTCAAGATGTCAGTGTTCGGGTCCTTGAGCAAATTACCTCTTTTTTCCTCACTCTAGGACCATCAGTTAAGCCCTTGTACTCATCAGCACTAGTAATCAAAAATCATCTAGTACAATCATAGACAAGTAGATTTCATCTCTGGATTCAGAAGTGTTTGCAGTCCTCGCTAAGAGAGGCCTCTCCCTCCTGATTTAGCATCAAGTTGCAAAATAAGCAATCAGGTGAAAACTGCACTTCTCAGCTCAAGCCCTGTAAACAAAACCCAAATGAACCAGTGCTTATTGGAATCAGCTTGGCAAATAGTGACTTCTCACCAAGGGGCTATCCATGCAGTATCTATGGATTGTTATTTGTTAAATCTTCTTAAGAACATACTATGAGTTAGATAGTTGACAGGTTCCCTAATGGTAATAGGTAGTGGCATAAGTGTTCATCAGAAAGGACTTCAAAATTAAAATTGTGACATACATATTCCTCTTCTAAAAAGTCCAACCAGTGACAGCACATGCTGAGTTTTGGTTCACAGTATACTCATTGGAACTAAGATTGGATTGGGCACAGGAGTTATTTTGGCTTTGATTGGGGGGTTTTGGGCAAAACTGTGGGAATACAGAACAGTTTCAGTCTTGAAAAGTTGCATAGATCTGAAGAAAAACAATCAAAAGCTATATAGTAAACAGGTATACTAGGTAAACAATAGGTATACATATACAAAGCTATGCAGTAATAGACTGAAACCTATCAGTATGTATTCATAGATGATACAGTCAGCATGTTTCAGTCTTTGAAGTGAAGATTGATGAGGTTTCCTCTTTGACATATCTTTTCAGCTACTAGTTTATTTCCTTCTGCTTGAGGTTTATTTTGTAAATGTTATAAATTTCAAAGACATCCAGCATCTTGCAACATCTCATTGTATTTCTCCATTAAGAATGATGAAAATTTAACCTGTCAGCTAAAATATGCTGTAGAGTCAAGTTAACTGGTGATTACATTTCTAATAGGTCACATGTCACAGATCAGTGTTACAGTCAGTGAACCGTGAGTCACTAGATCCACAAGGAACAAGTCCCTAAACTCAGAACATACTGAATGCAGACTGAAAGCACATGTGGAGAAGAAAAGGAGGGCAGCACCATGTGAAAGCCAGTTTGATTATGTTATGCTTGGTGTTTTCAAGAGGGAAATGGTTCCAAACACAAACATGAAAGTGAACTTCAGAAAAGAGGATAGCTAATACATACAAAAAGCTTCCAAAAAAGTTGCTCTAACTCAAAGAGAGTTAAAATGATCCATGTGCTTTGTTGAGACCTTTTAGGGAAAAAAAGAAGACACACAAGCTTCCAGACTCATCCTTGCAAAAAAAAGCTAGTAACAAAACACAACTGATTAGAACAATGGGACAACTGATTACAACTATACATATAATTCCTGTAAATTTGAAAGAAGTCTGAAACAAAGAAGTTGAAGGAGACAGGGAGCAGTGCCCTTTTCCCATCCTGTATTTACTCCTTCACTGACTTTCTGTTGGGGGAGACCTTTAACTCTAGAGAGGGATTTATTTCACAGGGACATCACAAATATGTATGCCTCTGACTAGAACTGTTACCTTGAGCTAGTTGCTTTTAGCTCCTTAGAGGAAAGAAGTATTTTTAAGCAGGATTCACCCAACTTATTCTGCACATCTTCTTTATGGTACAATAAGATTTGACTCAAGACAGTCCTGTTCCTCTGCATCAGTTACAAAGGAAAGCTCAACGATTCCCCAAGAAGCTGAAGTTTACACTATAGACCTCTAAGATTACATATGCAAAAGCTTACCATTAGGGTCTACAGAAAAAGCATGTCAACTTTTATGGCATAAATAAAAGAGAACTTTACCAGAAGATTGCAGAAGTGCATCAGAAAAAACTCTATAGTTTTGTCTCTGATGCCTGTGATGAAGGTGATATCTGTGGCTCACAATGTGAATTTACCTATTTGACCTGAGGAACTTAGATCCACTTCTTGAAAGCCTAGACATTTGTTCCTTAAGACATAAATCTGAAATAAAAGTTTCTGGAAGGCTGAGAAGGACAAATCTGAGTCTTCTACATTTCCAGGCAGAAATCATAACCATTCATTGTGGTTTAATCCTAGCTGGCAACAAAGTGCCACACAGCCACTCCACCTCCAGTGGGACAGGTGTATGGATTGTTTGGCTCATAGTTGGTAACCAAGTTTCAGCAAAGCCTAGTATGTGCGGGTGACTCATGGGGGCTGTAAAAGCTACCCAGCCTTGCATCACATTAAGGCCTTATCTGTATGGACAACCCACGAGGAGCTGTGTAGATATCTCGGCCCTAACTTGTCCATAAGCCATAGACCAAATAGGGCAGTGCTGAATCATTTAGAGAACCAAAACCTGAGCTGAGCCTTGAAATCCCTCAACAAATAATATGCCCTGAGTCACAATCCAAACTACTATTCTGTTGCCTGAGAAAGTGAGATAAAAAGAAGCTGGAGCATTTCAGTGTCAGTTTTAGCCAACAACCTTGTATATCCGTCTGGTATAATCCACTCAGTCTTGCCCACAAACACATAAAGGAGGTAATAAAACCCCTAAGATTCACATTAGAAAATGGGAGTTCTCTCTCCAAAGTTACATTTGACTGTATGAGGACCATTCCCCCTTGATCAGAACACCCACTAAGGTCACTTTCTGGGATTGAGCGCCCTTATCTGGAGGATTAAGCTAATATTTAGGATGCTGTAAGTTTGTAACTTAGGTTGATAGCTAACACACATATAAGATTTGACATGCTTTTTATGTTGTTAAATATATTCTTGCTTTTAAGTTGTAATAGTGCATTCTTCCATTGTATGTGTGAAAATCTGCACCAGTGGCATTAGACCTGAGTGAAGTCCAAGTTAATCATTTGCTTGAGCCTTGCAGTTAAACCTGTAAGTGAAGCTCAAATTGTTTGCTTGAACCTTGCAGTCTAGTCTCTTTTCATCACAATAGGGAAGAGAATCAGAAGGGTAAAAGCAAGAAAACTTGTGGGTTGAGATAAAGACAATTTAATAGGTAAAGCCCTCACACACAAGTAAACCAAAATAAGGAACTCATTCACCACTTTCTATTGGCAGGCAGTTAGCCATCTCTAGGAAAACAGACTCCATCACACCAGTTATTTGGGAAGATAAATGCCACCATGCCAAACATCATCCTCTTTTTATTTCTTTACCCAGCTCTATAGGCTGAGCATGACATCATATGATACAGAATATTCCTTTGGTCAGCTGTTTCCCCTTCCCAGCTTCTGGTGCATCTCCAGCCCACTTTCTGGTGAGGAAGTGTGAGGGACAGAAAATGCATTGACTCTGTGCAAGCCCTGCTCAATGGTACCTAAAACATCTGTGTTATCAACACTGTGTATACATATCTAAAATGTAGCCTCATACTAGCTACTATAGAGATAATTAACTCTATCCCAGCCAAAGCCAACACATCTCTAGGTAATCTTTTTAGGTGGTGGCAGCAGGAACACTACTGTTGGTCAGGTAACTTGAAAGAGTCAATACTGAGCAAGTCCTTTCGAAAGAACGTAAGCAAGGTCCTGGCCCACGAAACCTAAAAGCTAGAAGTTAGGATGGATTTAAGAACACCTCTGCACTTATTGTTGCTACTGGGAGTATATGATATCATTTTCAATTACCATTTCTCCTCAGGAAAATCACTCTGAATCCCATTCTGCAAGCTATTTACCTCACTACGTATGGTCTCTGAGACCCAAGTCCTTCATTGTATGTAGCCCAAACTCTATATGGGGCTTGAAGTGTCCCTCAATGACTTTTTGGAAATGTTTACAGACTTTTGAAAATTGTTTCTTTTTATCACATTATGAAGTCAGGAATTTCTGTCAGTAGGTAAACAAACAACATAATATAATCAAATTTTAATTCCCATTCTCTTTACTCCCCCCAGGTATTCCCTGGACTACATCATCAAATACACAATAAAACCATAACCACTGATAATGAAAGGTGAAGGGAAAGTATCCTGGCAGATGTCCAACAGAACATAATTACTCAACAGGAAGTGTCCAGTACCATTTAGTAACAATCTCTCTCAAGCTCAGGATACTTTTTCTAATTTCAATATCCAGAATTCATCCATTTCATACTTTCCAGTTAACAAAATTTTTCTTCCTTTTCTCCACAGTTATTGACAAGACTATTATCTAAATAAGTATTAGCTCTCTTAATTAGCCGGCAATTTAGCTGTGATTTGCACACAAAACCTTGTCTGTTTTAATAAATGGTTACATTGCCTTACCTGTGCTAAGCAATTAATTACTCAGAAACTACATTCAGTTTTTCATGGGGTATTTTCCTCTCATTTGCATTGTGTACCAACCCATGCTGCTGTCCATAGACTAAGAGTTTTATTCCCAGTCTATGTTGCCTAAGTAGTACCAAGAACTGGGACTAATTAATGGTTTGAAACAGAAATTTTTCTGTGCCTCCAGTTTTCAATCCTCTCTAAGAGCAGCCAGCTGACATCTATCTGCTTCAGAGGAGTCCAGTTACCTATGTGTTTGTCTAGAAACCTGTACACCTCAGTAGCATCCAAAGACCTTTACTTTCAGGTTATTTCCCTCTGTTTTCCTATGGCTATTTAGTATGCATAAACAAGACCTGGGACCTCAGACCTGATGATTCTTTACAGTCATTCACAGCAGTGAATATAAAGCAGGTCTAGCCCTTCACAGAAGCTGCCCAGGACATTTGTCATCTTCAACAGGGCTGCACTAATTTATACTAGCTCCAAACCTTGCTTATGGTATTTTACATTCACTTTGCCATGGCATGCATTATTACACAAGCTGCTGGGCAGGGACGTGAATAATTCAGCCCTCTTCCCTCCTCCACCCACATCATTTATTTGTATGTAAAACATCTACTCCATTCACAGAGATACATAGATATTCAATGCAAGTAAAGTAATGAAGTATAGTCTTAAGGTGTGTTAACTCTACTTGCCTCTAAAGCACTTACCTTTGGAAACATGGGATTGATGTTCAAATCTCATCCCTGTTGTTGTTAATTAACAAAAAAAACAACACGAAGACAAAAGTCTCCCCCACTGTTTATAAGCTAAACCAGTTTCAAACAAGGTGGCAGTAGGTAGCCTGGGTGGACAGTTTGCACAGTCTGTCCTGGGTACTAAGGCTTTTAGGAACGGCTGTTTCTCATGCATCTCAGGAAATGTTTGTCTGATCAATAAACACTGTACATAGCCTGTCAGAGCATATTGCAGTCCCATTTCATATAGGGCTGTTTTGACTTGCCAACTTCAAGTAGAAGAATGCAAATAAATTATACAATTATTTTGCATTTCAGTATTGAATTCTGGGTTTAATTAGTATAAACAAGAATTAGCTTGCAGAAAAATCTGATAAGCCCCTTGCAGCATAAAGGATGTCAAGGGTTCTCACATTAGTAGTAGCACATGGCAACCTACTCTTATTTATGGCTGGCCACTTTTCCCTGGAGCCTTCAGATACTTCAGCTGTGAGCTTCCCTTTTGTCACTGTGGCCTTTCTCCTCTGTCTTCCTTCACATGCCTGCCCAAAACCTGTATTTTGCTCATTGCTTCCATATACATTCTGTTGGACTTGCAACTTGTTCTGAATCCTGATTTCTCAGTCTAGGGAAGTTCATCCAAAGTCATGCACTTATTCAAGAGACTCAGTGCACTCAGATGGTTAGCTCCATCCTTAACTCCATGCAGCAAGGAGTTTTACCTAATGTCTCCACACAGATGCAAGCATCACCTCACCAGCAAGGGCTCTGTCTGGTAATGGCAACTGTTATATCTTTATCCATGTCACACAGTAAGCCAGTAACAAACCTTCAAATAGTGTCTTTCCACTAGGCATTTAAGAGTGCTTCATAAACTACTGCTTATGTGTAGATGTAAAAACATGCCTGTGAGAGTTTGTAATTTTCAGATAACTTTATTAGTTGAAAGATTTAGCAAGATCTTTAAAGTCACACAGCAAGCCCATAGCAGAGCTGGAATAGAGTTCATACTTTCAACTCCTAACCACCATGTTTTCTATTTAACAGTCTTGTCTTACAGAAGCTGCCTTGAACAGCAGCAGGGTGTGCACTCAGTGCTCAGACCCAGCTTTGCTCTGTGCTTCCTTTTACTCATCAGTAAATTGCTAACAAATCTGGCTCAGAAAAAGGATGTAGCTAGATTCTCAGCAGGTGTAAACCACCTGAGCTCCATTACAGTCAATAGCTGGCTTGGTCTTCAGCATAAATAAAAAGATTATTATTACATTTTTCTATCAGGCACATAAATATAATTTAAATCCTTTGTAGAATGTCTTCTTTTATTAGGATGGCAAGGACTTCATGCAGAAGAAGTCTCCTTTACTAAACTGTTGGTTTGCTAGTTAACAGGTCTTATCTGACTGATAAAAGGCTGGTTAAATGTTTTTTACTTAACCAGTCTATTTTTATTCATATATATAATAAATATATAATAAATACGTATATACATATATAATAAATACTGTCTCAATGATCATTTATCTTACACACAGAGAAACCAATATTTACTACCAGAATCTGCTTTTCTAATAGAAGATTGACATATTGAAGTTCCTGAACTGGTGGGTTTGATTGCTGATAAACTGGATAACATTAGAAATTTTATGGAAGTCTCCACTAAGCCTTACTGAAGTGCTGGCATTGGCATGCAGGCACACGCACACCTCAACCCCACAGCTGCCACTCAAATGCAATCTTGTTGAAATAATGATAGCTGCAGTGTTTCATCAAAATGTAAATTAGATGACAAAAGACTGCTGTGATAAATGACACAAGCCAAACAGGAAAGTCCATAATAATAACAGGCTAAGGAACTCTGACTCTTTAATTTGTAGCTGTTATCAGTACCTAAGGAGCAAGGTTACCTACCTGGTCGACCAAGGGAGACCAGTTGATGTAATTGTTTTAGATTTCAGTAAAGCCTTTAATACTATCCCCCCCAGTATCCTTCTGGTCCAGTACACAGCTAGGTAAATATGTCACACAACTAGTGAAAAACTGGCTGATGGATCGGGCTCATGCAGTATTGTAAAGGGGGTTACATAGGGTTGACAACACCTAGTGATGTTCCACAGGGATTCATTTTGGTGACAGTGCTCTTTGTCTTCATAAATGACTTGGACACAGGACTAGAAAGTATATTGTTTGCCAATGAAACCAAATTGGGAGATGCTGTTGACTCACTTGAAGGAAGAGAGATCTTGACAGCCTAGAGGGTTGAGCAATCACCAGGCCATATGAAGTTTAACAAGGGCAAGTGCTGGATTTTGCATCTGGGATAGGGTAACCCCAGATGCATATACAGACAGAAATGAAAGACTGGAGAGCAGAAAGGGATCTAGGTATTCTGGCTGACATCAAGTTGAATGTGAATCAACAGTGTTCCCTAATAGCCATATGAAGTTTAACAAGGGCAAGTGCTGGATTTTGCATCTGGGATAGGGTAACCCCAGATGCATATACAGACAGAAATGAAAGGCTGGAGAGCAGAAAGGGATCTAGGTATTCTGGTTGACATCAAGTTGAATGTGAATCAACAGTGTTCCCTGATAGCCAAAAGGGTCATGTCCTGGGGTGCATCAAGCATTGTATTGTTAGCCAGTCAAGGGAGGTAATAGTCCCACACTCTACTCTGCGCTGGTGTGGCCTTGCCTCAAGTACTATGTGCAGTTTTGGGCATCACAATATAGAAGGGATAAGAAGCTGTTGAAGACTGTCCAGAGGAAAGCCCACAAAGATGGTGAAGGATCTAGAGAGGAAGCCATATGAGGAACAACTAAAGTCACTTGGTTTGTTCTTGTCTTGGAGGAGATCTCATCACGATCTATAACTTCCTCACGAGGGGAAGTGGAGGAGCAGAAGTTGATCTTGTCTCTCATGACCACTGACAGGACCAAAGGAAATAGCATGAAGCTCTTCCAGAATAGATTGAGGTTGGATATTAGGAAAAAGTTCTTCACCCAGAGGGTGGTGGAGCACTAGAACAGGCTCCCTAGGGAAGCAGTCACAACACCAAACCTGTCAGAACTCAGGAAGCATATGGATAATGCCTTGAGGCACAATTTGTAATTTTTGTGATTGTCTTTTACATAGACAGGATTTGGCCTTGGTCCTTCCAAAGCAGGATGTTATACGGTTCTATGAACTGCACAGAGGTTTGTCAGTCCTACTGTTAGGATGGACTAACAGAGACCAAGAAGTTAATTGTCTCACCCAAGGATAGATAGGCACTGTAGGTTTATGTTAGGATCTTCAACTCCTGGTCCTGCACTTTAAGTATTTCTCTTCATTTAGTCACAAGTCTTGAAGCCTCTCTTCATTACTGAAGCAGTCAGCTTGCATCATTTCCAGATGATTATGGCTACTGTTGTGAAGATGGCCAAGAGAAGGTACCAGACACTTATACACAGATCCCCCTTGCACAAGCTCCAACCAACTGTGTGGGCCCAACCAACTTTACTTTTGGGCAAATCTTCTCACTTGCAGGAAGAAACTAACATGTCTAGTGATTGTGTGAATAAACCAGCCACCATGCAGCAAATGCCCCAAATGCTCTTGGAGAAGGGAATTCCTGGCTTGGTTGCACAGGTGTCCTACACAAACTGGGTCCCAGGCAGAAGTCCCATGCACAGATGAACAGGCATCCATAAATACCTCTTTTTGTTTAAAAGTGAGATGAATCAGAAATAGGTTTGGTGATTTCCATGCCTCATGTTCCAGAAAGTAAGCATGTGTGCTGGTGCTAAGGCTGACAGGTCAAGACAGGACAGGTTTGTTTGCTTGCCCTTCTTGATATAGTAAGTGGCATTTGGCAAATTGTTGTCAGATCACTGAAATCTAATAACGTTGATCACTATGAGACAACTACAGCCTCTGAACACTACTAGCACTACATGAGTGAATAATAACTGTTATCTTTGACAAGGGGATATGTAACCTTTGAGAGTATGCAGGGACAGAATATTATTTCTAAAACTTGGTCAGGAAAGGCGTCCAAATTTATAACACCATTGGCCAAAAAGCCCTCTCTCTGGCTTTTAAAGATCTGTGACTGTGATAAGTAAAATCACTTTCTAAACCAACCTTTTTCAATACAAGACAAGGCTTGATGGGGCCCTGGGCAACCTGAACTAGAGGATGGTGTCCCTGCCAGGCAGGGGGGTTGGAACTAGGTGACCTTCAAGGTCCCTTCTAATTCTGGCAATTCTATGATTCTTTGATTATATGAATATTGTTTATGAATGCTTTGTTCAAAACTGCATAGCATTACAATATGAAAGAATATTTGTGTACAGACATCTAATTTGATGCATATATATTAAAATATAGATATTACCAGTCGAGGGATGAGGTAAAGAAAAATCAACATTAATAACATCTTCTTAATAGAACTTTAAAAATACTGCTTCTTTACACAATGTACCTGCCAAAGTGTTCAACTGATTTTACATCATGTCAGGGAATAGCTGGCAGTGCTTTCAGTTGCACAGGAAAGCTAGTAATCAATGAGAAGAAATGCAATTCACCATGCTTGATAGGTGAGCTACTGAGGCAGCAATACTTCTGGGAAAATGTCAAGAGTAACACGTGGGCACTCTTTTTGTCTTGAGTGCTGAAGCCAGATCTGCTTTCACAGGCAAACTGACACTATAATTACAAGACTTTTCTATTGATATCAGGCAGAAATTATCAATCGTAGCCCAGCAGAAGGCAGGTAAGATTGTCCAATAAATATAAACTCCATGTTTTGAACTGAAAAAAAGGATATTAAATTTAGACTGGTTTTCATGCCTCAAAATACTTTTTGTTATTTGCAAAGAAAAGAAAACATGCACATATAAAGATACAGCCTGCAAAAGAAGCATACTGGAAGTAGCTACTAGATCCAATTTTAAATCCTGTTATTTTACAGACTGTTCATAGCAGAAGTAGTGTAACCACAACACATTCAGGTAAGAGCTGGAGTACTCACTAATCTCTACAAGTGCAGAAATCATTTATGTAAAGCTTCAGCTGAGAGGGTTAGATTTTGCCTGAAGCAAGACCTACCTGTAGTCCCACTGAAAATAGAGCATACTCTCTGATAAATGCTATTAGGGGAATGACAGGGTGGGAGGGATAGGGGGCGATTGAGGATCTTGAATTTTAAAGCATCAAGTTTAACACATTCTTATCATGGTTTTCACAGATAGCTCTGACTGCTACTGCAAGCTGCTAGCACATATACCAGCATCTCTTGCCCTTCTTAGCAATGCTGTGCCTCATCTTAAGTGCTTCTCTTCTCTGAGATTCAAGATCTGTCCAAGTTACTACTCTGGTTCAATCATCAACACCCATTCTGTCTCCTCACATCGCTCCCCCTAAAACCAGCCTCCGCATTTGCTGCACAAACCGAGGACTAATTGTGCTGAGAGAAACAGCCGCATCAGGTCTCATTAGCACTCCATTTAGGACACTGCTTGGTTCCCCTATCGTGCTCACACAGGCTTTTCAGGTCAGGAACTCTGCTTTTGTTCCAGTTGCACTGTTAATATTAAAGAAAGAAATGATTGCAACGAGGGAAGTGTCACTTTGACTAATTCCTCTGTGTCTTAGTACCACCACAGAGCAGCTCAATTTCTGATGACTCAGTTATGACTCCAGGGAAAGGCCTGAACAAAATGCATAGCCCACAACATGCTGACCTTAAGAAACCTTAAAAAGAAAAAGTCAGGCATGTACTGAATTCCTGCAAAGTGATATCTGAAACACACCCAAATTCCCTATAAGTATCAACATGGGGCAACTATCACTAAATAGTTTCTTCAGAGCTGCCACGACTGCTTAGAATCAGTTACAAACACTATCCAAGCAGGGAAACAGTGACAGCCTCAAGGAGTATAGATGCTTAGGAGTACCATGAAAACAGGTCAGAAGCTAGAGCAGGAAAGACAAGCTAAACACAGCTATTTACATTTTGCTTTTGTTTTCCTAGATAAACGTTATCTGTAGGTAAGTGTCAAAAATGCAGCTCATGGGAGGTACACCTTTGCTGTATTCATACAACATAAATAATCTTCCTTTGTTGGGCTTGCCTTTCATTTTTACTGAAGTTGAGACAAAATCTGCAACTTCCTTTATCATGGAGTTATAATCATACTCTGTCTTAAAGTCAACTCACCATTGACTTACAGATACCCAGTACAACAAAAAAAAGAGGGAATTCTCCATTATCATTATTTTATTCCTCACCAGAGCTCAGAAACAACTATGAGTAGACCAAGTTCCTCATCACCATGCTTCTCCTGAACATGTTTCCTGCCATTTTATACCTGTCTAAAGCTGAGTCTCATTACTTTAGAAAAAAATTAGCTTTGGTGCGGCCAGAGGCTTTAGATTGCACAGTGAAAACTGCTGCTGTATTAGCTACATCCACCTAGTGATTCACAACAGTGTCTGATTTTGAAGACTGGAAAGGAAAAATAACATTTTTAAAAGCAGTCCTTGCAGAAACTCTGCTTATCTGCACTAGCAGAACAGGTTGTTTGAATGTTTGTATGGCCATCTCAGACCTCTAGCTCTAGCCTTCCAAACTGCTCCTCCACAAACAGCTGATTCCTTTGAGCACCTGTACAGGAAAAGTGATGTGGCTAGGAAACCTTCTGTGTCTAACTGCTTTTCAAAACTGCACTACAGCTGAATGCCTAAAGAAGGCAGTGTAAAATCCCTATACAGAGATGAAGAGTTGCTAGCAGATCACAGAGGATGGGAGTCTATCTGCTGAGGTCATTCTGGTTAAGAGTTACTGAAGAACTCTTAGATTTTTTTGCACCCGCTGCTGTTCTAGAAGCAGCAGAAGAGCATCCTCCTCTCAGAGGATTTTACCTTAAATAGGTGCTGTTGCATAATTTGGTGTGAAATGAGAGAACCTACCAATGTTCTGCAAAGTTTAATTTGAAGAGTATAATGGGAAAAGAGAACAGCTTCATGTCTGGCTTAAAAAATATTCCCCTGCAGTGACTGTAGCCCAGCTCAGAACAGGAATATCTTGTTCAGGGGCTAATCTGAAGAAGCTGATTTCTTGCTCAAGGAAAACAAAAAGAGAAAGAGATGAAGCCTCTTCAATTTGTCCAGCTTACCTGTAAAGTTCACAGGGTTATATTTTTCACAGCCTTTTTCAGATGTTTTTGCATCTGAATTGCAGCATAATTCATTAAATGTGATGTTAAGCAACAAACAGAAAAAACCCAACTAACATGATGGCCATACCTTTTCGCAATTTGATGCTTCAGCTTCATGCTATGAAATCTTAATTTTACCAAGGAGATGTTGCTGTGGTATCAGCTATGTCCAATAGAAGCTTTATAGCCCTCCCATTACATTAAAATATGATGAAAGCTAGTCATATTTAAAGAAACTTTTCACATACTACCTACTATACATTGCTGGCAACAGTTAAAAAAATACTAATTGCTTTATAGCTAATTTTGCTCTGATTCATATATTGCTTAATTAAGATTTTACTCAGGAGCAGATGGCTGTCTTCATTAAATCATGATATATTCTACCAAAATGGAAACAGCTGTTTTTTTGAATACACTATAATTTATTTCCTACAGGCAGGAAATCACTCTGAAGGGAATTGAGACTATAATCATTCAGTTTGTTTTCACTGGAGCTTATTTACAACAAACTTTGAAAATTTTTAGCATGCAGAAGTCAAATATGGGTGACATTTGTTAATAAGGGCAAATTTCTATTATTGAACTTGGTATTAGATCTATATTCACGGGCATACTTCCAGATCCACAAAGATGATGGTTCTAGCATGCTACATGCTGCATACAGGTACCAGTAAAAAGTCAGCACGAACGGGCTTCCAAAATACACAACAAAACCTACACAGGACAATAAAAAAAAAGTTGTATTTTTTTCCTCCCATTTCATGATGAAAACCAAAAGAGATTTAGATGATAAAGAACACTGTCCAAAGTTCCAAAAATATACTGTTTAAATATGGTTTGGCAATGAGGCACTTATCTCATATTCTTTGTACAGTATTGCTCCTCCTTCTGGATCCTTGTTTCTTCTCCTTTGTCTCCCCTACCTTCAGAGCTCAACTCTTCTGCATCCCACTTCACACCTCATGATTTTTCCCCCTCTTTTGTGACTGTCTTTGAATTGAAACATATTCTCCAGCATACCTTTTCATATTAAGTTATACATTATAAAGACAGTAGATATTCAGTAAGCATCTAAGCAGGAATGGGTGCACTAAATTTAAAAACTAAAAATTAGACAAATGCAGCATTTGTAATTACCCCATACAGTCCCTGTTAGTAGAGACTACAAGGTCTCTTTTTACCTATGACAAATTCCGTTTGGATTCCAAATTCCTCCTTTAGATTTCAAACAGAAGTAACAACTTATTTTATATTAACTCATCTCTTTGAGAAACCATATCATGATTTGTCTAATTTTCCAGAAATAAAACCATCTCATAAAAGCCCAATTTGATTTCAATTAAGCCAGGCCATATATACACAAGAGTATGTCAGAAAAGGATCTACTGTGATTCAGTAAATGGAGAGACAAGAAAGAATCTGTAACTAGGAGAGACATATCAAGGTATATTTATCCTTCAAAAGTTTTCCCGGGGGGNCTTTAGTGTGCTAACGTTTTCCATTTTCCACTCAAATTCAATTTAGAGAGAATGTTGTTTCAGCTCCTGTTGGCAAACTGCCTAACCCAAAAGCTAGAAATTCAGTGACTGACTTCTAAATCAAGATTCAGAAAAAGTTTTTGAAAAGGATTAGATTTTCTTTTGGAAGCCAATTTGATTTGAAAAAAATATGGGACAAGAGAGCCTATTAATCTAAAATACAGGACATTAATTATTTGGGGAAAAAAGTGTAGATCTCAAAACACTGTATGACCATGCTGGCAGTTCACTGAGCCTTTCATCACTGTCACCAGTTCTATTAATGTGGACATTTTGCAGGTTTTTTTCCTCTCACAATCTGAGAACAAAGTTATCCAGAGTTATGTACCTAGCATATCTCTATACCATCCCTTGGGTGGAAGGAAAGTGTAAATAGACCACACACCTCACTTTGGTATGAATGGGAATGACAGGAAGCAATAGAGGGCAGAGGATTTTGAAATACTCCTTGGAAAAGGAGGTACCCTGAGTATTCAGCAAACAAGTAAATATCCTATCACACTCTCCTGTTTGTCTGCACTAGGTCTCATTTATGACACATATGCCTTCTCAGCTGGTAAGAAAGTGATACTTTCCTCTGTTCTTGTCAGAACAGCAGAATTGTCTTTAAGATTGTTTTCAAAACAGTTCTTAAAGGAAAGGTATTACCTCAGGGAAGCTACTAAGCTCAGGAAATCTCTGTTCCCAAGATGACAGTTTCATATACTTACTAACAACTTAAAAGCTGAGGGCTATACTTTGCAACTGTTATCATAGAAACATACCAGCACTTGTACTAACAGAGACCTGAGTTTCCACCCTGCATAAAATACCTCATCTAAAAAATGCTTACCTACTCAGGCTATGCAATTAAATACACATTATTCCAGCATCTCTTACATCAGTGAGATGGAGCAGTTTGCTGCCAGGGACAGAAATAGAGCCTCCCGAACTTGCGGCTTTCAGATCACTCAGATCTGCCTAGCTCAACAGAGAAGCCACCTCCCCAACAACTCTGCCACCACTCTTCTTTTACTCCTCTATTTTGTTTTCCCTTGTCTTTCTCTTCCCCTTCCTCTTTTCAGCCATATTCTTCACACTGCCCTTTCCTGCACTTCCCCTGCTTCTCTGCAAGTAACACCAAGGAGTAACCAGCCCTTGAGAGGCTGAAACTGACTGTGGAGAGCAGGCTTGTTAGGTGACTTCCCTACCCAGAACTGCCACTGGCAGTATTCCGTATCACCTGCACTGTTGTCTGTCAGAAAGCAAAAGATGCTACACTAAGTTTTCCCGTCCCTACTACTGGCTAAGGCACCAGTTACAGTTCTCATGCATAACAGCAGCACATGCCCTAAGGCTAAGGGCTTCTTTAACTAATACTACACAATATGTGGTACCTGCAGCATGGAGAATAGCATGTTACTCAATAGAAAAAGTAGTTATTTTGGATTTCTCATTTTAATGGAGGATGGATGTGAAAATAAGCTCCACCAACTTCTTTCAGAGATACATTTTTATTACTATGAAGTACAAGAAAAATTAACTGTGCTTTTGAATGCATCTGGCAAACACAGCTAGAATGACAGTAAAACTGACATGCTGAAGTAGCAGCGATATGCTATATTTGACACCTTACTCTCTCTGATGTGAGGTCACTGCAACCACTCACTCAAAGTCTCCTTTGAGATTTATGGAAATCAGGTTGAAGTGGCAATTCATGGTTGCTGTTTCACATCTACTGAAATGTAAAACCAAAACCAAGTGTGAAAATACAGGGAATCTGCTAGGCAAATTGTGTTGCACAGTTATGTCAACAAAAGCTAAAAATAATTTCAAATATCCATTGTGCAATCTTATTGCCAAACAAGCAGAAGATTCACAAAATATTTTTAAGTTGCTTCTTCATTTAACCTAATATAATCTCCAGATATTTGTCAGGAAATAGTTGATATAACTCCTTGTATTTTATATTTCTTCTTAGTTCTTACTGTTGAAAGAGAGGAGGGAGAGAAAGGCTGATAAGCAACATCTACTCTCTCAAGTAAAATAGTTTCACTGTTCATTCCAAGGTCTCTGCCTGATCATCTTGCTGCATTATATTAATTTATTCCAGGACTTTCTTTTAAAGTGAACCAGCTGCTTCTCTCCAAGACAAAATTGGAGTGTAGTTCTGTGACTATTTCACTCCAGGGACTGGTTGCTTCAGGCAGGATGAGAAGAACTGTGCCCAGCTGGGATTTCTCCATCCTAGAGTCATTCAGTCATTTCCCACAAGGCTTTGAGCCTCCATGTACTTTCATGCCATCTCTAAGAGCAGCCAACATACACTTTAGGCTTTAAAGTACAGGAACATACCTCTGGCAGACTGTGACACTTCTCAGAGTATTTCAGTAATTCCAGAAAAATTAACTCCAACACCTTTCTTTCCACCTTCCCCAAAAAGGACATTTTGGAAAAAAAGAAGCATAATCAAAACTTCTGTATGAATAGCTGCAGCTCCTTCCACAGTCAGGTACCATTCAGCCCCCACACCTCCTCTCATGTTGTCGAACACAGTACTATGCATGTGAAAAGATGTTAAGATTGTGTGTGTATATTGCTGGAAACAGCAAGGGGATACAGACTGCATTCATTATGTTTGTAGAGTACTTAGCACAGAGGCCCAGCTCTCCTATGACTTCTGAAAGCTGTCTTGATTAGCTCATTAAGTCTCACAGCAGCAGCCATAGACCCACTGCACAGATGTCCGTTCTTCTCTGTACCACAGGTAAATGGCATCTTCTCCTCTCAATTACACACCAATGGCACATTTATAAGAGCTGTCTTTCTGCACAGAAACTTCAGTCATTTTGTTTTCATAGTGACTGCTAAGAGGTCTTTATGAGAAGATAATTTTTAGAACATTGTCTCTTTTCTGAGAGATGGTAATTTAATCATTATTGCTTACCTATTATTCTTGTGGAACAGAAGGGGTTGGTTGTGACTACCCCCTTCATCTCCCACAAGCTTTTGGTCCAGATTTAACATGCATGTGAAAAATCACATGCAAGGGCAAACAAAGAAAAAGACAAAAGATGTTAGCTTTGCCTTTACATTCAAATGCATGCAAAGGTGGAGCAAAACTAAGATAACCGAAGCCCATCCAACGATGACATCATTCTGTTCTTTGGACACAAACTGACCTAACTCATATTAAGCAAAGCAGTGCAATAAGGAATGACCCCACAGGGATAGAGGGATAGGATCAGCAGCAAGATTTTTTGAATATATTATTATATTTGTTAAGTTGGATGTCCAAGCTCTCTCCAAGTTAATGATGCAAATACAGTCAATCTTTTTGCAGTTCAGTGCAACACAGGGACTATCCCAATTGGAAGGGCCTCATTTAAAATATGCTGGCTAAGATCTTGTAGCCCTTGGTTGCATTGGGAACACACAGCTTCAAATTAACTCCAGAAATGGTGTACAAGAAAGCCAGAGTCATCATGTTTACTACTTCACTTTGCTGAAGTTTTGAGTGACTTTGTGCTTGCTGTTGCAAAGCATACTTTGTGGGTTTAAGTCCTGTATCCTGAATAGAGACTCAGGCATTTTCCACACTGCTGCTAAGTTCAAAGATCTGAGAATTAAAGGACATTTATTACCTTGGGAAACACCAAACTTTATGTCAGGCTTTTAGAGAAAGAAGGTAAGACCCAAGTACCTACTGAATGTTTCCAAAGTCTGGTAATAATTTGTTTCATATTTCTGAAGCAGCTTTTAAAATGCAGCACTTGAAAGCAATATTCTCTTTTCCTTATCAGGAAAAGCATTCAAAAGAGCAGCAATATTAAAAGAAACAAGAAATGGCTGAGCATGATACTGCTTGAGATGTTTTCATTTCCTGCATCACAAATTTTTTACAGGTGCAGGTTTAGTTTGGTACAGAAAGAAGATGCTGTCCTTGCTGATCAGGGTTGCAGACTGAGAGTCAATAGCAATATATTCTACTGTTTGAAATTAAGGACAGGGATCATGTTACCACTTCCTAGCAGTATCTAATGCATCATCTAAACCTTGGTAACTGCCCATCTGAGTATCTCACTCATCTCAGCTACAAATAAAATGTATTGTGATTGCTTAATTACTTAACACTTGTCACTTGAGCTGGTACCTGACTATAGATGTGATCTTATGTGCACACTAATCAAATGTGAATTAAAGCTCATCATCTTAATCCACCACATACCTTGTGACTGAACCAGGACAGAAAGGCGGTACTGGTACATTCTGTAGCCCAGCTGATAAAGGTAATTAATCAAGTCATGGTAACACCAAATAGTTGTTTATTGTCTATACTCCTAAATTTTGTGAAGGCCCTAGTTCTTTTTACATGGGGTATTATATGTAATACTCAAGCTATGTTTCAGCTCAATTCTGCAAGTGATGATACTTGTGTGAAAGGCACTGCTAACCCATTCCACTCAAAATTCTTTCGAGGTTCCTTCCAACTCCTAATATTCTGTGATACTGAGAGAAGGCTATCTGTCAAGAAAAGATGGTCACACCTTCACACAAAATGGCTCATAACAACTACATAATGGGTTTTGATCCTACAAGACCAGATAAGTTACTTGACAATACTACGTGATATATCTCCATCTGCTGCTCTGTGGCAGGAGAAGGAAGAGGCACAACCATACTATCTAAGGAATCAGTGAGATTGAATGGGATGAATCAGGCTATAACAAAATATTACTGAAGTCCATGATGAGTCAGGGATTAAGCTGGCCAAATTACTATTTTATTCTTCATTCTTGTTATGGTTTGGATTAGAACAGAATTAATTCTGTTCAGTAACTGTATTTTCTAAAAGATATTCCACCACCACATACATAATACTGTTATTAGTTATCCCCCCCCACACACACACACCTTGCCTGAACTGTCCCTTTAAGAAACCTGAAATTCCTGAGTTGAGGACACTGCAACCCCCCCTCCGGGGGGCGGGGGGAGAATGCTGGGTTTCTCCGGGGGACTCTTGTTTGGAACCACGAGGAAGCTCTCTTCCTGCTGGGACTTTCGGCCGAGCTGCGTGCTGTCTGCCTGTGCTGAAACCTACGGGTGCTATCTCACTGCTTTGGACTGCTTGTGCTGATTCCACTGGGAGCTGGCATCGGGACGGTTCAGTATCTTGGGTCCTGTACCTGTTTATATTTTTGTTTCATTTATATCTGTTATCATTATTAAAGCAGTTTTTAGTTTTTAACTTCCAATCCAGTCTCTCCTTTACCTGCTGTGTGTGGGGGGCTGGGAAGAGCCCTTAAACCCACCACAATTCTAAAGTAACTGACATCTTAAATCACATATGCAGAAAAAAATACTGTTCAGTCATAAATGTGGATCTTGGTAATTAAACTGCCACAAATGTTGCTTTTGCATGCAAAAGACTGGGCTCACACCTTTGCAAATAACCAGGACATCTAACAATCTTAGAATTGCCATATAGTAAATATGAACAGCATCTATTATCCAGTATTTATGTACACTGCAAAGCCAGATCAGTAGGACCACCAGACTAGTGGCAAAGTGATAAAACATAGGAAGGTACAGGGTGGTGAGGAAGGAAGGCCACACAAGTGTAAAAAATATACAGATACCTAATGGGCTACATTTAGTATAACCAAGTCTTTCCCCTGCAGCTTGCACATCATTAGTACAAAACATTCCCTTAATCTTAGGTTAAAAACATGAGCATTAATAATTTTCAGACTATAAATGTAACTTTTTCCTTTAAACCTTCACAGTTTAAAGGAACAAACCTACCTCTTCAAAGTAAACTCTTTGCAAGGTGTTTCATCAACACCTACTTCATCATTTGCATTAACACACAGCAGCAAACGTTTTAGCACTGATTAACACCAAGTTCTTTGACCTTCTTTGAGTGTTTATCCCTCATACCCATTTTGCTGGCAGCTCACATAGGTGGGAAGGTGGGAATGGGGAAAGCTTTCTCAGAAGCTAATTCCCAAACATTCTCCTGTGCAAGTGATGAGGTTGAGGTGCACTCCAGTTCAGTTGCAACTTGAATCATGTTCTTGTATCACAGGTTTCCAAGCTTACCAGAAAAACGTTTAGACTAGGTGATAAATAGCAGAGACAACTAGTTCTCTGTAGCAATGGCTTAGTTGCACAGACAAATATCTAAACTGCCAGAAACAGCCTATCTCAATCTGTGTTAGATGGTCAAGCAGATTGCCACAGCTTTCAGTTGCTTCCCAATCATTCATGGCTGAATTAGAAACATGCTGCAGCAGAGAAGAACCTTTTTCAAATTTCTTGGCTTAATATTCAGCTCATGTGGTCTCAGCCTTTGCAATCATCATATTTGGGGCTGCAGAGGGACATTCCTCTTGCCAAGCTTTAACCCCCTTTTCCACCCTGGTTCTCTTGCCAAGTTTATCTCAGCACATCTCATTTTGTGACATTATCTGGGCAATGGACATTGGTGACAGATTGTTTTTTCCAATGCTTATTCTAAGTCTGAAATGTTTCAGGCCAACTGTGGTGTTCTGGCATAACAGGGAGAATATTAGTACTACTATCTTCAGATGACCTTTAGATGATCAAACAGTCCTGAAAGTATTTGTGATTTTCCGAATATTTTGGTGCTTAATTTCTGCAAAAGAGGAAAATGTTAGCTACTTATTGTCAGCCTCCTAAGGAATTAACACAAGATATAATACATCTTCCAGCAATGCACTGAGGAATCACAAGTTATAATCATATTAGTGGCAGACTGCATTAAAATAAGAATATTTTAACATTGTGAGACTCTAAGTCAACTCAAAACCATACTTGTTCTATTCTAGCGAAGCTTGATCCAAGGATCTTTGTAAACAAGCATAGCTCTACATCTTTCCCCCCGAAGCCAAAACACACCAAGTGGCTATGTAAATATTTCATCTCATTCTAGAATTAACATCTCTCACTAAGCATTTCTCTACCTTAAAAAGGCAGATGTGAGTGGTCACAAAAGGATATATTTCTGTCCCATCCTTTATACATAGGCATGCAGACAGTAGATACAGGGGGAAAAAAAGAAACCCAGTGAAATCATTCAGTACACATAGCTGAGTTCTCTAGTGGTTTGTTATACATGTGTTAGATTTCTATGGCTAAACCTGAGTGCATGAGGTCACTTTAGTGAAGTCTAGCCCTTTCCATGGCTAGATATACATTTTATTTCTCTAGGGACTCCAGATATTTACTTGACAGATTTACAAGAGAATAACCAGACAAGGGACCCATTTAGTCTGGTTCCCTTTCTTTTTTCTACTGTAAGTAGTAGCAGATATTTAGTGTAAGAGTATAAGAATTAAAGCAGCCATAGACTGTGGCATATTAGGTAATGGCCCCCGGTTACTGATGGCAATCAGAATCATTTTAATGTTCCAGAAGCTAGAATTTATACTTTTACAGAAAGGAGAATGACCAATTACCTTCATACAGAAAGAGCACTGATCAATTAGTAACACCTTCATACACAAAGTATACTGACAAATTAGCAAGTGACACTTTCATATACAAAGGATACTGACCAATTAACAAGTAACACTTAATAGATAAAAACAACCACCATAAATGTGATAAAAACAATGCACTACAAAGACATGTGAATATAAAACTGATGCTGTGAGCTGTGGGAAGGACAGCATGCTAAGACTGTGTAGGGTGTTAAGGCCTCTGTGTGCAGCTGCAAAGCTCCTGCTAGCTGACTCCCACTTTCTCTCTCAGGCTAACTTCCTTCTTGTGAGACACTGACCTCTGCTTTGTCTAGTTTCTCTCCTGTAGGAGCCTGGCCTTTGCAGCCTATAATGACATACCACAATAGACCATATCATCCCCATAACGCAGCTTAGCTATTTAATTAACTTCATATTTAAAAGTTAAGGATGCAAACTTCAGTCTTGGAAGATCTAGATACCTATTTCAAGCTGGTCATTGAACCATAGTCATTGGTTAGATTATGACCTGCAGATTGAAATTAATATCCTCCAAAAGATATTTAATGAATAGGCTTAATAGCCCTCTGGAGGTGCAAGTCTCCACAGCGACCGCAGGAAAGGCCTGGATATGGAGTCAGACTAAACCACTGATTTGAATAGCTAAGTGTTAGGCAAGAAGAATCCTACCCCCAAAACTGGCACAGCAGCTCTAAGAGCTAGTAGTAGACTTGAGGTTTTTTTGTAGTCCCATTGCTCTTCTTACTGAATCAGTTTATTGCTTCCGTATGACACAGGAATACACAACAAGCCAAAAAAATCAACTCTCCAGGAAGTGATTTACTATATACACATAGGTTATAGGATCTGAACCATTGGATTTACACCACAGAAATATATTAGCCCAGGACATACATAATTCTGTGACTAGGAAGCTGTCCACTTGCAAAGAAAAGAATGTGACTGGAGGTAGCCTTCCTAATAAATGCCTTTCAAATTTTTTCGATCATCTAAGAATGATTCTTTAATATTCTGTTTCTAAAATTAAGATAGTTACAGAAAGAAAGAGGCATAAAAGGCATAAAAGCTATACTAACTACTTTCTCTAGTACAAAGAAAACAAAATCACATGGTGACCGAAGAGCAAAAATATTTCCATCCATGAAATGACTTCTTAGTTGGCTGACATTTTTCACCAAAATTTCTACAGCAAAGTCCAGGCTTTTCTTGAAAGTTATATTTTTATGTAAAACAGTTTTGGTTTGTAAAGTTGCTTTGAATTTGTCTTGCTTCGTGCTTCAGAGAAGCTTTAGAGAGCTTTGGAGTCTATGCACAGACCCAAGACCTCTGCAGGGACTGGATCACGGTAAGAGGGAAGGGGGAGCACTGGGAGAAGCAACCTCAGAAACACACTCTGCCATACTTCTATGGGTTTTTAATTTTCTGTGGGTGAGGATTTGAAACCACTCTTGTTTTCCAGCATGTACATATAAGCATAACCCTGTGGTTCAAGATAAAATGCTTCCCACAGGACTTCATGTCATTTCCTGCTGAAGGGTAAAAGACCAGCAAAACCTTCCAGCATGAGTCAAGACTGGTTTTATAAATACAGCTAACAAAGGAGTGAATCCCCTCTGACAAGCTCATAAGGTGTTTGTACTACACAAATTAGAAGTACAAAGCTGTGTGTTTAATTCTCACTGAAAGCAATTGAGAGGTACAAATTGTACAAGAACTTTCTAAATTGAAAGGAACAGAGGAGGAAAGACAGGAAAAAAAACACTAAAGTGACCTCTACAAAATGACAGTTGAGAGATGATCAAAATTTAGCAATTTGGAAAGGGGGAACAGGACAAGACAGGCAGGGGGACAGACAGTGAAGTAGTCTGGAAGTTTTTCATGGATAATTTGATTTTGAGAACAGAAAAACCCTGCTGCCATGCTGCCTCAGATTATTTCCAGTGTTACAGATGAACCAATGGATTAGTAAACACAAAAAAAATGGGCATCTTTTTCTTTGTTGTTTTGGGGTTTGTTATCCCCCTCTTTTTTGTATTAGCAGAGATGAAGACATCAGGCATGTCAAGAAAGATCTGGTGGTTTTAATTGAGCTGCAGTTGTATCCTTTCCTGTGTTTTCTATCATGTCAATTTTCCAAGTGGCCATCAAGTTTCTGTCAGCTGAAACAACCCAAGTATACAAGGCTGACATTTAGAATAGCTTCAGGATTTCCCTTCCTCCTGGCAGCACTATCAAGAGGGGCTTTAAGCATGCTTAAGTTGACTTTAAATCAAGATGTCAGCTCTGAAATCAGGCTGTCTTTGGTGTTCTTGTCAATAATGCTGAATTTGTCTTAAGCTCTATACACCTCCATGCATTAACCAGCCAACATTTGAAGGTATTTGACTCTAATATCTACCATAATCTTTTGTCCTTTACTCAGGATTTGGGACCTTTACAGGTTGGACTGGGGGATTCCTCCCTCCCTCCCCTTCTTTAATGGTAAAGTACAAATGTTTTCAGCCTGAGGTTTGCTGGGGAGAAGATGTTACCATAGAGCAGGGACGTAACTGAAAAGCAGGAAGTCTCTGCATCTGTATGCTTGTGTGTCTTTCTCATCACCAAACACTCTTGAAGACTGAGGTACTCATGACACAAAGATAAAACCCTTGCAACTGTACACCAGAGACCAAAAGGAAAAAGAACAAGGATCTGTCTGTATCAAGTAGCTGCTGGATAACCAGGCAAGGAAACAAAAAGGATTACACCCAAATTTTCCTCTTACATCAGTTCAGGGCTATTCCATTACAGAATACCCAAAGGTCACTCAAGAATACCCAGAAGCATTTCAGAATATATAAAACTTTAGATATGGAAGAGTACCCTGAGAAAACTTTCATGGTGTTCTTTGCCTTCTAAAAATAAATGTCAGGAGTTGAATTCCACAGAATTAAAATCTGACTGGACAAGATTTAGTTAAAACCATGAAGACTAATTTTATCCAGTCCTGTAAGGAAGAGAAACAGTAGCCTTTCACTAGCATCAAACAGAATGGGGATAAGAGGAATCTGTAGCCAAATGGAGTGATTAGGTTATAATGTACAGAGTGAAACTTTTAAACAGTAAACAGCATAGCTCTGACATAAAAAATTCATCATAGTTTCATGGAAATATTAGATTACTTCTCCAGTCAATTTATTTAGTGGATTCCCATTAATGCCAGTTTTTTCATCACAACTATTTATGGCAGCTTCTTCCAAAATGAGCTCTCAGTATTCTGCAGGAGTTATTATTTAACTACTATACCAAATCAGCCCTGAATAAGTCATGAGACCCAAAATGTCATTATTAGGAAAATGTATTTGAAATAAATGTTTTTTTCCCAACATCCTATCAGGACAAAAACCCACTGAAGCAAAGGAGTGAAAGATTAAGCCATCTACTAATACCATGGAGCACAAGTCAGCACATCACCCTGAACTAAGCCTGAACAGCAGCAAGATGTATCTGAAGACAGTAGTACCACAAAAAAAGAGTTTATGGAGCCACTGTCAAAATTAGTACTGTGAGGCAGGCAGCTTCAGAGTAATGATTGTAATGTGGCACTCTGTACAAAAGCAGTCTTGGGATGGAGATTTATACCCAAGGCAGAATCAAATAGGATTTATTTTCTTGTTGCCTTGCTTACTGGGTTCACCTAGTTTACTTAAACTTCAACTTTTCTGTAATGAAGTTCAGTGGAGATGGGAACCAGGGTGAATGGGTGAACAGTTGAATCTCTGGGGAGGCAGATGCACAGCTGCTGCAAGCAATGTTTTTGCTCACCAGCAGATCAAAGGAAATTCATAAGCATCAGCTGCTGCACAGGAAACCCTCTTTTGTCATACAATAAAATCTGACAGTAAAAAGTAGTCTGTGCCAGGGAAGAGAGTTTGTATTCTTGCATCTATCACTCATATGGCATACAGCATCATCCACAAAGATTTTTTTGCTGTTAAAAAAAAAAAAAAGGTGGAACTCACTAAAATAGCCCTACATTCTGCTTTTAAAGCCAAATATCCCTCATTTCCTCATTTTGCTTGATTTCTTTTTTTGATAGCCAGGGTGTTTAACAATCCTCTGAGCAACTAAAATACCAAACTAGAATTTTAACAAGTATACAAATCTCAAAGCTTCTCTAGTGCAAGGAGAAACAGCACAAAGTATCTTCATAGAATCAGAGACACTTAAAGCCAGTGTAAGCATGTATGGAGCAGTCCCTCACATTCTATAAGTTCATTAAAACGATGGGAAAGGCATCAGGAGCTTGCCAAGCACACACAAAGATAGGATATACATCACCTGTTATATTAAACAAAAGTTTCTCTACCTTGTAGCTAAAATTCTCCATAGATGGAGACTGCCATACTCAGCCACCTACTTTCCTACTCCATCAGAAGGTCAGACTTAGAAGGAACTTAAATATTCCTTTGTACAATCAAAATCTTTTCCATCTTTTCTTATCCTTCAAACACAAAACCCTTTTCCCTGAAATCTTTCAAGCTCATTTGTCTTGTAAGGGAGCCTTCTGCCCACCTTTCTAATAGAAGTCTTCTCTCCTCAGTATGAACTGGTATCCCACCTTACATTTTCTCAAGGGCAGGAGTTTGGCTGTTTTTGTTAATTACAAGGTGCCATGTGAGCTGGTGGCTCTTTTCCAAGTAATAATAATACATTCTCTTGCCATTCCCTTTAGCCATTTAATTTTTAACAGACTTCCAAAGTGTCTGGTGTCCTTCTGACCTGTATCATTTACAGCAGAGTGAAAACTTTCCTGCCATAAGAAAACAAAGCTGTGCACTTTTCCATTACAAGGTACTAAACCTGCAAATGCCTCTGCATTCTACCACACTATGGGGAAAAGTAGGTATATTGTTAATGTGTTTCACTTGGACCATGTGAGCAGTTCTTTTGTCATCTCTTGCATGAATGAGTTCTTTTAAATTCATTCATTTGATTTACAATAAGAAATAACATAATAGGGATTTAAGATTCTGAAGTTAACTTTTCTTAAAGCAAATGCAAACTCTGATCATAGACTGGGGAAACTGAAGCACAAGATACCTCAAAAATGACATAACCAGAGCAATCACCAAAGAAAATTCTCCAGGCTCCACCTCCCCTGTGTGGCACCTCCCCTTTCAAAGAAAAGGGTCATTAAGAAAATGAGTCCTTTTTTTAAAATGTCAAATTAAGGATTCCAAGCAGCACACTTTCATGAGAAGAGAAAAAGGTTGGACTTTAAATTTTAAATGCACTTAAAAGCAGCGTAAGTGCTCTCATAGCTTTCTCCCCCTACCACCCCCCNTGTTCTCCCACGTAAAGATACAATAAAGAAGAGGCAGAGCACAGATGATAACCCTGTACTGCTGGATAACTATAAATGATATTAGTTCTCAAAAGCAGTCAAAAAACTCCCAGGAGCAAACACAAAAGAAAAACATTGTGGTCTTATCATCCCCAGCCATTCACTAGGGCATAATAATATTTGCTTGTTCCCACTGGAAGGTACAGTGTCTCCTTTTTGGCCCCTTCCTGCACCATTTTTAAGGCTGACCCATGCAAAAGGACAGAGCATGTCTCTCCACACCTCAAAGTGAATGATGGCACACCAGGCAAAAAAGCAATCAGTTCTGCTAAATTAGTCCCAGAAGGGGCCAGCTGCACATCATACAGCATGAATCAACCACTTACTCCTCCCCTATTCCTTGCTTATCATAAGCCAGAAGTATCTGAATGGAAAACTTGGTTAGTATGAGATGAATATGACCAATGCAGAACTGAATTGTTAGAAGAGAAACAATGATGTTCTGGAGGAGACACTCAAACTCCAAGTAACCAGCATGGCAAATCAATTCCTTCAGAACTACAACACAGAGCAGCAACTCTTGATGGAGGAATGAGGAATAGTTGAAGGATACCTATAAAAACCCCAACCTGGTTATAACCACCATGGTTTGGAAGCTGTCACTGCCCCAGAAAATAGCTATCGTGAAGTTGGACTGTGGCAAGATCTATTGGCACTCAGAAAAAGCTAGGAAGACATTAAAGGATTCCTTGATCTTAAACACCATTAAAGGCAGTCTGATAGACAGGCACTTAGATTAAAGTATGAAGTTTTAGAACTCATAATTACTTTTAATTTAATGAACAAAGCCAAATCAATTTTCACCATGGAAAAAAATGAATCTCAGTTGAGCTGAGATCATCTAGAAGACCAGACTGCTTCTGACCTGTATCCATCCCACAAAACACTAAATAGCAAAATAAATTTGTGACCTTTTCCAGGAAGCAAACTGAAGTCCCATCCAGAAACATCTCAGCTGGCAATACCAAGAGACATGCAACAGATACTGTTTCTTGTATCTAGCCAAATGCCACCTACCCTTAAGTGCAATAATTCAGCCAGAAGCACACAGTTCAAGGCCACTATATGACAAAACAGTTAACAGTGCTTGTCTAAACCAACAAGTGTCCCAGAGTTGGGGAAGGAGCACATAAGTGTTGGCCACCCCTACATTATGTGCTGTGGCCTAAAATGGACTGTGAATAAAAGCTGCTCTGGCATTCTACTAGATTAGATTCTGTAAATCTCAAAGTAATGCTAATGAGGATCTAGTTCATAAAATTAATAAAAACAAATTCCTTGCTCAGGTCTCAACCCAGAATCCTTCTTGAGGCTGAAATATCACAGAGGCCCTTTCAGGCTGTCTATCTACAAACAATGTGAAAGTTGGTTTGAGCAAGCACCTTGGTTGTATCCAAAGTTGCTCCCATCACAAATGCAGAGGCTAGAAAAGCTTTGCACCTTACACAGCCTGGCCTGGGAAGAAACTTTCTAAATTCTGTGTTAATGTACATTAAAGAAGGGGTATGTATCTTGATTCATAGATTTGAAGCAGCAAGTTTCTACCAACGTATGGAATGAGAAATCCCTGTCTCGTACATAAGAAGAATCACCCAGACATTGCTATTCAGTCAGTGGTGTGCCACACTCAAGCTTGACGTACTCTTCAGCTCAGAAACGTAGAGAGATGCAAATGCATTGTGCCCAGAAGTCTCTGAATAAAATTAAAAAGTAATACATATATCTCTCTCTTTGGAAGACTTTAAAAATACAAATTTCAAATCAGGTTTTCTCTTCCTTCTCAAAGTGGCCCTGCCAAAGCATTTTGTTTCTGTTCCTTTAGAATATCTGTACTGTCTTTAAAGGTTCTAGAAAGATGCTGGCTCAGGATAGTCTTCAGGGGAAAAATTCAGCAAACCAGTAACTTATTGTGGGGTAACTGACCAGCTTGCTGTGTGAAAAGAATGCAGGTTGATTTAGTGCACTTCAGAGAAAGGTCAAGATGCTTACAACCAAGACATGTTTGTATTACCTCTAAGAATGGAGATCTACAGAGCTGGCCTGCCAGGTGGCTGAAGGAAGAAGCTGGGAGGATAAGATGGTCCTGTTTCAGCTAAAACTAATGAGGCAAGGCTGAACCAAAAAAAACAAGCAGCTTTAAAACAGATTTTGGACACTATAATGACCTTTACCTAATTAACTACAATTTTAATATAGTTTACATGCCTACGTATGCTAATGAGCCAAATGGAGTGCATGCTGAACTTATGACAGTGTTAGTCAACTCTCCACCCAAATCATGTTAGACATCACCTAGAAGGCAGAGACAGCTATAGGGTTACAACATAGAAAAAAACCCAGAGGAATACCTCTCATGGGAGGAAAGACTGAAGATTTAGCAGACAGGAATGGCTGATGGCCTGTGCTCCTTTCCTCCATCCCAAAACAGGGGCACCATCTTGGTAAGAATTGTACATTCAATAAAAGGCTTAGATTTTGCTAGCATTACTATTTTATTTTAACTCTATTGCAAAGACTTGTGTCTCCAACTTGGTCAGATGTTACCTGGGATTTACCAACTCAAGCTCAATTACTTGTATTTGGTACATTTATCACCAGCAATCTCAAATCTATTGTATCTATCATTTCAATAAATCAAACCCTTCATTATTTTGACTTCTTGAGACTGTCTTAAGGCAAGTCCGTATTGGAACACTGAAAGAGACAAGATTACTGTAAGATTCAGTAAGAGTCCTGGGGCTCTGAAACAGGCAGACCTCCAGGTCTTGTCTAGAATGTGACACTTAAAGAAACTCAGTGTTAGAATGAAGTAACTTCCTTTGGAAATAAATTATCATCATCTGACACTATAATTTTCTCCCCAGACCCACATGCTCTTCGTTAGTGAGAAAACAACAGTGGCAGAGATTGAATTCTGATGCTAACCACCAGTACCTGCTGTTGCACTGGGGCCCAAAAGCCATACGTTGTGAGGGCACAGCAAACCTTCCTCCACAAGATGGCTCCAAGCAGACAGGAATTACTTCGTTAAAGTTGCTGACTGCCGGTGACAACAGAGCCTAAAAGCACAGTAGCACAGGAGTGTAGAGAGCTGGACTACTCAATCAGTGTTCCTTGAGAACTGCTAGCTAATTCCCAGCCAAGGTTTTCATTAATTTTTAATTTATTTGGTTTTGATGAAGCCTTGAAACATGAAATCCCACCTGTTCTGTATGTGCATGAAAAGACCTTTGCTGGTATCAAGGGTTTACCCTCCACTCCTTGTACCTTACTAGTGTGCCCTGCAAATAGCTATGGTTGCATGTTGGCTTTACCAGCCTTGAAGGAGCTGATTCTCAGTTTTCTGTTAATTGTAGTCTTTTATACCAGAACAAAGTAGGTGAAAAGAAAAATTAGAATTACTGTTTATCTTGGTTTGCATTTATTACTATTAAATTAGACAATACCTGACATTATCATTTTTCCTTTTCCTATGTCTGTATCATGTACTGGAAAAACAGGTGCTGTCCCAGTTTTCCCTCTGATATTTTCCTGTGTTATGATTCCATATCATAGCTAGGTGAGATTTTTCACCCTTATATTTTTCCCCATCAACAGTATAAATTTAGAAACATCCCCAGAACTTTTAAATTCAACTTGTCTCCTTAAAAATGACAGGCATTTTAAGTCAACACATTTCATCTTGATATTTTCAAATTTTTCTGCTACAGCTACTGCTCATTTCAACATGTCCTGCTATTTTGTACACAATAAAACAATAAAAGTTCCCACCCAAATGCAAGTGTTCCATCCACCTTACACAATTTTTCACAACTCCCAGTGAACTGCAAAATTAATTACTGTACCCCCAGCCCTGCACAGGACTAGACGCCATCCCACTAACACAAGAGAGCAGTAGTGGAACATCTGTGGTGGTGAGAGCAGGCAGAGTGACCGCTGGGCTAGGAAAGCTAATGCAGAGGTGCTGAGCCAGCAGAGATCTGGATCCTTACAGCCCCACAGTGCTCTGCTGAGCTACCAAGCCCCAATTTTGAGCAAGGTTTGTCAGCACAGGCACACCATTCTGGGGAGGAGCTATGCCATTTTTCTTCCTCAGATGACAAGCACTCTGTGCTGACTTTTACATGATTAACAAGTCCTTGCTGAAAAGCACTGCTTGTTAGGGTAAAACTTCCAAGCATGATGCAGAGGTCTGCTTGCCCTGGTGGTGTTTGCTGAGCTTTGCTCACCAGGCACGGCTTAGCCATTTTGCATGTATCACCCTTATCTGCTTTGAGCACTTTTCAGATAGAGTCTTTCTTCAGGTGGAAATCCCAGAATGCCAGATGTTGATGTTTTGAATTATACAACTAGGTTCTGCTTTCCCCAGTGAAGGGTCAGCTCCCTGCCAGCGAACTCATTTGTAAACTCCTGATAAAAGGCTTTGATGGAGCCACTCTTTCCTGAGGAGTGGCAATAAAACTGCATGACTTCTTTTTTTGTTATGAAATACATCAAAAAACCTACCACTTCAAACTGAAGTCTCAGTGTGTGGGTGGATATAAACTCATACAGGTGAGATTTACCATAAAATCAGAGCTATTTTTAGATGTTATCAGCCTAAAGGAAAATATCTTTTAGAAAATCTACTGAAGAATTTCAGTGATAGCATGAAATGCTAAGTACATGTTTCTTTCTATGTTTTTCAAGGATTTCAGTGCATTGATTCTGACTACAGGGGTCAAGAATCTATAGAACAGTATGAGGGGAAAGAAAAAAATTGTCTTATTCCAGGGACTTGCATTAAATACATGACAGAGGTTATCACGAATAATTAGGCTGATATTTGCTTCAAGTTACAATTGCCTTTTTAAAATTTCTAGTCTGATTGTAGATTGTTTAATTGGGTGACATATCATAAAACTGCCCCCAGGGCATGCGAGATTGTTTACATTCAGGTGCCAATGCCACCCTTGAAGCAACCAAATGGCAGATAAAGCCTGATTTGGTTGGGGGTTAAAAAAAAAGACAAATACAAGACAAAACCAACAATAAAATAATTCTGGAAAAATTTAAAATTAATTGGTAAGAGGGTGAAAAAAAATCAGTGGGTAAATGACTTTGGAGCACTTGTTTTAAAATTAACAGACACCTGTCATGTTGAGACTGGGCTGAATACAAGGGAAGGCCTTGAGATACCCTTTGAGACTAGATGCCACAGATCAGTAAGCACAGACTTGGGTACCACCAGACTAAGGTTCTCCTGATGTTGTAGCATCACCAGAAACGCCTGGAGTTCCTACACAGAGCAAGTAGCTGCCAGCTTGGCCAGTCCATGCCTGAGAGTGTGAAGCCAGATCTCTGCTTAATCTGTTACTTACCATTTCTGCTAAAAGCTATATTTAACAGCTATATAGGTAGAAAAACAAACCCTTTCTTTTTAGACATCGTCATTTTCCCATCAGACAGCCTGTTTCTATTGACCAGACAAAATTTTCAGGCAAATCATCATCCCCTGAGTACAGGAAATTGGTACAATTGTACACAAAATAAAAAAAGCTAAGCAGTATAACCAGAAGACATTTATAATGTGTATATTTTGCTTCAAGAAACATGTACTAAGAAGGGATAAGAGACAGGCCCTAGAGATAAGGTCTCCTTACTTGTATGCACATTCACTTTAAAGATACACTGAGAAATCTCTGGCTTGGACTACACTGAATCCCACACTGGATATTCAGATCAAGTGTTTATCTTGTCCTTGAAGCAATATCCCAATGGGAGGACTCCCACTGCAGCTTAACAGAAGAGCTTCACCACATCTCCAAAAACTTTGTTAGCATGACTAGGACTCACAAGTCCTCTTAAATTGGGTCACCTTTCTGCAGGGTCTATGTAGTTACAGGTCCACTAGTCATATTATCACACCCCAAACTTTGTCACAGCAAAGATAAAGCAGCTCAGATGACACACAGTCAATTTTCTCTTTTGGCTGCCCATCTCATTGCAAGCCCAAGGCAGCTCCTCTGGGTTAGACTCTGCACACCCTCAGATACAATCCGCACTATCATCACAACACAGGGATGCCCATCTGTCTATCCCAGGATGGCAATGCAACTTCATTACACAACCAGCTTTCACATCCAGCTCCATGTGGCACACAGGTCTAGTTAGTGTCAGTACACAGAGATACATAAAACATTTAAACATACCAGCTGCCTCAAGAGTTGCTAACAATCATTCTTTTAGGGGTGTTCCTGTGTGTCTGCATTTACAGCTTGTACATTTTTAAAAGATCAGGATGGGTTTGGAAGATCCCTGTAGGAGAACCTGGCATTCACACAGGCACCCAGCAGCGACTGTGTGTGTAGGAAAAAGTCCTGAAAGACCTATTTCCTGCATCTTGCAGAATGAAATTCAAGCATAGCTCTCCTTTAATCTACAAAAACTTTGTAACAGATGATCCATGAGTCTTTTGTTCCATGAAACAAGCTGTCATGCAAGCAATGTTAAGGCACATGCAAGACAGAGGTGATGCTAGAAAGCCAGCATGTTTCACTAAGCTTTGGGTGATCAGCTAAGATGGGGTTTGTAATTCACATATCTGAAGCTAAGGAGAAGAATTTCACCAAAGCAACCAAAAGAAATGTGGAAAACTAACAGAAATTAAGATAACTGAGGTAGGAACATTCATTCACCTTCAATCAAAAGAATAAATATTGGAGAAAATCTATCAAGCAATCAAGACTTTCCTTACTTCTGCTCTCCTTTATTCTCCTCGATTCAAGTCCCCACAGAAACCTTTCCACCTGTGCTGTTCAGCAAGCACTGAAGCTTTGGCTCAGGGAAAATAATTCTGTTGATTTTTTTTTTTGAGTCCATAAGCACGTAGCTGAGAAAAAGCTCACTCAGGGCTCTGTAAACATCTAGCTCCCACAGGATATGCTTAGAAGCTCAGCAATGCATTAACATAATAATTCCTCTTACTAGTAATTCGATATTTTTCCCCTTCCCAGCTTCTTTAATTCCCTTCAAAAGCATTTGCAGCTTTACAGCTTAAGCAGTAACCAGTCGAATAATTTTTTAAAAAACTTTTCAATTCCTTTTTATTTTTCACTTTTGTGTACATGTCTGACTTCCACCAGGCTTGACAATCACCAGGTTTCAGCCAGGTAATTAACAGGTGCATCATTGTACTGCCTGGCAGGGAGCACTCTGGCCATCAGGTTTGACAGATGGTGGTGATGGAACAGAGAGGTTATACAAAGCACCACTGCACTCCACCATGCAACTCTAGGCATGCCCTCCAACCCTCACTTCTGAGAGTTCATGCTGGGAATGCGAGTTTTAATCTTAGATTAAATCCACATGTACGTACCCTGTCCCTCGGTATAAGGGCATCTCACACAGGCCAGGCTCAAGCTTGACTACCAACTGAAATGTGGGGCAGGATACATTCCACATAGTTTAGAGGCCAGCTACACAGGCTTCCCCAAAACTAAACTCTGAATCATCAGATCCTCTGGGTGCATTTCACAGCCTATATCAGGATCTGTCAAATTTCTCTTGGCCAACTTTAAGAGATGAGGTGACTATCTTAAAACAAGAACATAAAACTTGAATAAAATGGATCTTAGCTTTGGTGATTTCAGAAGTCAAGATACTGGGTTTTTTGTTTGATAGTGTTTATAGTAATGTTGCAGATTCCAACCCACTGACAGACCACAGTCATCCCTCCTTTCCATCTTTCACCATTCTAAATTTCTATGACACTTCTGTCCAATAAGTCCTTCTCAGGAAGAAAGACTAAGTACCAAATCCTAAGGAAGACATCTCAATAATTGCTGTTCCAATGTCATCATTTTCCAGATTACTTGTAACCAGCGCAACCACTCACTTAAATGATATATGTAAAGTAGACTTCTATTAATACCCTGGGAAAATTCAGAAAAAGCCTCATGTTAAGGCATTTGGGAAACTCTCTTCCCATTCCAACTTCATTAGCTGACTTCCTCACTTCTAGTGATCCAGCTAAGAGTAGCATTGAAGTGTCTTTAAAAAAACCAAATAAACCAAAAAATCATGGGTGTGAGCACTGGCCATACTGCCTCTGGCTTACCCTAGCTTATAACAGCAAGCCTACTGGAATGTACTATCAATACAGCTCCTACCCAACACCCCCAAACATGTGAACTGGTCACTGAATTTTTTCCTTTTTAATATTCTTTCCCTTACCCATAAATATTTTTATTCTAAGAGAATGTTTCACAGCTTATCACACTTTCAAGACATTTTTTAGAGGTTGCAATAAGGATACGTTAAAAAGAACAATATCTACATAAGATTTCTTGTTGAAGCCAGATAAATATTTCAGAGATGTCCTAGATTCATAGGTGAAGAAGAGTACAGATACATCTGAAACTGTGAACCCAATTGCTAATGGCCTCTGCAACAAAATTTGATCAGAGTGATAACCAGGCAAGAGCTGAAACTCTTATTTAACTGACATGTTCTGGGTTGTCACTGTGAAAGAAAGTGTCAAGCATGAAAGTAGGGCAATATCAGAGACAGTATCTTACCAATACCCTATTAGCAGAAAAGATACACCAAGATCCCCTTATCTACAAAAAAACCCAACAAATTACCAGGAGATAAGAAAGAAGGAATTGGATAAGGTTCTGAAAGAAAAAGAAACTGAATGCAAAGGTTATTTGATGTTGATATCTGCATACTGTAAGCACAGAAAGAAATAGGAAATTCCATGTTCTGTTTGCTCCACCTATCTTCCTGGGCAAGATTTCCAATCTGTCTTCCTTTCACATCTACAAAATGTAGCAGTAATTTTAAAAATTCTTTCTTTCCTGAACAGGGACAGCATGAAAATTATACATTTTCAAGAAAGGATTTTAGAACCTTGGATTGTCTGTATTAATATTTTCATCTTTACCTAAATGACTTGATTGTAGTTCTGTCTTTTAAATTATATGCTTTACACAGTAGGGCTAAATAGGAATAAGCATCTGAACCCTAAATCCTTCAGGCTTCATACATTGCTATTGACTAAGATGACTGAAAAACTGGTAGTCTAAAACATATCTGAGTGAAAGTTTATAACATTTACTTTTTTCCTAACTATTATTATTGTAATGGCACTGAAACAGATGTATATTATAACTTAACATATAAGTTAGAAAGCTCCCCCACAGTGGATATATTCAAACTTGATACTGTGCTTACTTCTACTAGAAATCAACAAATAGTGTCTTCAGTGGCATAATAGTTGAGATACTAACATATCCCCTGGACCTGATGAGATCAGACATGCATAAAAGCCCCAGAGCAATATTCTTTAGAAAAGCAATTTCAGACATACCATATCAATTCACCCATTTATGTTTGTGCTGTGACAATCCCAGCACCAGCTTAATAGTCAAATCAGGAGCTGTGTGTATGCAACAGGTGACTCAATTTACTCGACTCGCATTTGGGCCATTCCCCTTTCTACTGCAGTCAGTGCTGTGTCCCTCTTCAGAGAGTAGAGCAGATTCAGTGGAACTCAGGACCTCTGAATAACACTTGCTGATCACAGGTATTCAAGGATAATTTTTTTAAACAAGTCCAACTCGTCTACAGCTAATATTTCTAAATGAGAATGCAAGATATTTGACTACATTTAACATATACTTAATCTGGAAGAGACCTCTGCAATTTTTACTTGAGTTATATCTAGAAAATCCCTCATGGCTGGTTGCATACATGAATGCTATTCCCTTAGCAGCTACTAGGGAATGAAATATATGCTTTAGAAGAACACTATTCCTCTCCTGGCACAGGCTGTGCTTCAAATAGGAATTCATTTGTACCATTTTTCTAGTTGTTGCCTGTTTTTATTAGTCTGCCTTGGCTTTTCACAAGTAAGCTCTGTAGAGTATTGTCTATTCTATATTGCTGCATTGCCTAATGTAATGTTAGCCTTGACTGAAGCCCTTAGCTATATAATAACTTAAAATTATTAACTGTCATGACAAACATTTCAGGAGAAAAAAAACATTTACTGAGAACAGAAAAGGTGACAAAAAATGCAAACTATCTTGCACTTATATTTATGGGCATTTCTGGTTTTATTTTTTTTAAAAAAGATTGCATCTGTCAATAGCACAGTTACAAGTACAGCAGCAGTAGACTGTTAGCAGACTACCTCCTCCTTATTAAAGCTATTTAACAACTTTAACTTTACCCGTCTTGCCCCCATCCTTGTATTTAATGCTTCATTTTAACTCTGCTGGGGTTGTCAAGATGAGTTCATCTTGAGTTTAAGAATCTAAACAAATTGTATTGTCTTTCTCTACTGTTTTTGGTCTCTTGTGAACAAAGCCTGAAAACTTGTTTGTATTCTGAGTTGTATTCATACATAATAGATTAAGAAATTTGAATTTCTACTGTACTTTTTTTTATAGTTCCAAGCAGTAATAAGGTATTAACCATTCCATTCAGATTTAGCATATGTGCAGATCAAAACAAAGGCCCTATATATCTTAAAGGTTTAGAGACACAAAAAGAAACTTTGCATTTAGCCCAGCATTAGTATGATCTCCCTTTGAACAACACATTTATTATATTCACTCAGCTTTCATTCTCCCCTTCTTAAAAAATGTAAAGGAGCCAAAGAGCCCACTGGGAGCACAGTCACAACATTACTGGTTATGACCATGAGAACTGGCCCATTTTAAAAACCAAGAGCAGGCATCATTACCCAGTGGATCAGCCACCATCCTCCAGCTGGCTGGCCTTCTGTTCAAATGTAAACCATAGTGCCCATATTAATATCCAAACACCCCTGAGCAGAACCACAAACCCCAAAGGGAAGTTTCAGACAGGAGAAACCTACTCAGAGATGAAAAGCGGGAAGAAAAAGAGCTTTCATCCAAATTTAGTGCAATAACAAAAAAAACACAACACCCACACACAAAAACCCTAACCACCAATAAGACTAAAAAGAAAAGCCCAAGAAAATAAGTAGGCAGGACATGTTTTGACAGAGAAGGACAGGGAAGGCTGAAGTCAAGACCCACACAGCATGATGATGAATGACCAGAAAATACATTCTGATAAATTTGACCCTGTATCACTGTAATTCAAGATAGTTTCCATATCAAAATTGAACTCTTAGGTAGAAAACAGGGGGAAAAATTAATTGGCTTTTGTGAAAGTGGCCAATTTTAGCAGATTGCAGTTGTTTCTGGGATGTAAATCTATTTCTCTCTACAGATAACACAGGAAGCAATTACTCACAGAACTCTTTTAAACATCCATCTTTGGTAGGATAGGTCTCAAGAATAGCTTATTCCATTGTCTCTCAGAGGAGAGAGAAGATAATTATTATCCTACAGATTCCTGATGGAAGTAAACTTGTTACTAAATGAGGAGCTGGTTTTAGAAATTCAAGTGAGTATTAAAAAATGTTACTTATGTTTCATTCTGTTGCATGCAATAATCTTGATAGATTATTCCAACTTCAGAGTTATTTTGAACATAGTTTGTCTGTGCAAAGATACTTGGAGACTGACTTCCACCAGGGACAAGCTTAGTATGGACAGAACACGTTAGAAGAGAGGCAGATTCCCTTCCAGTTCATCTCATTGCTTACAAAGATATATAAGCTCATATCTCAGCTGTTCCCATATTCAAGATATCCATGGGCAAAGGGAAAAGTCTACAGGGCACTTAGTTCAGCTGCTCTGGGAGACTATTAAATTCAAAGACAAGTGCATAAGAATTGCACACATTCCAGAGTGCAGATTTCAAACCAGTTTCATAAGGAATAAATTTCATTTTACAGTTGTGATGTGCACTGTGGTTTAACAGACAGAAAACCTTTTGTTCTGCTGCTTTAATGTTTACATTACACTTGCTGTAATGAGGTGTGATGTATGTCCTTAACATTCAGTGAATGATCACTTAAGGAGGCACTTTTTTTGTCTTCTTATCTTTTTCTTTTTAACCTTTATTTGAGGAGAAAGACCAAAAAACCCACACCCAAAGGCTACATAGGCAAAACACCATGAAGACACAGGCAGTCAAGTCAGGCTTAACATCACAGAATCACACAACGTTAGGAGCTGGAAGGGATCTCGAAAGATTATTTAGTCCAACCCCTTTCCCAGAGCAGGATTCCCTAAGACTAGGTCACAACAAAGCTTCCCTGCCCGGGACTTGAACCCAGGTACCAGTGGTAAGAGTGCTGAATCTTAACCACTAGACCACCTCCACACACATCAGAAGGAGCAAGACTGAAACACAGGTACACTGAGTCCCAGCAGCAGTTTCCACTGCTGTTGTCATTGTGCACCAAAGTGCATTATAATTCCTGTCTTGTGGTCTTCTAGCCCATTTTCCATAATGCATTTCTTTGTGAATCAGAACTGACTATCTCAGCAGCTCAGAGACAAAACAAAAACTGCTGCTACACATCAGTGTCTTCAGGTTCCTTTTCCTGACTACGAAGTTGTTTTTCCTGTAGGAAACTATGCACTGAAGAGTCTGACAACACAGATGCACCATTTCATTTTAAGTTCATTCCTTCCTTATATTAATCTACAGCTCTTCAACATTAGCAAAGGGGTTACTGAGCTACTTCACTGTATGAAATGATGGCTCATGATGCAGCCAATGTGTTTTCATTTCAAATGAGGGAGATTAGAGACTAAAAATGTTTCAAGTCCATTGTCCCATATTGTAATATTTGGTTCTGCTCCTCAAGTGGTAACAGAAGGCCCTGTAGTTAATTGAATTCCTGGCTATCAAATAAGTATTTGCACAAGTCCAGAAGTTGTACATGGTTTGGATAGCAGCCCATACTAGATCCATTTGTTCCTGTTGAGGAGCAATTGTTTAGACCTAGAAGAAAAATGTTCTGTGACAGGAAAAAAGCAACATTTGCTTTCATTAGTCTGACTGCTTTTCTGTACTGCAGATAGAAATAAATCCTTGGAGCTGGAGAAGAATAAATTAAGAGAAGAAAAATCTGGATGCAAAGAACAGCCCTAAATGCAACCAGAAAGAAAATAACACTCCGTGCAGCAGATCCAAATGAGGATGTGAGATATACAGAACTAGAGGCAGTGTGACATAACACAAGATAAAGTTTAATAAAGGATCATGTTTCAGCACAACTGAATTAAGTGTAAAGAAAAAAGAAATACTATACTAAAAACTATCCCCTGATATGCATCCAATCATGCATATAACAGTTTTTAATTTGTAACACTATAGTATTTCAAATGTTTCATGAGTTGTGAAATTTAACAAGTGCTATGTTGCTTTAGGCTGCATCCGTTTTATTTTTGCCTAAAGTACTGAGCCAAACACTGTGTGGTGTTTCAACTCAATGCAGTCTTCATGTGCTAACATTTTCCCTGGTTAATGTTTTCCTATGTATGGACTCACTACCAGTGGAAAGCAATTAAACAAATCAATTTTTGTCTGCTACATTTGAATCACAGAATGATCTGGGTTGGAAGAGACCTCCAAGATCATCAAGTCCAACCCTTAATCCAACCCTATCATGATTACTAGATCATGGCACTAAGTGCCACATGCAGTCTTATTTTAAAAACCTCCAGGGATGGTGAATCCACCACCTCTCTGGGCAGGCCGTTCCAATGCCTGATTACTCGCTCTGTAAAGAACTTTTTGACTTAGTCCTTAGCCTTCAGAAACTACAAGAAGTCTGATGCAACCTCTCCTCTGTAAAATATCTTGGTCACTTGGACATGCACACTTGTGACTGCTGTCTTCTTGTGTGGACATGTCATTTGTCTTAAAACTTTAAAAAAATAAATGTATCTCTTCCCAAAATCTTATTCAGCAGAAGAGCAAGCTTTGCAACAGGAGACCCCACCAGGTCTAAGTTTCAGTCATATGTGATACAGAATCTTCATATCAATATTCTATGAAAATATTTGAGCTAACACAGGTAAATCACACTTATTCGTTAATGTTTCTTTCAACAATTTCAGAAACATCAGTTTAAGAGAAGACATAACCAAAAATCGCTAATAAAAATTTGTCTCTTTCTGTATATTTTGTCACACGCAGAACGTGAAACATAAGAGGGAGTCCTGATAAGTTCAGTTTTGCAGCTGATACTTTGGAATGACAACTATGAGAGGGCAACTGATATGGCCTTCAGCTTTTATACAAGATGCAGCTAAAAGGAATTATTCTTGGTTAGGCACTCAGAAGAGAAGCCTGCCTGGAAACAGAAGCAGTTGTAGAAATAAATGCTGGTAAAGCAGTATTCTTAACTGATAGGTATAAATATAGTAATTCAGCACTCTTCCAGAGAGCACAGAGCAAGCTGAGGACCATAAAATTGCTGTCCAGCATCTCTGCCAGAATAAAGTGGGAGCAATTCCCTGGGCATCACGTTGGTAACTAACTCTGTAGAATAATATTCAGACAATGTTTTAAAATAGGCTAACAGTAGTGTTGCTGTTAAGGCCATGGAAATTGAATCTACTGAAAGAGGAAAAAGTAAAGCAAAAATATTAAGACAACCTAATGGCAGATTCTGGTTGGAGCTGTACTGTACACATGCACTAACCCCAGTGACTTCAGAGTAATTACACAAGGTTGCTAAAATTAGCATCTTGCCCATAGCACCGAGCAAATTAGAAACACAAACAGATGAAAGGAGAGGCAGGAACAGAGAACAGCAAGACACTGCCCCCATGAAGTCTTTGCTTTGCTGCTGAAATGCAAAAGGAATTTCGGAGAAAAAGCCATTCTATCCAAGCCACACCCTTGGAAACCTGAGCAGGAGAGTGGTGGGCTGGAAGGTACCTTTTAACAAAAGAAGGGAGCGTAATGGAGAGCTCAGGAAGCATTTCAAAAGGAGAGACAGTGAGTTTGCCTGCCAGGCAGGTTTTTGCAAGATCTCATCGTTCTATTTATAACACCACATGCCATGTTACATTACATCACACCACAGGAGATGCATACCACATGCAACAAAATGTATTAGAAACACTGTGGCTTTTTTCCAGAGTAAACACCCAGAGCTCCTAGTAGCAGCTTAGAGGTAAGTTTTCCAGGAAGCACATGAAATTCCTTGACAAAAATTTATAACCTTTGGAATTCACTTTCACATCCTGCCAGCTCAGCACTTAAACTCACAGCATCTATTGACACCTCCCTGTTTTCCATTGCTACATTTTTTCATTTAATGTTTATTCTTGTGTTTTTCTTTGAGAACAAACTGCAGTGATGTGTTTCCTATATTTGACTGTGTTTCATCCCCCTACCCAGTAACTCATTCAGGCATCCAGTTTTACTCTGTTAAAGTAAACACAGGTAACTGTCCACCAGGCCTTGGGTGTCCTAGATGCTGTAGAGCTGTCCACAGGCTTTACTCCACTCAGGATGGTGACCAGAAATATCTTTAGACAATCTGATCTAGGTTAGACCTGTTTTGAGGAAAGGTTTGGGGTGGATAACCTCTGGAGGTCCCTTCCAACCTGAATTATAATTCTATGATGCTCAATATATTCCCCAATGTAGAATTTACCTACTAAACCCACTAACATAACCAAGTTTATCACCCAGATTATGTATAGGATTTGTTTGACTTTGATTTATTGGAATTGGAGTTCTCTTAAAGAAGAATAGAAAACTCCAATACTGACATCTACAAGAGTTTGCTCTTCATGGGAGGAAGACATTCCTAAAAAGAATGAGTTCAAGGGCTCATTTTAAATTTTCAAAACCTGCAAATATCAACTGTAAAAGCACAAAACCAGGAATTGTAAGGAGGCAGGGGAACAGTTGCATAATATGCATCCTAGGAGTTTTAGGACCTCTGGATTGGCATAGAAGTGAGATAAGATTGGAGTCAACAACAGAAGGAAAGATATGCCATCCCCTTCTAGAGCTTGTTTGCATAGAGAGAGCTTTGCATTGGTATCAGCTATTTCCTTAGCCAAAATGAAAGATAATCTTATAGTTTAAAGATTTTTGAAATCCTTAGCAGACTGAGCGCGAAAATCTGTACTAAATGCATATTCAAGTTTTGAAAAAAAGTACTGTGTTAGCACACAATTAGTTGGCACTTTGTCAGAGCAAATGTGCACAGATGACATGGGACACTCAGTTGTTATTCTCTAAGTTCCGTATGCTTCACATTGTAAATTTGTTGGTATCTGTTTGTTACAGTATTTTTTAATGGAATATTATTTTCTATAGCATTTCAGAGGTCCTCCAGTGCAGGGTCTCTTTCACTTAAGAGGTGGAAAACATGGAAGTAGAAGTTCATGTGAATTCAGCAAATTAAATAAGGCTGCTAATACTGCAAGATGAAGAAAATTTTGATGAGAGAGAAAAAAGCAAAGAGAGTTAAGCAAATAAAAACATTTTAGAAATAGTCTAGAAAAAGCAGCAGCAGGGACTTTCACGTTCTCAGAACATGTAGCATTATCTGTATTTGCTTTGGTGAGTCAAGTAGCCAACCATCAGACTCAGTTCCCAGTGCCTATTTAGTTAGCTGTCTGAGATAAGCAGGATTTAGTGTGCAATGTTTGTTGATTCTAAGCATAAAAGGATCTCATCTTTCCACTTCAGTTAATAGGATTATATATACTGGGCAATTTGCAGTGTGTTAGATGTCACATTGAAATCTTTACTGAAGTAATTGTTTTGTCTCCAGACTGAGTTGCAATCATAGATAGTTTTTGCCCAGAGCTTGCATTATGGAAAAATAAATAATGCCTTAGGCAGCTGAGCAGAGGAAGTGAATGTAGCTTTTTAATCAGCTGGTTTAAAATTTAAATCACCTAAAGCTACACCTGCTTACATTGCATGGTGCACAAAAACTTATCGAAAGAAAATAAGTGATGCTCCCATGATGACAGACAGGATCACAACAGCTTTCATAAGGAAGTGCCAATTGCCTGGACCTTTCCATTACATCAGGCCTCAAACTGCAAGATCACTAGACTGGAAGAGCCCCAAGGAAGCTATGATCCATTGCTGGGTAAAGCACTAGACAACATTGAAAGTTTTCAAAAAGTGTATTGCATCAAGACCGATGGCTTCTTTCTGTTCTCTGTACCTTAGGAGTATTTTGGAAGATGACAAGAGAGGTGCAGGTGTGCCCTGGACTAAAAGCTGATATTTGAACCTAAGGCTGTACATCCCCTATTGTTTGTGCAGTAAACATTGCAGCAATCCAGAGACTTTTAAAGATATTCAGGACTCCAAACTAAAGCCTGTATTTGTGTCCATGTCAGTACATGAACCTGACAAAGACCCTTTCAAAAAAATGAATCTGTGATCTCTGAACAGACAAAGATGCCTGCACAGATGCCTGCTGCCTTTTCAGATCTGTGCTTTTATTTCACTGACAGGTGGATGAACATGGATGAGTAGAACACCACACTATTTCCTCCTACCTGTTTCACCCAAAGCATACACTTCATACTACCAGACCTGAGTGAGAAGATGGATGTGTGAAAGAGCTGTTCCCAAGCAGATTTATCCCCCTAGCTCATGGCACAGTTCTGTCTGAAACAGGGTCCTGCAGATAGGGCTGAGCATCCCTAACCTGCTTCCTACACACTGACCCACTGTCACACTAACTCACTGCTGAAATTTGTAACCAGCTATGAGGCTGCTAGCAACAGGAGAGAGCTGCTTCTCAGCCCACAAACCTAGGTTTCCCATAGGACCGAGAAATGCACAGTTCACCTCTAAATGGTTGTGGATTTTCCTGGTTTCAATGTTCAGGGAAGAGGGAAGTGCCCAGTAAATCACACCACTGTTCTCTGCCAGCTACACTTCTGTTTAAAAAAAAAAAACTACAACGCAATCAAACAAGCAGGATCGTTTCTTTTAATTGTCTCCAACAAAACTTACTTGCACCAGAATGCCCCACAAATTCACACATGTTTCTCTGTTTGCATACCCCTCATTCAGCCGCATCTAATCCTTGCACTGTGACTTGTCTGGAGGTGAATCAGAAGTTGGGTTGCTTTTAAAACACTGGCTGAAGCCCCTATCTAGAAACTCTCCTTTCAAAAGACAAGTAATCAGCTTGCCCCGTAGTATTAAAAAAAGTACCATCAACAGTAGAACATACAATACTTGCTTCCTAAACTATATTCATTTCACAATCCTTCCATCTAGACCGTTAATTTTACTATGTCTACCAGTTTCCTTACAGCAAGACAACTCACAGGTTTAGGTTGCCATGTCTTGCAGGGTGGTGATGCCCAATGCAAATTGCCACCAGTGTGGTGACAAGAGCCTCTTTGGCACCATGGGCTGCTTCTGACTTGTGAGCAGACTCCACTGTGGTTCACAGCAAGAGGCCAGCAACATCATGAGCAGTACAACCCTTCTGCATGGAGAAAATTCCTGAAGGCTCCACAACACAACAGATTTCTGTAAAAAGCATCCTATCTCCATTTTCTTTTAGATTTTAAACTTTTCCTTCCCAATAAAGGCCACTACTGCTGTATGTCAAAACAGCTTACCTCAAACACAAGCTCAGCTAGTCTAGACTCCACATTCACAGCTCCTCACTCTACAGCTCACTCCTTTTAGCCAGGCAGAATTGCTTCTCAAGCACAATAAAACATACCAAAACTACACATTTCCAGCCTGACAGCCCCTGCCTGTCTCTTCCCTTATCCCTTTTCTCAACTACGTCCCTTGGGCCCTCTCCCACTCAGGATCGTTTCCCCTGGGGGGAACCTGACAGTGGAAATTGTGTTTGCTTTTAGCCTGAATTTTTAAGTTTGAATATGGCTCTGAGACCTTATACTGATTGCTTTCATACTGTTCCTCCCCATACAGAGACTGTGAAGTAATACAGCACATCTTTCCAAATGAAGGAAAAGTAGCAAACTCAGGCTTTGCAGTGAAACTCCCTGGCAAAATTCACACAGTATGGAGCTGAAAGTTGTCTCATAAGGGCTCTTGAAGAGCATCCTCCTAGCAGGCAAGCCTAGAGCAACCTCCTACTTCACTCTCAACATCCAGATAGGACAAGAAACTAAGAAGGTCATTGCTGAGGTCAGCAGTTTCACATGAACTCTGACCCCATGGACTAGGGACAACATTAACATCTGTTAGCCTGAGAGGGAGCAAAAGTTCATAGAATGCTTGAGGAAGCAGAAGATGCTTGAAGAAGGCAGAAACCTTCTTACCATTGCCATGTCTGTCTTGGCAGAGGTTATCAGCAGAAAACTGAATTATTTTGATGGAAGACTAGTTTACTACCCCTTATGTTTAACAGGGGCCAAGATCTGCATTTCTACAGAGTGCTTTAAGTCATAATTATTCAAGAACACAGAAAAAAGCAAAAAGGTCTGCACAGCCTTAACCTACATCCACAAAGTCCTAAAATGGAGACCAAAAACAATCTTTCATACAGACTGTTCTTGTGCAATAGAAAAATGGAAATTTTAACAGTTGGAGAAAGTGCTGAGGCAAATAAGACTTTAAATTTTTCTAGCTATCATCCATGGCTGCAGAAATACACTAAATGGTTTGACATATCCTTGCCAGTCAGTGAATAAGCCACGACAAGCTAAGAAAACAGGCTGAGTTGTTGGAAGGTCTTTTCTCTGACCAAACCCAATTACACCAGCCAGATGCAGTACTTTTTCCAAGCAGCTCCTGCACCTATGGACATAATTGAATCCCAAATCTCCCTTTCAAGGCAGGTCATCTTCAATAACCTTCTAATGCCTGAAGCTTCATCTCATGTGGTACAAGCAACAGAGAGCAAACACTGAGTGTTCAGCAGGAACACCACCCCTGCAACAACACGAGCTGATGGAGAGCTTCCCGAGCCAGCGCAGCAGCATGGTTTGCTTCTCGTCAGGGAGATGTGGCCACAGGCACAAAGCCAGTGAACTGCAGGGAGCAGTGACTAATAGCAAGCTAGGAAATATTTCGCATGACTAAGTACTACTTCAATAGGAAAATAAACCTTTATCCAGAACCACCCAAAACCACTTGTCTCTGGTATAACATTAGTCCCATTGCAGAACATGAGTGCTCTGCAGTACAAAGTGGGAAAGGAATATTATTTCTATTTTAGGACCCAACCAAGTTACCATTACTTGACAAGGTCCAATTTGCTGGTGAAGCTGCATGTGCTCTCATCATCTGTCAAAGTTACAAAATAAAAAACTACATAAAGCCTGATCTCTTCAGTTGAAGTTGATACTTTCAACTGCTTGCATGTGTGAAGTAAAAAGCATGCATATGTTTGTTGGACAGATGGTAAAGGAAGCAGAAGTTCAGCTGCACGTCTGAGCTAATGTTCATGAAGTCAAGCTACACAAAGACACCAGTCACAAAAAATCCACAGGCAAGTAAAGAGCTCAGCTTAAATTTCTCACAGCTTCAAATCATTATTCTAACAACATAGTTTCAGCCTCAGGTTGGAAGGCACCTTTTAAACAATTACTACACCAACAATTTATTATGTTGTTTATTACTGAGGGTCTATGTTGCACATTGTACCAAATCAGCGTTTCCAACATTGTTCTTCTGGACAGAAACTGATATTTTCATAGCCAACAATAGCTCTCAAGGTCTCTTAAAAAGTATTTAATGATACTTAAAGTTATAGCTGTCTCATACTTTAGTCTTTCATGATCCAAATAATCTATAAGCTTTTTCTTATTTGTTAAAATGCAGCATCACAATATAAACATCAGGTATATTTGGAGATTCTGGGGAACTAAGACCTTTTGATTACTTTTATGTTAATAAGTGTCACTGCATTTGCTCTAGATTTAATGCTATTGTAAGCATAAGTGGTACATGTTTGTTCCCTGCTATAGAATGTGTTTAGGACTCAGAACAGTCTTCACCCTGCAACCTCTGACAAACTATGTCACTTTATCCCAAGTTCCACTGAATCCTCCTTTTTTAACTTAACACTGAGGCCAAGACATTCATAAACAAGGGGAAAAGTATCCTGAGTTAGTTCCTGCCTTGAAACATTGAAGTGAACATAAATAGCACAGAAAGTATTTTATATTACAAAAATATCTGAGACATAATAGGATAAGGAACAAAGATGCCATATAATAAATCCATGGGCACTTATGTACATGGACAAAGTATATATTGGTAAGAAATTTGAGATGGGCCATCTCTTATTGGCTATGTAAAACCTTACAACCTATATAAGTAACAACTTGCCACCCAGCAAACCTACTTGGGCATTTTCACCGTCCACTTCTTTCCCCTTTAAGTTTCAACCCAGCCACCTGGATATTCTGTTCAATGATCTATCACAGGAGAAATTCCAACTTGCATGAGTGGTAAACAGGCATTTAAGAGAGCACATCAGGAATTTTCAGAAACTTTCACAACCGCCCTGGGTATATTTTATTATTAAAGTCATTCTGTAACCCCACACTGACAATCTCCTCGCTGCTATTTTTAGACCTGGAGTTCTTCAGATGGGAATAGAGGTTGCATAACAGCTAACAAAAGGGGATTCCTGGCTCAGTTTAAATTACAATGTAGTTTTCTTGATAGATGCCAAGATTACACGTGACGTATCACACTGCAGTTTCCCTGCTATCATAAACCAGACTGCAGTTTCTGCAGGTGACAATACATCAGAGGAACAGTGAAAAGCTACATTCTGCTCTGTTCTAGACATACACATTCTCCCAAGATCATTGTACCAAAGAGCACAAGTTCTGCAAAAAGATGGCTAAAGGCAAGAAGGGGAGCTTTATGAATATTGTAGCCCTCTTAATTAATTTTGAAGTATGTAACTTCTAGAATCAAGGACTGGTGTAATCCACTAATGCACTTCGATGCTGTATCCTAATAAAAGACATTAAACAGAGGAAAAAGAAGATTGGACCATAGCCATAGCTTCAGCATTAGATGGGTTTATCCTACTGGCCTGGTCTCCAGATACATGCCTTTGCCATGTCCTACACATTAGTCAGGAGGACAGATTGTGAGGTGACTTCTTGAAATCACTGCAGTTCCTTCTGAGAGGAGACTCCAGTACATGGGGAGGGAAAGAGCTCCCTCAAGGTCAAGCTTGGCCTCAGGGCTCAGGAAGAAGAGCAGTCCCATTCACATACCTATCTGTCATTACTGCAAATGTTATTTTGGCTTTCTGTGGACTGATCTAACACAGGATAACCTGATCCACTGTGGCACTGAAGCAAGTCCTATTCAGAGTGACGCTCCAGTTACTCATTAAAGCAGCAGTTGTTTTGCTGCATGATTACACAGGGGTGTTCAACCCAAATGGGCTCCAGTTAGACCTTGCTTTTAATTAGGCTACAAAGACTTTAGAAGCACAGCGGTTATAACTGCTAATGTTTTGTTCCACAATCAGATCTTAACAATTTTGTGAAACAAAGTTTCCTGATAAAGAAAGAGAAAAAGATTAGAAAAAAGCTTTGAAGAATTCCACAAGGAAGACTCCAAAAAAAATATTCACCCTCTGAAAAAACCTGCATCAGAATTAACTGCAAGGTGACTAATAATTATATTGTGTTCAGAAATTAAAGATTGGATATGATTCTAGGGCTGTGTTTAAAAAGTTCAGACAGAAAGCAAGTTCTGACAGTAAGGAGGTATAACTCAGATGAGATGGTTTCAAATGGGCCATCTAGCCAGTAGAGGAACAAACATGGCAACAGGAAAACCTGATGACACCTCATTATAGCATATCACAAGTGAGACTTCAACTGTTTCCAAGTCTCCTTGAGGAAACTTGCCTATGCATACATTGCCCAGGCAACAGCTACTCTAAGTCAGTTCCAAACCAAGAATGCTCAGGTTTTGGCTGCCTGAGCTATCTCTCAGCAGTGTGGGAACTTGTAAAATAAAGAGAGCAGCTGTCTTTGTGGGAGATACCTATCAGGGGCTCTGCATGCTGTTTCCACAGTGCTTCCATGCAGATCCAAGCAAAAGCAAGGCTCCAGGCACCAGCACTGCACTGCTGGAAGAAAGCATCTGCCACAGGTGCTAGGAGAACAGTAGGCATTTCTACAGAGGGAGACTGCTTAATGCTTCCCTGGGTGACACAGATAGCCACCAATGCTTTTGTTCATAGATCACATTTTTCATCTCTTGCTTCTTTCACCTCCACATCTCCTTTCATGCTACAAATTAGCCAAAAAGGAGATTGGAAGGGAATACTTATTCAATGACCTCAAGGCCATGATTCATACAGAATTTATTCTATTATTTACATTGTGAAGTCCTTAAAACACAGTTACTTAAAGACCTGCAGCACACGTTCTGTTACACTGAAAGATTCCTTAACATCAGACCTGTTCATGGTCTTCAATAATATAAAAAGGATTTTTTTCCTATTTCTTTCCAGCTTTGCTGCCTTACAGTCAAAATTAAAACCTCTATTTACAGTGCTGCACTTAGGGTAAAGTTAAAGTTTAAGGCAGAATTTTCTTCTAAAACCTATGAAGCACTATGTATAGCATGTACTTAGGTTTTATCTATTTGTTGGTTTGCTTTTTATCTGTGCCTTTGGGGATGCTGTTTGTTTAATTGGAAGAGAAAATGTTTCATTAATTTTCTTGGCACAGTGGGGAATAAGAAGGAGGGAAAAGAAAGAATGAAGCATCCAAGATTTTCTGTTGTGGAGTGACACAAACCATAAAGTGCTACACATACACAACATTTAAAGGGGTCTAGAGAAGTAAAATCATACTGCTCACCAACACCAAATCTTAAGACAGATAAACTCCTTTTTATTTAGCACTAAAAAATCAGCTTGTACCAACAGCAAGACATTAACATCATTTATTTCCCACACTCAATAAATACACCAGATCTCTGATCCAGCCCTCACTCTAGTATAAAGAAACTTTAAGAAAACGGGTCAGCATGCATTTTAATAACTGCCACTCCTATGTCCTCCTACATCAGGGGTGGGGAAGATAGGGAAGCTCTTTCTGCTGGGATGTGGGTCATACCTCCAGAAATCTATTCTCTTCTACAGTAGGCAATCTTGTGCAGAAGATATTCACATACACACTCCACTTCAGGAGCCATGATATATTTACCTTGCTGTTAATCAGTAACAAGGTGGACTGGCATTACCAAGCCATTGTTTCTGGCTTCCTGCAAGTCAATGATTTAGGTTTGACCTTGCAGATTAACTTTAACCAGTGAGAAAAGTGCATCCTAAATATCCTTGAGTAATCTTGTGATGAAATTCCTAGTTGTTCTTACTTGTAAAGTTTCCTTTGTCTTCATTGTTCTTTCTTTATATGATTTAATGTCATTGGATGCTAATGTCATTGGATGCTCTTCATATTTTATTTTTAAACTCCAAGCATTTCTGCTTCTCCACCAATTTGTTATATGTAGGATTTACACTTTTCTGTCCAATTCAGATGCATAATGTATTAGCTTGGTTGAAAACTTCTGTGAGTTCACCAAGACAGCACAATATTTAAAATAAACTGATTTCCCACACTAGTCAGCCCAGCAAATTTAATGCCTCAAGCACTGTAATAACATGGTTTTAAATAGACTCCTGAAATATTAATCTTAGCTTTCGTTATTCTTCCATTCTGCCTCTATTGTTTGTCTTTTCTTTTCATGCCATCTGATACCCTCTGTGTCTATGTTTCAATATTCTCTGGACATTCTTCACATGTTGGAAGAGCTGTGTTTTTTAAGCCTTGATGTGTTCCAAATGAACATATTCCTTATTCTTCACATGGAGCCTGTTTTCCTTGAAATATCTAACCTGCATTTCAAAAATTTCTTCAAGTTTAAAGATCTAGTCATATAAAGTCTGTAATACTGTAGGTACCTTAGGTGATATTTCCTTTGGGCTTGGTATTCCTCAAGTTTGTTCTGCCAAGTAACCAAAAAAACCAGTAAAGAGCCCCTCAGCAGGCAAGGCATCAGACTGAAGTGAAAGATACTGTGAAATAGGTTAGAAAACAGTAAAATTGAACCAGTGACATTAGAAATTGAAAGATACTGTTTGAAGGGAGACTCTGGTCAGGCAATCCTTTGTAAAAGCTTTGTAACTCAGACCAATCTTAAATAAGCTTTGATATGCAATTGTCTAAAGCACAGAATGTTGTTACACATGCAGAATAAAAACATTTTTCTAACTGTTCTTGTGTCATGTACCTGATTTACTCAAAGGCTAATAAACTGCCCACCAGTATATTGAGGCTAGAAATAAGAACCACCACCCAAGGAGACAAATTCTGGAACTAATTTACAACAGGGGAAGTGGGAGGAACCATTTTCTGTAGTTAACTTCAAGGCAAAGACACTTTTACAAAAGGAATGGTAGCAGTGCCCAGAAGCAGGATCACAGGTTTGCTGAGGAACAAAATAGTCCTGCTCCTGGTGGCCCTGTTCCTACTATGATCAAGAACATACACAGTACAGCAGAGTCAGAAGATGTAACACTATATCCCTTTGGATGCACTACATACTTGTCACCCTACATACTTGTTACAGACTAAAGGAGTTTCCACTATCTTCCTCAAAAAAGCCTTACACAGCTTAGCCATTATTTCAAAATAGTCATCTTGTGTTCCTTAAATCTTCAACTAGATCACACACACACAAAAGAACCACTGACCACAAAAAAACCTCTGCTTTGGAGAAAGCAGCTTGTAGGCCTAGGGGAGTTCTAGGCTTCACACTGCTATTAACAAAGATAAAGGCTTAACTCCTGTCTGCTGGTGGCAAGCACCCTTTGGTTTTTGAGTTGAGCCTTCTACAGTTCATCCAGTACAAGACCTATGCCCTGCTGCCGGCACTGTTTCCTGGGTAGATGCAGTGTTCTTCCTAGTCTTCTAAGAAGGACTGAATTTCATCTAAGATTGGTGTACAATGTTTGACCTGGACCCACAAATTTGATCCCCAGAACAAATAAGAGATTCAGTGGTCACTGCTTGGCTGCCTCACCAGATGATTCTCCCTTGTGAGAACAGGCTATTTGACAATGGCCAGATGAAAAAAAACACATTCTTTTCAGCTACTGAAAATTATTTGGATTCCACCATACCTTGATGAGATGCATGAAAATATTTCCTCCTTTCCTTGGTTTTATGCCCTACACAAGAGGGAGAAGATGAACAGAGATCAATGCAGTAGAATATCACTTTTTCCTCAATTACTTACACTCCACACTGCAGTTAGAGGCCTTGGAACAGAAAATAAAGATACTAACCTAGAGCAAAAGTATCTTCTAAATTCAGCCACCCACCTTCTGGCACAGCCAGATGATGCAGGAACAATGGAAGAATGAGACAGACATTTTCTTTGACTTTTTCTAAAGAAAATGGAATAAAATGACTGCACTGCATTATTTTGGTCAAAGTGATTGACATCCATATTTTGCTCAAAGCAATTTTATTGCCACTGCATACAGATTCCATAATAACCAGCAGAGAAGACAAGAAAGGCACCAGGGAAGTTCCAGGTCCAAAAAATTGAAACCACAACAGGTATAATCTGATGGAAAACATAAGGGCTTTTTATATCATTTACAGAGTAGGCTAATGGATAGAAGGAAAAAAGTATAGAGACAAAAAAAGTTGAAGATAAAAAGGTACACTTAAAGTTTCCAGCTACAGGCAGTCCAGTTCAGTTTTACTTTCAATATGAAATTATCTAAGACCTTCTCTCATTTATATGGTAATAACTTGTCTCATGTCAGCCCAACAAGCAGAGATAGCAGCTATGCAGCAACAGCTCTTTGAAGCTGTGGCTGGCTGAAGCTTCTTGGTGTGGGCGGACAGACCTCGCTGGGCTCAGAGTGCCAATTAGACTTGCCAATGAGCCAGGCCTAGTAGTGCTGTAAAGAGCATAACAAAAGCAGGGCATTTCTTGACACTATGAATTTAACTTAACTATTTGTAATTTTGCACATACTTGGCATGAAAATTTTGAGAAATATTTATTTGCCCAGCGAAGAGGAGAGTTAGTGCAGCAGTTTGGAAAGAGCTGTTCCTCAATATGAAGCACCAAAGTGTCATGGCAAAACCTCAGATTATTCCAGGATGATTACTATAACTGTTAAGCTGCATTTTCTCTAAAACTCTAAATATAAAGTAAGAAAAGAGGACAAAACAGATCTGGACATATTAAAGAGATAAAACTTTTGATCTTCTGCAGTTTCAAATATAATTACTGAGCAAGGTCTTCCCTTCATCAAAACAGGAAGTGCACAAACATCTCTGGGTTCCAACCAACCCCATAGATCTCAGATGTATTAAAAATAGTAATATTAAAGTTAGCAAACGTCCACACAGAACAAGGATGTGGAATTCAATTACCCCATACAGATAAACCTCACATCACTCTCCTCACTGAACATTCAACTACTCTAATGAGCTCTATTCTCAAAGAAGTTAACAGTATTTCTGCCCAAAACCCATCATCCATTTAGGGACATGAGAGCGCATTTCAATTCAACAAGTCATTTCCAACCCCTGACTAGATAGTGAGGTGCAGAGATTAAGTGTACCAGAACTCCAAATGCTATACAGTGGGTAGCATTTTAAGGACTGTAGTCTTCAAGTACCTACTTCTAGACCACCTAAAACAGGAAAGGTTCAGTTTAAATTGAGGGAGTTCGAAGTATCTGTAGTAAAAAGCAGGCAGGATATGGCTTGCAGTCTATGATTTCTAAAGGGGGGATTCTGCGCTTCCCACTGGAATAACGTGTATTTTGTAGGTGATTTAGTAACAATAAGACAAACAATGGGGGGGGATAAATAAATAGAGAGAGAAAAAAGCAAAAGAGAAGACCAGGGTTTGGCTTATGTCCACGTAATAATACTACACATTGTGCTGTTTCTCTCTTTTCAGAAAAAAACAGGTAGATTTCAGGAGAATCAGGTCTGTCTTCACTCCCTCATCCCTTTAGAGAGTACAGGAAAGGGTAGCCTACATGTATCACACTGCTGATAGAGCACTAGGATTCACATATTTTAAGAACAGTGTTTTGTTTTAAAATGCTTTAAAATTCAAAACATTGCGATTTATACAGAATTTACTTATTGTATTTAAACAAAACAGCATTTTTTATTGAAGTACTATCATGTACATACGATAGATTATGTTAAAATAAAGGATTTAACAGCAATATATTTGAGGACAACATTATTCTTTTACACAGATGATGTTACACATGAATGCTTTAATCCTTACCACATTATGGTAAGCCCTGAACACTGCAGACTGGAGAAAGTCTAAGATACCACTTAGCGTTTCTGACCATCAGCAAGAGTTGTTTGCATCACTTAATCTCTAAAATCATCTCTTTAGCCACATATGTTTCAGGTGCACGTTAAGAATATGAAATTAAGATTAGCAGTTCAGAAAAGCTCTGAAAGGAATCTAGAAGTTTTCCTGTAAGTGCAGCTCTGCCTACCATCCCAGCAATCAAAAAAATCTACTTCTACCTCAGCATAATCATAATAGCCCCAATCTCAGTCATATCTTAGACTGATGGAAGTACTGGATCATGGACTGCTGTACTGGGACAGAGGGAAGTCAATGTCAGGGCAGAGGGGATGGAAACACTTTTGTGAAGCATTGTTACAAAAATGTTAGCCATCAAAAGATCAGTCAGTTTAGTGCAATCAGAATTAGCCTTGGGAGAAACTTATAAAGAGCAGACAACAAACAAGAAATTGTTTTGCTTTGGTTGATACAAAAAGAGCTGAGCTTATAGACACAGGTCAGGGTGTTCAGCTTTTAAGCCTGAACACAGAAGATTGTGTCCTGTCAGCTCAGGACCCAGGGAAATGCTTTTGATAGTGAATAGCTACAATACATGCCACTTTTTAAAAAAAGGAAAAATAAGACATAAGCAGGCAGAAAACTGCTTATCAGTTGAGAGCAACAGCATCAATAATGAATTTTCACTATTAAGAAATACTGCCTCCAGAGTTTTCCCAGAAAGCTTAATAAATATTTCATTGATTTTCATTCTGAGAAGCAACCCAAAAGTAGCATCTGAAAATCTTGAGGAAAAACAAAGGAACTGTCTGAAGTGTAAGTTTCTGAATTGCTAAAGCTATGAGGAAGCCTTAATTCAGTTTAGCTCTGATTATATCTGAAGTGAAATAGCTACAAAAAAAAGATTTAATTAGCAAGACATCCAATATAATGCTATGTCCTTCTCAAGCATAATAGGATAATATTCCAAAAACTCTGCAACCACCACACCATAGTCCTCAGCAGAAAGAGAATCACCTCAGTGAAATTCCCCACCCCCAACATAGTTAAATTAAAACCCAGAATGTCACACACACCACGTCCACAGCAGGGAAACCCATATCATGGAAAATGTCTCACTTCTGATTGCTCAAGCACAAAACAAAATGTCATACACTCAGGGCAGAACAAAAAGCAGAGGCAAGCATCTTACAGTCTGGAAGGTCAAAACACAGTGAGGATGAACCTCACTTGAAGTTGTAATGAAAAGCTCAGTCTCTAAAGGCTTTAAATGAATATGCTCACACACACTAGTAAACATTTTAAATATGTATTCAAAGTCCTGTTGGATTCTAATGTTCCTCTGATGATTAAAGCTAATGCTCCTCCTCAGTAAATAATTCAGTAACCAAGAATTGCTTGGCCTGGAAAAGAGATGAATGATGGGCCAAGACTTTAGACAGTTGCTCTTTTCTGAGAGATTTTGGCTTCAATTTTGACTTTGTGAGGAGAAGATTTTGCAGAAGAGGAAGTAACACAAATAAAGTTGAAGTATTTGTATTCACAACAGCAATTTAAAATAGGCATTTTCTGACCTTTATCCTGTTAGTGGAAGAAGAAACAGCTGATGACATGAAAAGAGGACCCAGCCACATAATTTATATAAGCTACTGCCACAGGAGAGTAATTTTCTTAGTCAAGGACGAAGTACTTTTTGTCCCAGCTGTGGTCAGAAAAGTGCAACCTATGATAAAGTACACTGGTACTAGATACTTGGGAGTGCAGATACCCAAGAACTTTGTCTACAGTAGGCTCCAGAAAGCAAAATACTGTTCTGTGGTTTTTGGTTTTTTAATGTTAGCACAAATATGTACTTAAGCATTTAAGAGCACCCTGATTAGGAGTGAGATTAACAGTAACGAAGCACTTCTAAAAACACAGGCAACACAAGTTTCCTCTTCCCTAGAGCCAAACTATTTTTAAACCAGAGACTTTAAAGCCGGATAAAACCTTTCTCATGTTAATTTCATTAATTCTGATGGGTCAGAATATGCTTTGTCCTAACATATCAGTAGACCTAATCCAAACACCAAGGGAACTTCTATCTGACTCTAATAAGGAACATACTGAATAAACATACATACACACAACAGATATTTTTTTTATATTAAAAAATGCAGGAACTTGAGCCATGCATGTTCTCAATATTGCTTTGATCAGGCGATTATATAGATCAAGGAAAGACACACTGAGTCTGAAACAAGAGTCATAAGGCAGAAACCTCATAGAACATACGCATACTTGAGCCTTCCTTTCCACATAGTAAAATGTCAACCCAACAAGCTTCTCTGAAAAACGGAGCTTGTATGAGCATTTGCAAGCTATTATCACATAACACTACAAAGTACTAAGGCACCTCAAGAGACTCACTGTTTAGATACATACACTGTGATCTCAGCACTAGAAACAGGGAGTAACATAAAATGCTTCAGTCTAGAGGCATAACACTTAAGATTTGAAGTCTAAAACAGAGAGTACAAGTACTGTAAGTGCAAAAAGACTTTTTAAAAAGAAAGTAAAAATAAACAGCAGCAGTCACTACAGAGTATCTTCTGATGAAGCAATTTTGCACAAGACTGTACAGTTACTCACAGCTGTTGCATTTTGTAGAGGGCACCATCAGTTCAATCCCAGAAACATCAGCCACATATGAACTCTCCTTTTGACAATTTCTGCCCCAAACACTTCTTCTTCATCCCAACTCCACATCACATCAAGAGCAAGGATAGCCAAACCTCTCTCAGGAAATAGAAAACCCCTTGCTTCTTCTACAGCAGAACTACTTATAGGCTGCCCATTAATTGCATTTATAGGCATCACCTGTGGTTGCCCCAGGACACAGCTTGGTTACACAGATGAGGTAACTCAGTACAGCTGCCTTGAGCCCTGCTGAAAAACATCACTTTACACCAGCTGAACCTTCATCTGGGTTGCTTTTGACAGCAGCAACCTCATTTCATGTGCTTACCCTTACAATTGCCAGGATGCCATGAAGGGCTGTTTCTACCACCCATAGGACCCCAGGTTGGGCTAGTTTTGCCTCTACTGGATAATCTTCTTGTAAGAGGGCAGAACACAGACAGAAGAGTTGGAGATACAGTAATGCAGCCACGATGCCCCATGCCCAAACTAAGTGGTCTCAAGCATTTTTTTTGCTTAACAATTCTTGTTAAACCATGGCTATACAGCAACTTTTGTTGGGCTTGGGGTTTTTTTGGTGGTGGTGGTGGTTTTGGGGTGGGGGTTTTTTGTTTGCTTTTGGTTTTATTTTTATTTTTCATTGCCATATTGCTTCATTTTGTATTTTACTCAGGCAAATGCTTGGCTTAATTTCACAGAGTGACAGATATGGTACTGTGATACCACAAGTACATGTCTCTTTGTCTAGTGTATTTTCGTATTTTTTACCACAAACATAGCTACTCTGGAGAACTACAAGAAATATTCCAGTTATTAGGTGGATGAAATTTGGAAACTCTTTTCTCAAAAGTAATCTTTTACAAAGAGACAAATGAGGCACAAAAAATTAAGCCCTCTATTCAAGATTATATACAAAGTTTGTGTCACAGATGGGAATCACATACCAGAGACTTAAATGTCAGGCCAGGTCCCTTAAACAAAATCAATGTTCTTATCAGTGAGTGTCAAATGTGCTGGAAAGATGGTTTGCTGAGCCAAGTTTTGCAATCCAATATAGGTGAAATAAGAAAAAAGAAACTAATACAAGGAAACAGATTAGATTTTTATAATAGTAGATTGTTAATAAATGGCAAATAAATTGTTAGTGGTAAATCAGTAGCACTAATCTGTGGAGTGATCAAAAATAAGATTTTTATTTAAAGAAAAGATTTGCATTCTGACATGGGACATTACCTCAGTATCCTGCAGAATAGATCAAGATGCTTATGGGCAGTCTTTTCCTTCTTTGGATAGCAGAGTCAATAATTTATTGATATCTCAGTGTAATCTGTTCTTCTGGGTTGCCTGGGGTTTTTTTTTTCCCTTTTAAATTTTATTATGGGAATTATCAATATACTTGTGTCCTCAGGGAATAACACACATGCTTGTAAAGTTCAATTGTAAACAAATAATCTTAGGCATTTCTCTTTCTTCTGAACTCCTTTTGATTTGGGATTATCACCTGATTGTAATTTATTTTTGTCCCTCACACAGTGCTTGTCAATCTGTGGTTGTGGCTTTTTCTTTCTCAGTGTTAGAAGCAATCAATGACGATTTCCATTTGGGGATTCCCAAGAGTGTTTCCCTTATCAATTTCATTGCCATGTCTATTTTACCTTGAGCCCTATATACTACTTGCTTCATCAGAGTTCTCTAAAAGTTAATTCCAGTACCAAAATTCCACATTTATTATTTTTTTGCTAACACTCAGATGTTCACTTTGGGCAAAGAGAGAGATGCATTTGCTATTCAGCAGCAAAGATTTTTAAAAGTGGTGTTTGCTTGGTTCCTCTGGTCCCTGTTGCCTCTCCCCACACCGGGAACAGAGACTGTGTTCCTGCCATAAACATGTTGTCACTATCTCCAGGATGAAGATAGTGACACAGGGTCACACACTCTTCCAGCACTCCCTTGTGCTCACAAAGCTGTGCATTGCCTGTCTTGGGGACTTGGATTCCCAAACAATATTAAAAATGCAATCCCAACCTTCTTTTCCCCTCAGACTTACATCAGGCAGAATCTTTCACATTTTCAGGTAGCCCTAACTTTGTAAAATGTCACCATTCTTCTTAGCTTCTGATCCACACTTGAGTTAGAAAGTTACCTTCAGTAAAAGCAAGTGACTCTTTGCTCTCATCTTGAGCTCCCAAAACTGGAATCAGAGGGTGCACCTGGTTTATTCAGACACCAACATGCTGGACAATATTTGAAAGAGAAGCAGGAGGACATACAGGCAGCTTTTACAGGAAAAATTGGTCCTCTATGGGCACAACTATTTACATTCCTAGCTTCTCTGCAGCCATTTTTGTCCTCTGGGAGCTTCTACCAGCAGCATTTCCAACCTCCCACAGGACTTTGGTCTGAATGATACCATCTTATCACTTTTTCTGTTGGTTCTTTTTTCATGCAACAGCAGGACCCTTCATTTTCTCTTTTTCCAGCAAGACTGAAAGATCAGCTTCTCACATTCAGTCAGTGTAACTGGAATGGCAATTCCTCAACATAATGCAGTCTGAAGGGAAGTTGTGCAAGGATGCAGAGATGAGGGTTATTCCTTTCTGCAGACAGTTGCAGGGTTGGTGAGTTTCCCTAGCTCCCTGGAAACATGTTTACAACTTCTCTCTCTCTCCGTGCTTGACTATCAAAGTGCTGCTGTTCATACCCAAATTCCCTGCCTCGGCACCTTGTGAACTCCAATAGATTAATAACCACAGCAGCTGTGCAGAGAAAAGTGCTTGAGAAGAAATACATCAGTAAAACTTAGAGGTTCAGACTTTCAAGAGGTATTTCAGTGGCTTGAACTATGGAAAGATTTCAGACTGACTTTCAATAGCACCCATCTGCATCACTATAAACCAAGAGAGCTTGTGTACCTTGCTGCCTAAATATCTTCAGAAACGTGGAGCAGAAAGAATTTAAGAATGTCTTGTATTAGGTTTTTAGGTGATTTGAGGTATTTCTCCAAAACAGCAATGCTGAACTTGGACTTTTCAAGTCGACATATGGAACTGTCAGAACATCCTTGCATCCTGCACAGCTTTGTCCTGGCATAGGGCAGAAACTGCCTGAAACAGCTTAGGGCCTCCTGTGCTAGAGCACCTTCCAGAGAGATAGACTGCACTGGGAGGTTCAAGACTAGTATGTGTAGATGATGACAGGGGGGACAACAGGAGCAGTTTACCCTGGGCACCAAGGAGAGGGAGGGCCTCACACCCTCTGCTGGTGCCTGGACCCTGCAAGCTGTGAAGGCACCAGCATGTTGTTCTCACAAGCCTGTTGTGCAAGCATGGAGGCAGATTTCACATCATTGCCTGCAAAACTTGGCATCATGCTGGTGCAGTGCTACAGAGGTAGAGCTCCACTGCTCAGCTTGAACTGAGAATTAAACACCGTGCTGGGAGCTGCCACTGGGCACACTGAGCTGTCGCTCTTCAAAGGGCTTGGGTTTTGTAAGCAGACCAAGGGAATTACTAAGCCACAGACAATGAAAACAATTCTAAATGAGAGAATAAATGAAAGGGAAAAGCTGTCAAAATGTCAAGGTTAATGTTTTCATAAAACTAAACAGGAAATGGCTAGATACTATGACTGTAAAATTTAAACTTAATTAAAAGATTTAAGGTGTGAATAGAAAACTAACTTGAGCCTAGACATGTAATAAATCTATCCTCTTTAATGAAATACAGGTTATTTTGGTACTTGTGGTCAATATTCTTCCTCATCATTACCTCTATGTGTAACTCAGGGTCCTGTCTGTCAAAAACAGAGGAGCCATGCAGAGCAGGGCCACAGCCTCTCATGGCTCCTACTCCATGTCCTCCTGCATGGACTCTGCCCCTAGCCCAGCTACAGATCTGGGGTGGATGGCAGCCTCTGAACACACAGGCTGAGCCATGAAGAGCAATAAGGTCCCTCCAAGCCTCCTTTTCTCCACACCAAGCCACCTCAGTTCCCTCAGCTGCTCCTTATAACACTTACGTTCTTAGTTGTGAATCTTACAACAAAGACATTTTGTTAGTGAGCCATGATTGTTATTCATGGTGCTGAAACACGTGGCTCAACCCTCAGAGAGCAAACAAACACAACCATTACTTCAGATGCACATGAGCAAATATGATTCTGGATATGCAGTGAGAGTAATTACCACCAGGAACACTACATCGCTGATGACCTTCTTCAAGAAGGTCACTAACCACACAGACTAGTTTGGAAGCTCATTGTTTTCTCTATACAGAAGATATAACGTGAAGTTTAATTTCATTTTTATAAAACAAAACTAAATAGTTAACACAGCATGTAAGGCCCAGAGCACACTGCAAATATTCCAGCTGAAGAAAAGCATAAGCTAAGACTGAGGATACTTCAAATGAATATCACACTGTTTCCACTTACATGTAGATTTTAAGTTACCCAAGCTACCCCTATTAAAACAGTGTAAAGGTCTTACTTTCTTCCCAAAGATACTTCAACACAAGCCATTAATTGTTTTCCTTCAGTACACAAAATGGAGGACTTAATGCAAGTAGCTCCTTTCTGCTTTTTCTCAGTTACTGGTGAGGAATCTCAGACATGCAACAATGTGTGACAGAGCAGTAAAGAAAAATAATAATCTAACTCTGCAGGAGATATGTCCTGGCATAGTAAATCAGCACTGGATATTCCCGGGGCTGCTAACTGCATTCATGGCTTTCTTTTATTTTACAGTGTTTTGTTAAACTGAAACCTGATTATGTTTTTTAATGAAGACCTTTGCTCAAAAAGATATCTTTTTTTTTCCTTCTTTATTTTAAAGGTAAAAATATGCTTTTCATGGCCCTTATGGCAATTCTGTATCATATAATCTTCCTGAACCTGCAGAGCTGAAAATCTTACACCTGCCACTGAGACATATTTCTGAAGAAAGGGGTGCAGAGATTCAGAGGTGTCTGTGGAGGTGACCTACTCCAGTCTGAGCACATCAGTTAAAAGGAGACAGTAATCTCAGAAGCACAGAAATAGCAATAGCTTGTAGAAATTTTGGCCAGAAGGAAACAGAACTGGGAATCTGCACTCCAGTGAAGGACACCCAGCACAACTCTTATGCACATGGTCAGCTTGGGGCAGGATTCACCCTGAAAGGCATGTGGTCACCATTTTGCTGCCTTTGTCGTTGGAGATTAAAGAGAAGAGAGTAAAGCACTCATATGGATGACCACCACTTCAAGTCTCAACATCACAGGAGACTCTTGGTGTCTGACAATGCTATTGCAGCAGATGCTCTAACAGCAGGACATGTTTCAGAGCCCAGTCCTCTGACCCCAGCAACCCCATCCCCAAGGCTGACTGACACTTTAGCTATGGGGTTGAACCATGAAAAGCAACTGCAGTTTCCTCAGGAACTGCTGCTGTAGGAAGAAAATATCAGAAAACATCACTTTGGACCCAAGTTAGTGTAAGCTTGTCTTCTTTACCAGAAGAGCGAGCAGCAGAGCAGTAAAATAGTGTGCACACCTGAGTGACTGGAAGCTCTTGATTCCCCACTGTTGACCCCCAGCAGGACCCGTCCAAGGAGATAGCTGTCAGCTTGGCTTCTGGGACTCATAAGTACACAAAGCCAGGTTCAGATCAGCCTGGGCTGCAGGCAAGACTCAGTGTTACCCTCCTAATGGAGGACTATGCAGAGAAAAGGAGGTGGTGGTAAGCCGTCAATCAAGAGAGAGCCCTGGAGAACTGCTCTCCCTACAGCCTAAGGCAGGAGAGACAAATGCCTGCAGGAGATGTCCCAGCCAATCTCTGCCTCCAGGCAGAGGTGAGGCAGTCAGGGTTTTTTCACCACCTTCAGCATCCTGCCATCCAAAAATTGCCTGTGCTGAGACCTGGCCTGAGATATGTGTTCACTTGTTGGACTGAGTTTTGCATTTTGTTTTACTAAGAATCGCTTGACTCAAGAGAATTTATACTTGGTATTAGAGAGACATAAACAGCCATAAAAATTCCAGCTCTGCTTGTATGAATGATCCACTGATGTGTGTTAAATGCACTCTATTGCTGCATTGAAGTCAATTTGCAATTGATCATATTGCATTTCTAGTGTCAGCAGATATGAAAACTTGTCATCTACCAATGCTTAATGAACCTCCATGCTGACAAGACATAAATATCAATAAGGATCTTTCCAGTTAAGGAGGTTAACCAGCAAAGTACTCAGTGAAAACATTAAAGAGGTAATCATCTGGCAATTGCTGTATAGATGGAGAAGTTCCCCTCAAGGATGGCTAAACCTATGCAAAGGACCATTACAGTAAAAAAAGGAGGGAAAAAAAAAAAAAGAAGCAATTAACTCCATGTTACAAGCTGAAAAATTCTATTTGAGTGAAAAAAAGTAATTGCCTTTCTGGATTGCACTTGTATTGCTTTTCATGAGTACCTGAGGTAATCTACTTAGCAGGGCTTTTTGACAATGCTGGCTATTTAGAAAGGAAAAGGCAAAGCAGCAAATCGTTCCAGTGTTGTTCAATGCTGATCCTTCGTTTTCTCGTTTTTTGAGTCTTTGCGCTGCTTTCGTGGGTAGTTTAATCCTAAGATCTTCTTTTTTCTTTTTTTTTTTTTTTAGGACAAAGCTTTCAGTTTCCTGTAAAGTTAAAGGAATGTAATAAAGGGAACATTATAAGTGCTTAGAAGCACTTCGTGAAAGTAAAACACATCAGATTAAACTTTGCTTTATAGTTAATGGAGCAATTTAACAGCAGATACATTCACCACTGGACTGAACAAAAGTTTCAAGTTCAATTCAGATTTTAAGCAGATGTAAATGGTGTTTATATTTAATCTATGAAGCCCAAGGCTTCCACAGGAGTCCAAAGGAGTTTAACCTCTCCCAGCTCAGATATACCCACTACTCATAGGACAGAATACCCCTTTTGTAGTCAGCACTGCCCATGAAATGGGTTTATTTCACATAGTCAAGGACAGTATAATTGAAAGTGATGCTGCAGAGCCCTGTTGGCAGAAATCACATCTCCTGTGAGAGACCCCTGAACTGGGCATCCTTTCCCCGTTTTGCAACCATTTTCCACCCTAGGCAGATACCGACTATCCTCTGCCTGAAGAAATCACTGACCCGTACACCAGCCATTCTGGGCAGGCAGGGGTCTCCCTCTTTGCAAGATGCTTCCTCTTGCCCATAACTGCCGTATAACTGACGCTGGCAGTTATATATTGCCATTAAATACTAGCAGAACTGTGGGTTTCAGCAGTGTGTCCCTCTGAACCAGCACCTCACAACTTGCAGCTGCTTTGGAAAACCACTGTGTGGTCATATTATAAACAGTAACCTGAGGCAAAAAGGAAAACTAGTAAAGCTGGCAGAAGAAGGGAATCTTCCCTTTATGCAGAAGAAGCACGAGGATGTTCAGAGACAGCAAGCATTTAAGGAAGTTGCTGCTTTTTGTGCAGCTGTGCAAAATCACCATACAGAAAAAGGGGTTGTACATCAGAAGAAATGCCATTAGCAGGAAATTGTCTGTTCTCTTGTATAGCCTTTGCCATACATGCTGGCAGGGCACCACATAAATCCTTCTCATCATCACAGATACATCCTATCCTATTTCAATGCAAATATGTTGCCCCTTGATAATAACAAGCACCCTCAGCTCTCATAATACATTTTCATCAGTAGATGTAAAAGCAAACAACTGACCAACTGAGGTCGGTCCATTAACCCCATTTTGCAGCTTCAGAAAGTGAGGAATGGGAGAGGTCCCTCCCACAGCTTGAAACAGAAGCAGGGTTTGGGAGGCCAGGGCTGCTGCATGGGATCCTTAACCTCTGTGCTTGTAGCCCAGGCTGGACACAAGGTCAAATTCATATGGCACAGCTGTAGTGCACGTGTTCCAGGGGATGTGTCCCAAGGCATTCAACAAGGCTTCCCCATCAGTATTCCCAACTGTGCTGTAAGGAGTTTTTCTGGTTTTCTGTCTAGCTACTGCCAGTGTCCACATAAAGTTGTGCTGATTTGCCTCTACTTGCACCTCTCAACATGCAAATACAAATCGAAGTGAAAAATATTCAAAAATTGAGTAAAAAAATCATTTGCATGGATACTTTTGAACTATGATTTGCATTTTTTTAAGCATTCTGCTAACTTAAGGATGGCCAAACTCCAAACCTCAAGTACCAAACATAAGATGTGAGGGAGATGAAAGATTTCCAACATCCCTATTACTGTGTTCATTAACTGTTGGTGATGAAATTCTGTAAGTGTAATTGCAGAAATGCTTTTGAAAGGGTTTCAAAATGTGCTGAAGAACACAGTATACAACATAACCAGATGTCACAGAAGCTTTGATTTCCATTGCTAACAGTTAATTAGGTCCCAGCTACTGTTTTGCCAACTACAATTTGAATCAAACAAAACAGAATTGCAATCAGCAGCACAATCTTGATATTCAGTTAAAAATATCCCCCACATTAACTGTGGTTATGCACAAATAACTCAGGAGTACTCCATGTCACACAGCAGTACTCTAAAAATACACTTGCTTTCAGATAGGATTATGGATGGCCCAGCAGTTTCTTCATAACTCACACCTGAACTTTAGAGTCTTTGCCCACTACAGTAAGCTTTAATCAAATTAAAAAATTGCTCCCAGGTATGATTATACCTCAGCCTTATAGAGATATCTTATTATTATTGCTGCTTTATGTAGAGAAAAAAAAAGGTTTTATGTAACTCTGTGCTTGATTTTTCAGAAATGATATAAAAGAGGTTTCATTTGCACTGAAGGATGAGATTTCCCTCTGGATTTGCTGCCCTCTAGATATCTTTCAGTATAAAACTCCTGTGTTTTTTAAAGATTTACAATAATCTGCTTTAGCTGAGGATGCAATAGGGAAGGGATAAATGAGCACAAAGACAGAGAAGAAGCAGTGTTTAAATAATTTGTCTAGATGCTTTTTACAAAGATAAGGTTTCTTCAGATGATACCAGTTTTGCAAAGGAAGAGGGGCCTTTATTTGTGTCTATGGAGGGGGACAAATCAGTGCTGAAGAAGTGCTGGGTAATTGCTGTTATGGGACAACATGCTTCGTTTACTCTACAGAAGGACCATTGAGATTATCAGTACATCATTCCCACAGACTGCTCTGCAAATAGGGGTTAGTGCTGATGTGAGAAAACCTACATGAAGAAATGTATTTCTTCCCCAAAACTCCCTCACTTTGTGTCTCTTGGATAACACAAGCTTTGGAAAGCTTTTCTCTGTGATGCTAAGCTCTGGGTTGGTAGTGCCCCTTCAGACATTACAGATGTGTTTGGTTTTCTCTGCAGCAGAGAACAAAAATGTTTTGGAGGCTTTGACAAAACCCTATTTACTAAATTTTCCATTTCCAGACCTGTGGTAGTTCTGATCCTTCTGGTAGGTATCTCAACAGAAAATATTTTAGTAGAAGGGTGTGCATGAGTGTACAGGCACATACTGCAACAGGAGTTTAAGACAAAAACGTCAAGCAAAACAAAAGCAGTGCTGGTGTTTCATTATGAGCTAAAACTTATAAGATGGGGACTAGGTAAGCAGGGTAGCCTATAACTGGTAAAAGGCAAACATAACTTAATTTTTCAGTTTGTTCAAAGCCAATTGGGAAAAAGATGTTGTTCAGTCTATCTGGAACAAAAAGACTGCTAAAGGTCCCTCCAAGTGAGGTGAGACAAATAAATTGTTTCTATTATTTCTCTATTTTCTACCTCAACCAGGGTCTTTACTTCAGGAAATACTCTGAGGAAAACCAAAAAAGAACTACTTTATTATTTTTTTATTATTATTTATTTATTATTTATTGAACTCTCAAGGTCAGTGTAGGGTAATCAATATTATTAATTGGATGTGTATTAGTTGAGACAGCAGTTTAGCAATTATCTGAGATTCAACACAAGTGTTAAATACTAACTGTATTCCAAAATGGGAAAAGAAGCTCCTAATTCTGCTCATCTTTTGCAGGTGAAAGAAGAATTCCTTCAGATTAAAGTATTGCTGGATACCCTGAGCCCTGTGCTCAAACCGAATGTGTATGTGTGCCAGAAAGGCAATCTTTCGTCTGTCTTGACAGTAGAAAGAGAAATCTCCAAGAGTGCAAAATGCCCTACCTTAGAGACATTTCCAGCCTTACCATAAATTAAAAATTCCCAGGGCCACCCAGACAGCCTGTTGCCAAGAGATTACAGCATGACTTTATCTGTGTTGGAACAGGAGTCACCAAATACATAAGGAAACATGCATTCAGGGAAGAGCAGAATGAAAGGACATACTTGCTTAGGCAGTACATGGTACCATAGATACTTCTCCCTAGGGTCCTGCCAATTAGTCAGAAAAAAATTCCTGCTGAGTTTCCTAACTTTATCACTTATCCAATCCCAAATCTAGGTTTCACTTACCTGTTCAATGCCAGTTGTAAATCCTATAATGCTTCTCTATTCTGATGGCAAGAAAATATAAATCTCTAATTTTTAAATGCAAGAGCATTTAAAGTCCTAAAATGTTATCAAAACTAAAGTGTTATTCCTGTCTGATTGCCATACCTTCAGCTGTTTTCAAAATCTAATTTATCTGATTTGATGACTCTTCAAGGGCACCAGCTTCTTTGGCTAAATGCTTTGTTATGGAATCTTGTTCATTCCATGGCTTTGGGGAATGGAAAGGATGCTGAAATGACACCCCCTATTTTTTATTAGCCTGGGCCAGCCAAGAGTGGGCAAATTCCCAAACAAAGATAATTTGTACTAAATTTTGCAAGTGTCCTCAAAAATATTGAATGCATTTTTTAAGTCCTTGGCCTGAATGGCCAGACCTTGGCTGCTTTCACCAATACTCCTAGGAGAAAACATTGTTAGTTATGTCAGTTGCTGCTTGCCTGAAAAGTGTTAATTTGCTATGGTGATAAGCAGAGATGAGGAACCTGAACAAAATAAAAGTCTTGCTCTTGATTTGGACCAGAATCCCAGGTGGATATTAGTATTTATAAATTCAAAGACTGCCACTGGTTCAGAGACTAATTTCAGGCATTCATCCAAATTAAACCCAAAGCTTAAACCTTTTGACATGAGGCTTCCTCTCCTCCAAGCATTAGTGTAATTAATACATCTTTTTTTAAAAAACCCTTAAAAAAATCCCAAACTCCCACAAAACTGTATCAAATGAGCTGGAAAATTACAGAGACAAGGAGGCATTCAGTGAGAGCCCACAAGCCATAGCTCTGACTTACATAAGTGAAGGACAAATAGTGTCTTCTGTATAAGAGAGTATATTTTCCTGTCATGGTCCAAATAGTGAAGGTGGGTTCCCTTGTCAGATGTATTATTCCAAAAGAGGGATGACATTTTCTAGTGACAGAGTTAGATACCCCCAGTGTGTTTGGGATCATGGTCTTCCTCCAATTCCACTGCCAACATAACTAGCAGCCTAACCCAAGTGAAATCTCTCCTTCCAGCAAATAACACCTGCTAAGGCACCTGCTGTCCTGAGGCAGTATGACTGATTGATGAGGTTGCCTAAGCTTTATGCTGACCTATGAAAGCTGTGACAGCAGCTGGAGGGCTGAAAGAACGGTGAAAATCAGCCCAAAGTATTACAAAAAGCAGTAAAAGTGGATGTGCAGGCAGAGGTGTTGTATTTTTAATCCAATTCTGCCTATGGGAATTTGCAAGTGAGAGATTTTGGTGCTGGTTCAAAGCAAGAAAGATGTGCTGAGGCACAGAAGAGGAGGGCAATAAGGAAAACTATTGGTACAGATTCATTAGATGTAACACTTTTTCAGCTATGCTGCACAACATAGCTATGTTATGTCCCAGTTCAAGATGCCAAAAATATCCCTGTCACCTTCTACCTGTGCACTTACTTTCAGCAGCTTCTCTAGGATGAGATATGCTCCCAAATGTTCCACCAGGGAAACACTGGGATTTATTCAGCCAGCACAATAACTTCTGCTCTGTTCCAAGCTCCAAGGTCATGACAACAAGTTAGAGCCAGGGAACACAGCTGGGCCCATCACCACGTGTGGCTGACCACTATATAGTAGGATACTGCCCAACAGCACATGGCATCCAACAGGAGAGTCTTCCTCAACAGGACATGAGCTCAGTAGCATGGTGGTCCCAGATGAGGAGTTCACTTATGGGCTCATGCTGCAATCATACCCTATCTAGCCAGCAGAATTCCAGACCATCAAATAGTGGTGGCATTAGAGTTTATTCACATAGAGCAAACCTTGATAATAGCTTTAGATAGCACTATTGACTGCAACAGCCACTATGTGTAGAGGGAAACCTGGACTGCCTATGTGACTGCTACAGAGCAGTCTTTGTGGTGGAGAGCTGAGATTCAGGAATCTCAACTGTGTTCTTGCTTTTTGCAGTAAGCTCCTGTGCAAATCCGCTGCCAATGCTGGACTTCATCAGCCTGGCACCGTTCCTGGTGTCATATTTTTTGTGACCCTCTTTTCATTACACCTTGTAAGATCATTTAGGATCTCTATAAACAAGGCACCACAGGAATACAGACAGCAAATTCTCAGTATCATGTTGCTGCTTGGTCTCCTCAGAAGTACACACAGATACCTATGTCCCTCTGCATGGATCTAAGTGCAGAACAGTGACCATGAGGAAACTGCTAGCTGCCCAGATCTGTTTGGCTCTTTCATCCCAATTGCTCTGTGCACTCTACTTGATAAATACATGTGTGATTTTTTTTCTATGTGTACGTAAATCAATAACAAATAAGTGAGCTTTGTTTAAAGTTCCAATCCTTCTCACCATCTATATACAGATAAAAAGCTAAACTAATCAAAGCAATTACAGAATGTTACATTCCAGAACAATTATAGAGGTAAAATAATATTAGTTAATGTTATGTTAAATTGACACTATCGTATTGACTCCAGAGCCTTCAGTACGCATTGGTGAGAGATGGACTCTCATCAATGCATGTAAAGTTAATCCCACTGGAGTTAACTTAGTCTACACCCATTTAAGATTTATCTTTGACTTCTCTACAATGCCTTCCACTTTCCCATGTCCCCAGGGTGATCAGTAGATTATGAATTTACACAGTCTCTATGGCACTTTTCATTGGTGCACTTTTTCAGTTGCCTTAGTTTTTCCCCTCCAACCTCCTTTTAAAACTTTGACCATACAATTCACTTAAGCTTCTTAATTAGACACATCTATAAAGAGCATTTGGGTCAGTCAGCCTCAATTTGAAAATGTCATTACTCCCACACTAAATTTCCCCCATCAATCCCACAGCAGCTATCAGAGTTTGTATGTCTCCCAGATCAACCTTAGTTAAATTGCGGTCTTTCCATCTTTCCAAAAGGAGGAAAATAGAGGGAGCAGATAAGAAACCACCACCTGGATGGTAAAGACTGAAATCCTCCAGGAAAACAAAGTGAGAATGTATTTTATTTCCACAGATTTTTTGGGCTGCAGAGGTGTAAAGCTTTATCTGGAGAAGGGAAAACAGTAAGCTTTTAGCTTATGCCTAGCTCAGTTCCAACTATCTTTAAGTCAATTTCATTTTGCAAACTTCAGAAATATTCAAGATGCTCCCGAGGTTCAGAATACCTTCCTCAGGTCTCCAATATGGTCTTTCTTGTGGGTAACTGAAGAAAGCTGTTTCTGGATCAGTGGAGCTAAAAGAATTACAAGTGAAGTAAAGGTGGGATGCTTTTCACTTTCTTAACCTGAAAGTTAAACAGCTAATATGCCTAGTGTCTCTCATAGTCAGTTTGGGGAAAGGCACTTTCAGAGCATAGTTCATTTCATACTATAATAGGTATTAAAAATAGGCTGAATATATTGCCCTCTGGAGCTGCTTACCTAGGTATTCAACTCTAAGCAACTCCAGGAGCCACACCTGTATCTTTAACTATAAGGGATCAGATTCAACTGGAGGTGAAGATGCCTCCATCCAAGTGTCTATGTGTGTGTGGAGTGCCTAGGTAGCAATCACTGGGAGACCTTGCCAATACAGTAAGCAGACCCTTGAGAGCAATTCAGCCTACTCTCAAGTAGACAGCTAGGTTTGATTACATAAATTGATAGCAGGAGGCATCTGATGTGGCCCTTCAGCAGCCAGTCCAGAACAGCACAAGTCCTGTGCCAAATCTTCACAGAATCAGAATCACAGAATCACAGAATCATTACGGCTGGAAAGGACCCTCAAGATCATCTACTTCCCTATGGTTGTTCTACTTATGCCAGGGTAGCTCAAATCTCATCAGACACCTAAGTTTAAGCAACTGAACTGAGATCTTTGTGCTTGCACACCTCTCTGGATCCCTCTGGCTCCTCTGACTGACCATCATTGATTATGATCAGAGCACAGACAGCCATTTCACATGTAGACACCTTCATTCATACAGATGCCTGTGTTTGCCTCATGTTAAAACCTACCTTTTTTTTTTACACATCAGTTGTGATACAGCAGCTTTTTAGCTTGTGTATCCCACCACATAAGCCCATTTTCCTAAGAACAACACAGAGACAGCACAAACAAATCTATCATCACTGGTCAGAGGTCACTTATCACTGGTGCTGCAGAAACAGGCTCAAGGAGAAACCTTACCCATGGGCTAACCAGTGTTAGTTCATTGATTAAAAAAAGATCAGGTTAAGTCATTGATGTAACAGGAACCAGAACCTGAGCCTTGGAGAAGCATCTCCAGCAGAGTCAATAACAAAGCCTGAAGTATCTCACAATTCTTGCTCTGGCATCATGACTACAGCCACCATACAAACTGTTGTAAGAAGCAAGGGTCTCCTCCTGAACCATTTGCACTGCCCTAATTGCAAGCAGAAGAGAATGAAATTGCCTCTTTGACTTTCATCAGGAAGTGTACAGGTTGTATTATCGTACTAATAAAAGTAATACACATTTGTAGAGCTCCAGTGGGACATATCAACAAAAGCAGCAGTATGTTTCAAAAACCAGTAAAACAGTTAACAGCTACACCAAACTTTGGATGCTTTCAGCTACACTTCAGTGTGCTAAAGAAAAAAAATGTACTTTAGGTTCAAATTTATTATCATTCAACTACCTGTTTATAAAGAAATGGCAGGAGACATTTAAAACATGAGTGCAAGTAAGGGCTCTTCAATCTCACAAGCCAATCTAAAGCTAAGCAAGTGAATTGCACACCCGCAGTCAACTAATAGGAAGAGAAAATCAACTCTAAGAAACCAATTATAGTTCTATACCTCCATCCTCCAGGATTTGACCTCAAAGTCAGATAAGTCCCCAGAAACCAGTCTCTGGGACTCACTGGGAGTGTTCTGGATGCCAGAATAGGCTATGATCTAAATGGAGACTTCCAGACTGAAAAAGCAAGATGGCAACATAGTGTGGTCAACTACAAGCAGAAGGATAAAAATCAGAAGGTAAAATTACAGTGATCAGATTGGCTTCAGCATTTGAAATTCCAATCAAAGCAGGACAGTGAACTGAATGAAGTGTTAACCCAACAACTGATACACTAAAAGAAGGATTTACCTACCTAAAAGAATTGAAATTTATTGGTTCCTGTCATCCTTTCAAGATACCAGCTTCCAGTACTCTTTAGAGGACATATTGTAGAGCTCCATTATGCACTCTTTATGGTCTCCACAAGAAAAATGAAATGTCAAAAAATTACCTAGAGTGGGCTTAGATGCAGTGTCCTATTTGAGACTGCATAAATTTGTGTTGAAGTTGTTCTGGCTGGATGATCAGGAAACATATCTGCATTTTTCTGCTAGCTGAAGACTAGCCAAACACTCACAACTTGGACATCTTAGAAGAGTTCACAAGATATTATTGATAACTAACACATTTTTTCCCAAGACTGTGCCTATAATCTCTATCTTCCACTCCAGAGTCCTTCTATTGAGGAGAATTGTCTCAATGATGAATAAAGTGTTTTTGAAAATTGCTCCAGGCAGTCATCACCAATATCTTATTGTATTATCCAGCCCAAAGTAGTTTGGGGCATGGGCACAAATGTCAAAGCTGTCTGCTATTCTGCTGGTGTACAAGTGACACGATCACTGCATGTTGTTCTGAGACTCAGACATGGAAACCAGTTCTAAAGAAATATTTGATAATGACATTGATGTATAAATGGTTCGAGTTTTTTGTAGGGTCTTCACTCTCTTGAGCTTTGACAGTTATGGGAGTTTTCATAAATGGAAAGGAAGGACCCAAAACTACTGACCCTGAAGTGTTAGCAATTCAACTCTACCATGGATCTTGCATCTGGAAAAGCCCACAAGCCTCCCTATCACCAAGCTGTCATGTCAAGCAGCTGTGTTACTCTGTGATGACATGGGCCACAGCATCCCATGGCATTAGATAGGGGAGGCTTTGCCTGTAGAAAAGAGCACTGAAAAAGCTGAGCATTGTGACCCTCAGGACTGCTGGGGAGCTGAGTGAATCAGCCATGCTGCTCTGCTTATGCTGCCATGGCTAAACTGAAATATGTGAAGGGTGGGTGTCAGCGGGACGGGGTCAGGTGCTTGTCAGTGAAGCCCAGTGACAAGGGCAATGGCTATAAGCTGAAGCATAGGAGGTTCTGTGTGAATACAAGAAAAAGTTTTTTCCCAGTTCAGGTGGCAGAGCACTGGAACAGACTGCCCAGAGAGGTTGTGGAGTCTCCTTCTGTGGAGGTATTCAAAACCCATCTGGGCATGTTTCTGTGTGACCTGGTCTAGGGAATCCTGCTGTGGCAGGGGGGTTGGGCTAGATGATCTTTCGAAGTCTCTTCCAACCCCTGACATTCTGTGATCTTGCAACTTAATCAGCTAATTTAAAAAAACCTTGGGCACTTCTACGTCTTCTTCTCCTTCCTTCTGTGACTGCATAGAAAAGGTGAAACACAGAAACTAGATTGTTTATCATCCATAAATATAACAGTTGTACCAGGCATTTTATGGCTGATGCTGCTTCCTAACAAATACCCAGTGACACACTAGAAGTGCTGTATATGGAGCTTACTGATAGGAAAATAATTGCGCAGAATAGAGCAGAAAGAAAACCAGTCATGTTACTCCAGAAGTCTTTACTTTTTTTCTGTTTTAAATTTTTTTATCACTTAATGTTACTATACATCAGAGCACTATGTTATGTTGAAATGTACAGATCTGAAGAGCATGACATGTTTGGGAGAGGGAGGCAAGGAAAGGAAGATCCTAGGAATGAGGGAAGAATACATGGAAGCAGAGATCAGAAGAAATGGAGGGGAAAGTCTGACAGGCAAAAACAAAGGACATAGGAGAAGAAGAAACAAGAAAGTAGTAGTTCTGTTGTTCATCTAAAAGACCAAACAACCATTGGTTAAAGTTGATAAAAACTGCTAATTTCTACTAGCAAAATGTCTGTGCATGAAATATTTGTTAAAAGTTTGGTTGAGGGTTTTTTATTGTTGTTCTTCTGTTCATTTTTTTTTTGTTTGGTTTGGTTTTTTGTTTTGCTTTAAAGCTGTTCTAAAGAATCCTGCTGAGATTTTTTTTCAAGGTAACATGGGCAGTTTGTTAGCCTTTGCTGGCAGCAGGGAAGCAGGTCAGTACCTTTGAAGCAGCATGTGGTAACAAAGAACACAATGCGGAAGTCGCAAATAATCCTAATTTGCATAAAATTAAGATGGGGTTTTTTTCCTAAAACCATTGTCAATGGTAAAGGTATGGATTCTGGTGACATTTTCCTCTCAGGTCATCCAGAGTATTCACTATAAAATCATAGGGATTCTGTTGACATTGAACCTGTATATAATTAATTCATGCATGTCTTTGTGAGGGGGATAGGTGAGAATTAATACATTCCCCTCTTCTTACCTCTGAAGTTAGGATCTTTGCCATGGTCATTTTCTATTTCACCAATACCAAATTCCTTCTATTACATAGCTAATTCAAGATACCTGTTTTTTAAAAAAATAGTACTGTATGTACCTTACCTTTACAGAGGTAAAAAATGTTCAGCCAGCCCCTAGCTTTACCTAAGAAGTTGGAGCTTCTTAACTTTTTTGTTAATATTTTTTTCCCATGTATGCATCTACCACAAAACTGCTATCTTGCTGTTACTTGAAGGAAGACCCCCAACCACAGCTGCCACTAATGCTCCTCAACTGCTACTTTTTGCCCTCCTGCAGTTCCCCAGAATGGCCTTTACATCCCCTGTAGGACTTTAAATTTAAAACAAATGTGTCAATTTTCTCAATAGCATTCACCTTTTCATACTCATAAACCTAACAGACATACAGAAACAACCTGCAGCTAACCCCAGAGGCTGGAAACAGATCATTTGTCCCCTTTCTTGATTTATCACCTCCTAGGGCAGCTGAAAACAGGCTTTGGTGTCACATGGGTGGGATAACATCACCACAGAGCAGGAAAGAGTCATGGGACTGATGCAGCATGGAGATGCCAAGAATAGTCAATGCTTTTTGGACATTCAGCCTGGCATGCTCTCATCAGCCAAGAGATATGCAGCACACTGCCCTCTCTTTGATTCACAGAATCCACACAGGCCAAAGGTCCTCTGTGGTTTATCTAAATTGTAGAGGTTCCTACTTACTTGTCCAGGACAAGGTGGGCCCTGTTGGAGTTACAACGGAGTGAAGATGAGGCATGATTTTTCTTTGCAGACACCTTGCTTTTTAGATCCTACCACAACACCATCTTCCCTTTTGTGTTTGGTTGTTCTTTCCTGCTTTACATTCTCCTTTCAACCAGTTTATAAAACAGAAATGTACATCTGGGGCAAGAGAGTTTGTGCTTTCTCAAATTATATCCATAGTTAAAGATGGCATTGAGATAAGTGTTACCCTCCACTTCCCTAAAGAAAGAGCTGGTTTTAATTAGGGAAAGTTTTTTTTCCCCCCTTCTGCTACAGATCAGCTATTTCATGCTAAGTTCCTTCAGAACCTTTCAATGTACCATCTGGAGCTGATGATTTGTAGCTTTTTAAATTATCGATTTGTTCCAGCTCTTCTTCTCACACATCTTGATTACCAGAAAAGAGCAAGTCCCAGTAGGTATTGCTCTGATATTCTCTGTGTTGAAGAATGAAGCAAAGAAATAATTTAGATTCTCAGCAATGCCTTTATCTTCTTTAATTTCTGCCTTTAATTTTCAGTGATCCAGATTCTGAACCACCAAATAATTATTTCTACTCTTATGACTGACAAATCTGAAGCATTCTTATTTTATACCTTTTGCTGTCTGCAGTCCACCATATTTAATTTCCTTTTTATCTAGTCCTTGTGCTGATTAATAAAGCAATTTATTGGAAAGATAAGGTTAGATTTTCACATGTGGAAGGATTCCCATTTTTCTCAAAAAGAGCTCTCCAGCCCTGCCATTCAGCTGTACCGATTTCTTCTTTGCTTGCCTAGTATTATTTTTGTTAGCAACATGCCTTCCAGACTCTATTACTGTTAAGTGGAATTCATGACATCTTTAAGGGTTTATCTTCCTGACTCCCCTCAGGAGCTTTTTTTGACTAACTCTTTCAATGTGACCAAAACCTAGATGTTCTGAAGTTCAAATTTCGGCTGCCTTTCTGTACTTTATTTCCCACCAAGCTAATGGACCATATTACATTAATATGTCTGCTAGCAGCTTCAGATACACTCTCATCTTGAATTCCTTCCTGCATATTGCTTAAGAACCAACTGGGTTTTGGGATTTAGGCACCTAAAAAAGGGGGAAATTTGATTTGAAATTTCATACCTACTTTTGGCCCTGCCTCAGGCTAAAAAAAAAGAAGAAAAATCAAAAGGGCACCTACCCCCTCTTTTAGACCTGTCAAAGGCAGAAACTAGGCAGAAGCTGGCAAACGTGGAGTGTGTAAGCCATACCACTAACAACATGGTGGTAGAAGCTGCTTTTCTGCAACAGTAATGATTATAGTACTTGCTTCCAGACATGGGAAGCATCCATGTGAGGGAGGTCAAGCCAGCATTGCCCATCTCAAATGAAGCACCCAGCCACCAGGAAGGGCAGCAGGCACCAGGAAAGAGAGAGTACACATTCTCCCACTTGCTGAGGCAGACTCCCTGTCTCAGAAAGAATTGCAAAGCTTCTGGGGTGGAAGGAAGCATTTGGGTCTCAGAGGAGAGAGATATCCTATGTTTAAGTCATTGTGCTAATCCTTAGTGCTTAATTTCATCCAAGAGTTCAGTGCAAAATGGTCCCTAGAACAAACTGTGTAACGTTGTCTGTACCTGCTAAGACTCGTGTCTAATACATAGGAAGAGCTTATGTTTCCGATACAGATAACAGAAACACAGAATCACAGAATCATTATGGTTGGAAAGGACCCTCAAGATCATCTAGTCCAACCGATAGCCCTACACTACTCTTATCCCTAAATCATCCCCTGAAGAACCACATTAATCCTCTTCTTAAAAACCTCCAGGGATGGCGACTCCACCACCTCCCTGGGCAGCCTATTCCAATATCTCACCACTCTTTCAGTAAAGAAATTCTTCCTAATATCTAATCTAAACCTACCCTGGCACAACTTAAGCCCATTCCCTCTAGTCCTGTCACTAGTCACAAGGGAGAAGAGGCCAACACCCACCTCCCTAGAATGACTTCTCAAGTAGCTGAAGAGAACGATAAGGTCTCCCCTCAGCCTCCTCTTCTCCAGGCTAAACAACCCCAGCTCCCCAAGCCTCTCCTCATAAGGCCTGTTCTCCAGACCCCTGATTAGCTTAGTTGCCCTTCTCTGTACCCTCTCTAGTAGCTCAATGTCCTTCCTATACTGCGGTGCCCAAAACTGCACACAGTACTCGAGGTGTGGCCTCACCAGTGCTGAGTACAGTGACAAGATCACCTCCCTGCTCCTATTCCTGATGCAAGCCAGGATGCCATTGGCCTTCTTAGCCACCTGGGCACACCGCTGGCTCATGTTCAGCCAGCTGTCAGTCAGCACCCCCAGGTCCTTCTGTGCTGGGGAGCTCTTCAGCCACTCTTTCCTGAGCCTGTAGTGCTGCTGGGGGTTGTTACAACCAAAATGCAGGACTCTACATTTACCCTTATTAAAACTCATACCATTGGCCTCTGCCCATCCATCCAGCCTGTCTAGGTCCCTCTGCAGAGCCTGCCTACCCTCAAGCAGATCGACACTCCCACCCAGCTTAGTGTCATCTGCATACTTACTAAGGGTGCACTCTATGATGTGCAGGACTGTGTTGATTCAATGAGGTAAAGTCATGGCCTGAGCCCTAAACCATCTCCTGCTCACAGCACTTATTCCCAAGGCCTGGACTTGAGCAACATCCAGCCCCAGCCCCAAAACATGAAAGTTCACTGGTAGAGCAAGCACCTCAAGTACCTCAAGAACTTGTACCTCAAGTTCACACAAAACGCAAAGGTATTTCAAAAGGCTTGCTTAGAGCTGCTTCATTTCTGTTATGATCCTTCCTAAATTGTTAGAACCTTCTTCAGTGTTTTTTTCTAGTTTCTTGCTGCTGACATACCTAATTACTAAGAGAGTTCCTCAACCCCTTCCCTACCCAGCTCCCGCCTCTTGTGCTGTCATATGATTACTCATGCAGTAAAAGCCCCCACAGAGTGTCAGCTGAGCTTCAAGTCATTTATCATTTGCAAGTAGTTGAAAAAGAAAAACCAACAAACCTAAAACAAATCAGCTTAACTTTGGCCATTGAAGTGCTGTTAATGATTTAGGAAGAGAGAAGATGAAATGTAGAACAGCATCACCCTCAAATCCTTATACCACTGGGCTCCCTGCTGGGTCCACACCACATATGATTTAGCCATCCTCCCCATGGATGGCTCTCTCCTTACCAACCACTTCACCACTGGTGGCCACGCTCACTTCAGGCACAGAGAGCTGGGTGCCACAAACTCAAAATGGCTTCATAGCAGAACAGTGGCTGCAGTTAGAGAGGCCTTGCAAATCATCCAAATACCTGCAGTAGGCTTGGTTTCTGCCTCTGTGCCTGCATGTAGAAAAACCTAATTTTGGTAGTACCCCTTCAGACAGAAAACAGCTCAGGTAGAAGGCTTGGGGAATTAGAGCTGCTGATTTATACCACATATAAAAACCCTGGGCACTCTCTGGTTATGCATAAAGAAACACTCAGAGACATAAACCCTCCTGCAGCTGGGGAAAAGGTCTTTACTGAACTCTTCCACTAATATTCTGCAAATACTCAGTCTGGTGATTTGCTGCTGCTACAGCCACTGCCAGGACATCCGCTGACCTGTCCCAGCTCCTGATGTTCATTCCTGGCCAGATTTGAAGCCTCTGAACCCAGCCAGAAGTTGCTAATAAAAAAGCAAATCAATGGAAAACGTCACCACCACCATCTGACCTCTTGCTCTGCTGAGACACCCCCGACTGAAAGACACTCAAAATTCCCCTTTGACACCTGTTTTCCATCCTGAACTGGCTGCAGACCCACCTGCTCACTGTGCCCCACCAGGGCAGGAGGGTGGCAGGTGCCTTGCACCTCAAGACACGGGGCAAGAGTGCCCCATAGCCACACACCCCATCGAGTCCTTACGATACCTCTGCTCCGTGCCTCCCGCACCCACTGCACACCAGAGGCTAAATGGCCTTGCACCCAGAGCTCAGCCCTGCTCAAGCCCTCACCATGGAGCAACAGAGCAGCCTTTGCGCTTACCTTTCCCAGACACGTGTGTTTGGGGACAGGCAGCCTCAGAGGACGGCAGAGGGAAGTTGGCAGGTAGTGGGTCCCCAAGAAGCCCCCGCGAGGGACCGAGCTGCTCCCCACCCCTCGCAGCGATGCAGCAGGCACCCAGCAAAACGCCTGGCTTTGGCACGGTGCTTGTCAGGCAGTTGCTCCGGTGAGGGCAATGAGCTGTGAAGCTGCTCCCTGCTTCAGCTTTACCATCTCCCCAGCCACGCAGTCCAAGGGAAAAACATCGCCTTCAAGCACTAGCATCATCTCCATCGAGGGCGTTAAGGTTGTCTGTCTGGGAATGGCATTACATTACCAGACCAGGACACGCTCCGGGTTCAACACTGACACCTTCTTCTCCCAGAAGAAAACGAGGACCTCAAAAAAACCCCATGCAACACAGATGCAAAACAGGGAGGACTGCATTGAGAGATGCTTCTGGGTCAGGGCTGTGTCGATTCCCCAGTTCAACAGCACCATCTCCTGGGTGGCCTCGGCCACGCCGCCCGGCTGCCAGCAGCTCACCCCCGAGAGCATCTCCCCAAGGAGACCCTCCACAACCTTCCTCTGGAGCCACGTAAAACTGTTAGTTTATCTGCTTGTATTTGCTTTAGTTTCAGCTGTGTCAGTCTTCTTGCACCTGTTTCCTTTCACATATTATTGCTTGTTTGTCATGGAGCATTACAGACAGATGAGTAAATGCATGAAACTTTGAAGACTTCAATAGTAGAGTCTGTATATTTTTAAAATCAGCAGTACAAGACATTCTGGAATATAGGCCCTAAAAATGATCTCTTCTGAGCTGTGAAGGTTTGAATATGTACTCAGCCTTCATGGAGCACATTCTCACTGAAGTAATCAAAAAGCACAGCTTGTCAGAGAATAACTACATTTTCTTCAGGCAAAACAAAACCCCAAACCAACATTAAAAAAAAAAAAAAGAAAGAAAAAAGTACACTCACCTGAAGAGCTCTTTAGATTGTAGACAAGTGAAATGGTGAATAAGAACAGAAACTATTACCATTCAACAGGGAAATTTTGTCTGATAAATAGTATTTCAAAGATACTCATTGTAGTATGTGTGTATTTTAATGCTTGTTGAGACACCCCTGTAAAAAACTGTTTCACTCACTAGATCATAGGCTTAAGACCAAAGTCTCCAAAACTTTATTCTCTATATATTTATTATAGTACAAGTAGTAAATCACTCCTCTGCATTTCAGTTTATATTGGTCTGCAAAATGAAGATTCAAGTGCCTTACTTCACTGTTTTGAGGCTAAATTGTACAGAAAATCCTTCAGGCTTTGAATGTCCCTAAATAACAAGCAAAAGAAAAAAAAAAAAAAGTGTAATTCAATGATTTTTTTCCTAATTCAACAATCCTCCAAAGCCTGCTTTGACTAAATTCACTGTTAAATGCAAAGTAAAATTTTACAAAAGCTCATCTTCAAAAGATGCTAAGTAAGCCTCCTGTGCAAGCTTTCATTTAGAAGGGACAACATGTAACTGCAAAAAAACAAACACACATGCTACCACCTAGAAGTAGTCTCATGGCTCTTTATGTCAAACAGCTGCAACATTTTAAAAAAACAAAACCACTGTTCATTTGTTATTTGTCAGAATTAACTTCTTTAATTGTCAAAGATGTTTCAAAACCAATATTGAACGTGGCCTATGGATTCTTCTCAGGTCCTTAGAAGCCATCACCAACTGCACTTATTTAAGGTAAACAGTGAACTTTGGCAATTCCAGCATGTATTTTAACAGCTGAAGAAAAGTTTCTAGTGACTCCCTCAGTCTTTAGGGAAGTCTAGTTCATCTATTTACTCTGATTCAGAAGGTCTCAAAACATTAAAATCATTTGTGAATAAAAGTCACCCTTAAAAGCTTTTTTTCCTTCTTGAGAAAGGAGCAAAAGCCAGCAGCCTGCTGCCTTAATCTGCTGTCTGATTAAGAAACTGTGAAGATATGAATACTTGTTCATTACCTACAGCAGCATATGTTCCTTTTGACCACTCCCTACAACTACCACGAATTTTATACATCATGATGGTGTTTCAAATTAAAACCACCTTTGTTCCTGGCCTACTTCCTTACTTCCAGGGCAACAAGGCAAATGCAAGAAGATGGATGATAAATTTACAAATCAGAATCTCTTCCTTTACTCTTAAATCATTCAGATACATAAGATTATAATTCTGCTGTTTATACTTTTAGTACAAGAATGCAGAAAAGCTTCTCAAGAACCATTTAAAAAATGCCCAACAAAAACAAAACTACACATGACCTGGAAATTACTCTGGTTTTCCCCTGTCTGTGAAACAGCGCAAATTCTGTGCCAACAATATTGAGTTTCTTTCTTTAGCTTAAATCAGTTAAGCTAAAGTGAGTTTTGGCATATACCTTAAAAAAAAAATGTTGAAAATAAAACTTGTATCCACTTAGCTATTTCAGGCCTATCTCCTGTGTAACTACAACCTGTTTTCCCCCAGAGATAAGTCAGGACAGCCCTCAAGTAGTTAAATCGGTCAGGAGTTTCTATAGGCACAATCATGCCCTGTAAGATACAGCAGTGTTTTAAGACAGAACTCTTCAATTAAACAAGCAGCATCCCAAGAAAAAAGTCAAACACAAAAAATTAACAGCCTCTTCCCAGAGCAGTGTTTTCATCTCAATCCTTTCAACCAAAAAGCAAGCTTCACCCACCACCCAAAAAACCTAACAATCCAAAACCTTCCAGCTCTCCTCGCCTTTCCTTCTTGTCTTTCCATCATTGCTCACACAGACTCTTTCAAAGTTAATGCCTATCTTGTAACTAATGAGCATTTTTTTCTTACAAAATCCTGTAATAAAGATGTTGAAAATCCCCATGTAAGAAGATCTGGTTTCTGCAGAAGGGACATGCAAACCAGATTAGATAGGGATTTACTGCTCAGGCTGCCTGCTCTGCTTTTCAATATTGGCCTTCTTAGATGCAGGCACTGACAGGGTCTGGATGGGATTGTTGGTGCCAGCTCAAGAGAGATTTTCCTTGGTATGAGTCTTTGATCTCACGTTACCACACTTGATTGTTTTCTCCACGCTTCATTAGCATTGTTAAACTCCTGGAAAAATCATGCCAAAGATTTCAAATCCAATTTTAAAGAGGATCACAGAATTCAGTCAGAACAAGAAAATAAGTTTCTGTGTCATCAGACCCAAATAGAAGCTCTTGGAATATTTCAGGGCATTCAAACTGTATACAATCATTTTTTCAGAGTAAACTAGCAATGGAGAATATTGACCACATCTGAATATTTGCTAGCAAAATTTAGACAAGGAAAAGGTCATTAGTACTGAGAAACACACTTACCATGCAACTCATTAAGATGTCCTGAGCTGTTCGCTGCTCTTTTACTCTAGGAAACAGCATTTTGCTTAATTGATCTGAATTCTCACAAATCAAAACTAGCAGCAAAATAATGAGCGTTTGTAACCTGCTTCCTTCTGCTCCCCACCAGAATCAGCTCAAGAAAAGTGAAGAAAACCTACCTGCTCTTTGGTGAAGGTTTAGGACAGCAGATTGTTTGTATTCCAAAATTAATCTCATTTGTTTAAGTCAAGCCACCTTGCTTTATATGCAAGAGGTAAAAAGTGTTAGAAGATGCAAAGAATTAGCTTAATTTATGATGTGGTGAATAGGTTGGGCCACTCAGCTCAGCCTCAGAAGAACCAAGGACATCCTCACACTAAAATGTCAATAATTATGACAATGATTTCCAATTTGGTAAAACATTCATACTACAATCCTATAACAGAACCACCATAGAAAATACTTCAGAATCATAGAATCATTATGGTTGAAAAAGACCTCTGAGATTATTAGGTCCAACTGTCCACCCAACACTACCATGTTCACCACTATATTATGTCCCCAGGCACACATCTACACATTTTTTGAACACTTCCAGGAATGCTAATTCTACCACCTCCCTGGGCAGCCTCTTCCAATGCCTGATAATCCTCTTAGTGACAAGATTCTTCTTAATATCCAATCTGAACGTTCCCTGGTACAATTTAAAGCCATTTCTTCTAGTTCCATCACTTGTTACTTGGGAGAAAAAACTGAACCCCCCCTTACTACAACCTCCTTTCAGGTAGTTGTAGAGAGGGAGAAGGTCCCCCCCAACCCTCCTTTTCTCCAGACTAAACCATCCCATTTCCCTCAGCTGCTCCTTGTAACACTTGTGCTCTAGACCCTTCACCAGCTTTGTTGCCCTTCTTTGGAATGCTCCAGCAGCTCAATGTCCTTCTTGAGAACATGCATTTTACATACGTTCATCTCATTCTAAGTCCTCAGCAGTTCAACACATCCAAAATAAGCCCAGAAGCATTTCACTGGAAGAGCACCCAGGCAGAACACCTGGCCAGTACATTAAAACACAGTGAGAAGGGGACTAAGCAGCATTTTGAAGTTGGCAGCTCCATACAACCAATTCTGATCTGTAGAAGCCCTGCAGGTGGCCATGCTCATGCACAGCCTATTCTTATGCCAGCAGACCAAACTCAAGACCAGGTATCTTTGCTTCTTCCTTTAATGAAGATGACAAGGGCAGCTCCCTATCTTTACTCTTGGCTCTCCTTCTCACGAACTTCAACCAGTGTTCCCAAGCCATGTTCCTGAGCACTACTACCTCTTCTATCTCCATTTTATTGCAGAGTAATCAGGAAAGATCAAGTAGCAGTGCCAGTGTCTTTTTCCCCATCATTCCCCTCACTTCCTGTGAAAAGCAGCTCCTACTGTGGGGAAAAATGTCACCCTTTCCCCTGAAAAATCCTTTGCATCCTCCTTACCAGTGACTCTTCATGGATCTTTCCACGTAGGACCAATCTCCCAGTATTAGCTCAGCATATCCACTGTCACCCCAGACTCCAATATTACCAGATGCCTTCTCTCCTTGCCAAAGAAGGAAAAAGATCAGGTGCAAATCTCTTATCAATGGGAGGCATACTTTTTTCTCAAAAAAATTCAGCTGATTTGCAGCAGCAGCCTTTTTGGATTGGAAGCACATGCTCCCTTTTGTCTCTAGTTTGAGGGACAGGAAAAATTGGTGAGCAGAGTGCAGAATACTACCCATCTTCTAAAATGATCAACCTAACTGAGAGCTAGTCCCTTGGGGAAAATACTTTCAGCCATCTCCCAAAATAAGCCTCTTTGGGAGTACCTGAAGTTCTACATTTTAAGATGACAGTGATTTGCTTTATTGCAGTTGGATTAACATGAGTATTTACGTAGAAGCAATATGTAAAACAACTTTCCAGCCTGGAAAGATACAACCTGTACAGGAATGCAGGCAGGAGGCACATTTTATATTCCATTCCTGGGGCTTCATCACACCTTAAGGTACTACTGTTGCTTTTACTTCCAATCAGGCAAAGGACTGATATAAACACCACCAACTATGGCATAAAAAATTTAAACTAAATAATTGAAATCTAAAAAGTCTAAGGAGAAGGAAGCAGAGAAAGTAGAAAAAATTTCTTATTTTTGGTAAAAGCAGAAACTCATGCTGGGAGAAAAAATTTTGCTGTTTAGAGGAAAAAGACCTGACAATGCTAAGGTTCCCTTTCTCTTAAACTGCTAGCAGCTAGCAATGAAACATACTCAGCTTTTGCAGAAGAATAAACAATAGAGCTCTATGAAAGAGCAGATTTGGGAGAGTTTTAAAATAGATTTATTTACCAGCCACACTAAGAGTTAATCATTGAAGCAGAAAATGTAATTTTCTTCATTACCTTATTGTTTCCTGTGTACTTCCATTTCAACAGGTCTTTTAACATGAATAAAGAGCCTTTTGAAATTCATTTGTTTTTCTAGATGTTTTACATTTAGAAAGGCAAAAACTACTCATGAAAGATGAAAAAGGTAGTGATGAAATGCTCAGAATTAACCTTCATAGATGCTTAAAACTTCATGCTTCATGAATGTGACCTGGTATATGAATAAAAAAGGTCTTGCACTCATATCTCCATGCCTAACAGCCACAAATGACTGAGTATAACTTATTCATATTCAGTGGTCATTCAGTCACCTCTACCAGTACTGGGCAGCTGTCATGAACAAGTAAGTACAAAGGGAATATACACATTTGTACCGAATTTAGCCTGGTGATACTGCTTGCATTCAAACTATACAGTAAGCTTACTATAACCCATTTGCAAATTCTGTGAAGAATTTACCAGCATAGTTTTATCACTTAAGAGCTTGCTCAAGCAGACAGGAGAGCTTCAGAACTGGAACTCGCATCAAATCTCTTCTCTACAAGTTCTAGTCCTGACTTCCTCTTCCACTGATGATTCAATTTTTTCCTCTCTCTAAAATCTATTTCCTATCCTACGCTGTGGAAAACATTTCAAGTTTTTAATCAAAAGTAGGATCAGTTTCAGTAGTCAATTAAAATAAGAACTGCTGTAGACAATCAACATAAAATACAGTTTATTTCCAATCATTTGCCTAATTCACATGCAAACTAGTTTATATTAATAAAAGTAAACAGCATTTAGAAACAACTTGGTTAGCTTCTAACCTCAGCAGTATTGCTGTGTAGCTGAACCTACCTTGGTTAGTGTAATTTGGTTTCACTTTGGGAAATGTGGTTAGATAGGTATGGAGGACTTCAGAGACTTTCCAACTTTCCACAAAGAATATTCATCTATTCAGTAGCCTCTCTACTGCACTTATCTACATGAAACATTTCATCCAATGTTTGAAGACCATATTCTTCAGAGCACAAGAGTCAGGAAAAGATACTTGGAAATGCATCAAATAAAAAATGTAACTTAGTAACTAGCAAGTAATACAAGGTTACAGCAGTAACTGATGTATTCTCCTGTACTATTTCAAGGAAGAAGACTGAAGCCTCAAACAATTCCCACATTTTATCACTGACACAGAACAGCAAAACACAAAGCACATAAGCAGAGGGAAAAGATGCTTTGCAAGAGGTAGAAAAGGTTTTATAAAATCTTTAGGCACAATTCTTAACAATCTTTTAAAAGCCATCAGAAAGTTACAAGGTAATAATGACCATTATACAGGTATTTGTACAGGTTTATTTATTTTTATCCTTTGGAATAAAAGTATATTTCATGCACCCTCATACAATATTTTTCTCCTATATTGTCTGAACACTATTCTTCTCCTATACCATATGTGATTACAGAAGTTTCACAGGCTCTCAGGAACTCTTATAACCAGAAGTTATACAGCAAAACTGATGCACTATTACATAACATTTTTTTTTTTGAGAGGAGCAAGGGAATGCAAATAGCGTTTGCATTTTCAGGTATAAAAGAACAGAGAAAAACACACTCAAAATCCATAAAAAATATTATTAGTTCTTCTGGTTTCCTCCCACCTCAATCAAGCAGGGAATGCTTTTATAAGTGAACTTACTTTTTTTTTTTAACATAAATTTCCACAAAGGTATGCTTTACAGTGCAGTGGTTATACTCAAATTTTCTCAACATCCACAAAGCAAAATACCAAGATCACTACATTTATCATGAGCTAACAGATATTCACAGATGACTCTTAGTGTCAGTTCAAAAAGACGCCTTCTTTGAGCTTAAGTAGGTAAGGCTTTACTGGTAACAAGTTCTTATCAAAGATATCTTTATTCCTGTCACAGAATCTTTTGTTTGTTTGTTTTTCTTTTCCTCCTCATTTTACTTTTTGTCTTGGTCTTTTTCTGCATCCAAAAGCGCTGAACGGATTCCTAGCTTCTTCAGCTCCTCTACGAGATCTCCATTCTGATGCATCTGCAGGAGTATATCACAGCCACCAACGAATTCACCATTGAGGTATACTTGTGGGATGGTAGGCCAGTTAGAGTAGTTTTTTATTCCTGCATAAGGAGAGAAAAAAGAAAGTATTAAAAGGTTTTCTCCCCTCTCCAAATAGAATGGTATTTTAAACAGAATACATTGCTTCCACCTGACAGTACTACTGACAATTTAATTTCTTTCCCTTTGAGGCAAAAAATTATCTATATAACAGAAGCATTATGAGGAAAAACTACATTAAAGTTAGGTTGGGTTCTCACTTCAGTTCAAAGATGTAGGTTGAAAGATATGGAGTCAGCTGCTACACCCACTTCAAAAAGGAGCTGAGAAAATGCAGAGTCCCTTTTCCCTCCCAGTAAACTACATCATTTTTCAATCAATTAAAGAGATGAGAAGAATTGAAAAATATTAAAAACTGTTTACATTCAGTTGTCCTTTGTATTTCCCACAGGGACTTCCAAGTATTTTATGTTCTTGCTGATCCACACAGTTATGTTTACCACTGCAGTTTCAACTGCAAGATACGTTTGCCCCTCTAGAAGCCTTATGAATTTCAAATTGCTTTATCTTGCACTGCCAGACCTTACGACCCATGGGAAGGGCACAAAGGCTGAAGGTTCTTTTAAAGTCCACATTAAACAAAAAAGAGCTTGAGTCACAATCATGAAATAGAGAAGGAAAGTTTAAAACTATACTTCACAGAAGACAAATGTAAGACTATTCAAAACTATTAACTGATCAGTTGGTACAAACTGAATTCCAACTTCCACTTAAAAGACATCACACTAAAAATTATACAGGAGAATAATTTTATCTAATTTGCCACTTTTTAAATGACTCTTCACACAAAGACATTATTTCGGTAGCAGAGGAAATAGTTAAATGCTACATCTGTATGTTCTTATATCCAGTTCACCAGCACTTGCTTAGACACCAATTTTTGAATGCTACAATTTTATACATCTTCAATATGCAATGCCTGGAATTTTTCTACCAAAAGCACAAAAGCCCATCCAGGACATTTAAGCCTGCAGACAAGAGGTGTGACTTTACAGATCATCAGAGCCTATTCACCTTAGAAGTCAGCTCTCTAAACAAGCATGTGCAAACTTTAACAGAGGCTTGCAAAGTACTAACAGCAAATATTAGACCCGAAGAGTAGAAAACACCAGAGAATTTGCTTTCCACTTAGAAAACATTTTTACCTCTAAAGACAGTAAAGGTAAACCCCAAAATATTCGAGGTAAAAAAAATAACCATATAAGCAAATTATGTTTACTTCACTGGGACTTTTAATAAATATATACAACTGCATAAATATGCAATGGGATTATGAATTTAATGCATACAAAATGAAAAAGAGCTAATAACTCCCTTTAGATAAATAAGTGTGTTTTTAAAAATCCACTAAAATAATAGCAATCTAGAAAAAACTCTGTATTGACAAAGTATATCCTAACCATGATGTACAACATAATCTAGGAGATTTTACTTTGGCATAAGATTTTGTGCATGGACAACCATGGACTTTCGGACTTCAAAAGTCCAAAGTAGTTAAGTTTAGGTTATAAATCAAGGCCAAAGGGAACCCACAACCATCTGACCTAATCTCCAGCACTACTATCTGTAACTTCTTTCTTAACATTTTATTTAAGCCTCTCAATTGTTTAGACAGTTTGCAGAAATTAGTAGTTTTGATGTTGACTTGCATTTGGCAGTACTTAAACACTCCTTGGCCATTGAGCACTCAGAAGCGGTCTGTCCTATAAATCTTTTAACCCACAATAGTTTCATTGAAAAACTGAGTCTCAAAATCAAGGAATACTTAAGGATAAACCTACTCAAAGAAGCCACTGCAGATACAAAATAGGGTTTGTTTTTGTTAAGATGTTGTAACACTGAACCTCAAGTGAGAACTGAGGGTTCTGCATAATATACCTACTGCTAATAAGCATTCCACAGTAATATTTACATCCATTATTCTCTTAGACAAATATTTTCTTCAGGGACAACTGCACATACATACATGCACTGATAGTACTTTCAATGATCCAGCCAACTTCAGATAAAACTATGAACACTATCAAGCTTAGTTACGCTGTATGCTGCGTTTCACGTATTGGCATGAATGCCTGCCTGCATTAGACTCAAACAGGTTACAAACTGAACAGCTCTGAAAGCAGCTAACCAACTCCTAGCTTAGTAAATCAGTTACTGATACCGTTTCAGTAGTGTTAAAGCCAATTAGCTTGATCTACGCTTGCTGCTTTCGGGATGAACTTTTATGACTGATCCTTCGGCAGTACAAGACACCCCAAGGGATCTCCTACCCCCTCCCGACAAGTTAATACTTCCTGCTGCACTTCAGAAGCTGCAGCTTCTGCTCTGAAGCACTAGTTTCCATTGTAAAACGACATTCCACAGATCAGTCGACAGTCTGATAGGTGAGCTAACACACTTTAATCTGTCTGTGAAACCTGAATCACTGCAAACTGCTACTGAAATGGACACCTAGCACACTCCCACCCCATTTCCCCAGCTCCAGTTACCAATTGTCAGCCCTTCTCTTGCCAGCATTAGCACTAATTAATGATGGGCCACAAAGAACTGACTCAAGCAACCACTCTCGTTCCTACTATAGTTTCTCCAGAAAAGCAACGCATTTTCATGCAGATCATCAGTACTGGTGAAAGCATGATAGAAAGTTAGCCCCAGGGCAAGAGGAAAGATCAAAATTACTCTCCTGGCAGCATCCCATGCTTAGGTAAAGTAAAGCACAAGAAAATAATCTGAGGGTGAACTACCACAACAGTTCAAAACAGTATAAATCACCACTTTTCCAGTATGAGATCCCAAGCTTCTCGACCACCTTAGAAACCTGAACCAGCCTGCTGTCCATCAGCTGAGAGCAGGATCACTTGTGGCACAGCCAGTTTAGAGAAACTTGAATAGCCACGGAGCCCAGGAGAGTGCCAAGGATTTGTGTCAGGGAAGCATATCCTCAGCTCAAATTCAGAAAAATCATGTGATACACCACTAAGTATTTAGTTTCACAGACCTGAGTGTGCTTTTATGTGAAGAGGGAAGTAGGGGAATTGGTTTTGTTTTACAGCTGAAACCAACCAGCACTCCAAACATGTCTGGACCACCATCTCTGCAAACAGGCAGCTCTTACTACAAATGGTGGAATTGTACCCATAGGCAAAACGTGTAAGTTTGCTGAATACAAAGACGGTTGCCAACTCACATATGGTTATCTCGTTGCAGAACGATCTGTAGTTGAACAGACGTATTAGGTATTTTCACAGCTAGGGGCTCAGCGTCCCCTCACTAACCTCACATGCTTGCAGCACAGACTATGTTCACAGAGAGGGTTTAGGAAGCACCACATGCTGCATACTAACTTACCAGTACCTGAGCTGAGATCCAGAAGGAGACAAAGAGGGCTTTCAGGTAGCCACTGCTGAACCACACTTCTTACAGAGCTACAGCTTTCAGCAGCTCTGCCCTCTGTTCTGTCAGAGGCTGCCATCCACAGAAGGTGGCTCATACTGGCTTTTTAGGGTGCAGCAGGTAATAGAGTTGAAGCTATACAACAGCACACTTGCATTAAAACTGGCTGTAACATTCCTTAGCTCTTCACTTCAAGGCTCCATCCCTGGTGCTGGCTTGGGCACTCACCTCCACAGTACAACAAGCTAGTTCAACTCACACGCCCAGTGATCCAGTTAAAAATCGAGCTGGGTCTTCTTGCGGTCAGACAAGTGCCAAAGCTGGTGCATGGAGGGAAACAGAACAACTTCTTTAAGCACCTGAGAACCAGTAGGATTCTGCGCAAGTGCATACTCTGTTACTGCATGCAGGGCGGCTTAGTCAAACAGTCTGGATCAAAACAGTAATTTCAATTTAAAGATCTGGTAGGCAGAAGGGCAATAACCTCTCAGATCACCTAGCACAAGCCAGAGTTCATGTGGAGGAAACACTTGCTGTGCTCAGAAGGGAGATGTTCCTGTTACACTGGAAGAAAACACTATATAGTCACATGGTCAAGTCGCCAGGGATTATAACTTACAAATGCATTCCCCGTTCAAGAGCTCACAGAAACACTCTCAATGAAAAGTGAAATGCTGATGATTTGATTTCAAGCTTTTTTTTAACTCTTTTTTAGTTTGAGTTTGTTCTAGTAAACCATAGGATTAATACATTCACACATGTAAATAAAGTTTGGAAAATTACCGAGCATTGCTCACCTGCCAAAGGCAGTAGATTTACCTGAATAAAACCAGTATTTATTAATGAAAAAGTGTCATCACACCCAATTCCAGTATTTAGGTTTTTGTACCACACCAACTATGATACGTGTGAACTGAAAAGCAAGCAAGGATTGGAAAAATCAACCTCTCAGATACAAGCTCTTGAAAAACTGAAATAATACCAGAAATGCAGGAGAAGGAAGCCAACTTGATACATGCCAGCATGTGGCTTTTTAGTACATTTTAGTGCATTCAAGAAGCATTTATGCCATGCACCTCCAAGACCAACTAGTACATACTATTTGCTCGTTTGTTTTAAGACTTTCTTAATGTCCTGGTTTGGGCCCAGGGAGGTGGAGAAAGAGCAAAGAAATCTGTAACTGACTGCAATCAATTAATTACAAAGACCACTGCTACCAGACTAACCAGTGGTTGTTTCCACCATTATAAGCATGTAGTGCTTACCCTGGCAGGTTTGAGGAAGAGTGAGGTAATCAACCTTCCAGGCCTCCCCATACCTGTATTTTGACCACTGCCCTTATACTGAGTATGACATGTATGAAATGGAATACTTAGTTGGTCAGTTTGGGGTCACCTGTCTTGCCTGCTCCTTTCCTGTAGGTGCAGACCAATTTTACTCTGCACCACCATCCCAGTAGGAGTAACAGAAAAAAAAAAAGAAATTCAGCAGTGGGCCTGGTTTCCATAGAATCATAGAATGGCTCAGGTTGGAAGGGACCTTAAAGATCATCTAGTTACAACCCCCCTGCCATTGGCAGGGACGCCACATGCACTAGACCAGGTCATTCAGGGCCACATCCAGCCTGGCCTTAAACACTGCCAATACCAATCCTCAGCAGTAAACCCAAACATTAGGCCTAATCACTGCACTGTTTCAGAAAAACATACTGCCATCTTCAGAACTAGTCACTGAAAGGAGCCTCGGCTGGAAAGCAAAGCCACCAAACAGAATCAGTTCCGCTCCAGCCCAAACCAGGACACTTAAATAACCACATAAAACTTCAACAGTCAGCTACACGTACAGAAAAGGGGAAAAAGGAAGAAAAAGTACTAGGTTTCTGTGGCTGACAAAAAACCCTAAAACTTATACAGAATAGTTCCTGCCATTTGAGCATAGTGGTGAAACTATTACTAAATATTTCTTGTGCAAATTATTAGCATAATTTTTTACTTTATGAAAAGACCCCACCAGGCAGTGCCAGCAGGGAATCAAGTGGTACAAGTGCAAGCCATCATGAAGCTTCACCATACTGTTTACAGGGGAAAAAAAACCAAATAAACAAACAAACAAACAACCCAAACCACTAAGTACTTTAGGGGCCTCCTAATACAGCTTTGTTTCTATTAATTACACAAGGCAGCCCGGGTTACAGAAACCAGATGAGGACGTCCAGGAGAAGTAACCATTCCACAACTCTTAAAGCCAGGACTAGGCTTGCTTACAAAATAACAATAAAAACCCCAAGAAAGCGAGGAACAGCAAGTTACACCTGTGACAAACGGACGGGGACTGCCACACGGAGCACGGCGGGCTGCGCCAACAACCTAACAGGACGCCAGACGCGTTAAGGCAAGCCTGGCCTCCCGGGCACGCCGGAGCCCTCCGACGGAAAGGAAACCGCCCCATAGGGAAATCGGTACTTGGGGGTTCTGGCTCTGCCCCATAACAGCAGCGTTTCACGCAGGCCCGCGACTGGTTTGGGCTATGTACAAGCTCCAGATACAGGGAAGTCGGCGCCTAAAGGTGACCACCAGCAGCCCCGACCCCTACACCGGCCCCAGCCCTGCCCCGGCCCGCCGCTGACCTTGGCGGAGGTCGGGGTCCTGTAGGACGTCGTGGGCGCGGTAGTCCTCCACGCCGTGCAGGCGCAGGATCTGCACGACGGCGTTGCTGAAGCCGCAGAGGGGCTGCGCCGGGCTGCCCTTCATGAACACCACCACAGGATGCTCCCGCACCAGCCGCTCCACCGCCTCCCGCGACCCTGAGCCTCCGCCGCCCTCAGCCCCGCCACCTTCAGCGCCCCCAGTAGCCGCCTGGCTCAGATGCCGCCCGGCCCGGCCCCGCACGGCAGCGGCGCCTAACCGCCAGGCCGTGCGCACTACACCGCTCATACTGCCCTGACTGTCCAGCCGCTCACACTACTTCCCCCACCGCGCTCCGCCGACCCTGAGCCGGTGCTGACCGCCTATTGGCGGAGAGAGAGAAAGGTCGCGGGGGAGTTTCTCCTCCGCATAGGTGCAATCACCCGCCAATCAATACCGACAGCCAGTAACGTAAAACTATCATGAATTTTACCCCTCCCAGCAACCCTGACGCTACCTTGCTTTCTATTTGTGCAGGGAACCACGCCGTTGCAGTTGCATTGGGAGAAGCACCTATCAATCTAACATGTCTCGGTTAATCCCCGCCCACTCCGCGGATGCGATTGGTCAGGCTTCCTCGGTGCGGTGCGAAGCCTCGGGGGTGCGTGATTAGCATGTAGTTCCTTCTGCTTCCGGGTGACGGCCGCGCTCGTGGCTTTGGCGCACGGCGTGCTTCGGTCCATTTTGGCCCGGCCGGCAGCGGAGGGAGTGAAATATGGATATGCTGCTCCTTTCCTCTTCCTATCCCCATCTTCCCCGTTCCCACCGCCGGCTTCGCGGGGTGCAGGCGCGGCGAGGAAATCCACCGGGTGGCCGTCGCTGTGCTCAGCCGCTCTCTTCGGGCCTGGCGTGTGGCAGGGCCATGGGGCTTAGTGCAGCCATAAGGGTGATATGCCGGGTATCTGTAGTGGAGCCGGGCATGGGCCGCCGCCGCCTGTCCCCGGGTGGAGTTTGGGTTTTATCTCGCCGGCCCTTTAGAGGTACAGGCTATAGTAGAGTTCCGTGGGGCGGGGGGCGTGAGCCGCGTGGCAAAAGAGTGTTTAAAGGCTAAACGAAATCCAGAGGGAAGGGGGCTACGGAGGGGCAGGCTGCTCTGGCGGATCGGCTGTCTGTGCTGAGTGAAACGTCGGTGGTGAAGAGTGTACAAATGTGTGTGAGTTGCAGCGGTGGAAGCGTGTCCTCAAAAGACACACTTACGGCGGCACCCTTATTTACCGTAGGTGGGCGGAGTCGTTATGTGCGCAGTTGACAAAGTGCTGGATGGGTCTGTCTCCCTGGTATCTTTGGCTGCGTTTAGTGGCTTACTTGAATTCACTTGCTGGCTTTTGGTTGTGGGTGGTTTGTGGGTTTTTTTCGTTTGTTTTATTTTTTTAAATAGGGTACAGGCGGGTTATATCACTGGAAAGCTAGCAGTTCTTTGCGTGCTTTAGTGGTAGGAGAGGAGACTAGTAACAGGTAGTTCAGCACACCTTGATCTGTTACTGCAACAGCTGATAGAGGGGGCAGTGAGGTGGAGAGGTGAGAGCAAGGTTGGACTGGCTGGCTCTCCGTGCAAAAGGATTGCTTCAGTTGATGCTGGAGGACGCACAGAACTGCCCAGCATCAGCCAGAGAAGTGCTGAGTTTGGAACATGTCGTGGAAACAGATGTGTGTAGCCAACTTTGAGCTCCTGGGTAGATGCCGAATTCTTTCAAAGAACTCGGAGCAGAGTGTTGATGTTTCCCTTGGCAGCCAAGTCCATCCTGTAAGTAGAGAAAATGTTGGAAAGTTTTCTTCTGTACTAAACCACAGTCTCTCACAAATAACAAATCAAATGTATTTCCGAGTTTTCGTTTGCATTGCAGCTCCGATGTCTGGAATTTTGGTATATTAATGGCAATTTGTAAGGAAAGTAATTGTTTTCCACACAGTTCTGCTAATGTTTAGAGCTTTGCAGACAAGAACAGCTTGTCTTCAGTATTAGAAGACTGTTTCCTAGTACTTGATTTCTCTTTTTTTTTAACTAATTTTTTGTGTATGTGGAATCCAGCTGATGTTTAACAACATATTTTTCATTTTCTATGAAACCGTTTTCAGGCATCAATTCTGTTATCTTTTATTTAAATTCAATTAGAACGTGTTCCAAAGGGAGTTGTGGCAAACTTGCAGTTTTTCATCCCATGTGAATAGCTTCTAAATAATTTTTAAAGTGTTCCTCCAGTATTTGAAAGTACATGTATTGAATCAGTATGTTTTGTTTTCAACAAAATAGTCATGCTGATCAAGACACAGAAAACTTACTGCTTTCTGTGGTTTATATGATGTGATTAACATGGTGTAAGGTTGTGCAATATGAAAAAAATACATCTATTTCATGGTAGATATTTCAGTAAATTCTGCAAAGCAAAAATATGTTTTTCTGTTTGATGAACTGGTACAGTATACAGAGACAGAGTATAGCCCAAGTGGTTTAGTTTGTTGTTTTAGTCTAGCGGAAAGATTCCTGCCACTTTAAGTTCCTGGGGAGTCAGAAGGGAATGAAATGAAAACTGAGTAAAAAGAAAGAGGTCTTTCTATTATTAAAGGAAGGTAAATCTCTTATTTTCTTAAAAACAAAACAATATAAAAAAAACCTACAAAAACCCAAAAAGATAAATAAATGTTGAGCTATAAATGGAACTTTGTAGTATTTGCCTTCCCACATTTCATTTTAGCTATTTCTACAAGGATATGGTTCATTAGAAATTGTACATGAAAAAAGGATGTCAAACTGAAGTGTGAAAAATCCATGTGAGGATGTGCTCCTTCAGAATAACATAACCACAGTTGTAGTTTAATCCTCTGTAGTCCAAGAGATGCCCTCAGTTGGTAGTACTGTGGGCATACCAGGCTTGCAGAGAGAGCACCTGCGTGAGGAAGCCGAGGCATGCCTGTAAAAGTCACAGCAGCAACATGCGCAATATTCCTCCAACAGTTCCAACGCTGTTGCCACGGAGATAATGACTTATCCCATGTCATTATTGATCTATCAACAGTTAAGAGCAATTTTGCAGTCTGATATTGTTTAGCAAATATAGCAACATCTGCTGAACACTTAAAAACTGCTATAAATGTTAGTTTCTCTGAAGTCTGTGTATTGGGTTAAATAAAAGTACCTGAATGATAAGACCTGGAACAGTTGGCCCATGTACACTCAAGAAAGAAGGAAATAATTGCTTGTTGCCTGGTCCAGTCGTCTCTCAGTCTAAGTGAAACTTCTTGTATTTTCCAGATAATGATTTAAATCATCTGTTCAGAAGAAATGCTAATGCAACTTCTATAAGACTCCTGACATTTTGCTGATGCTTCTGTTAGAAGACCTATCTCATAATTTTGAAAACAGTAATGAAAGCACCAGTATCCATCCAAACTGCAGGGCTTAAATGCTCACACTCACAAATTAGGTTAGTTCCAGGCATTCTGCTGCTGAACAGAATCACTAGCTATGAATTGGTCGTTTGAGGTTCTTACACAATGCACAAGAAGGTAGACATCTAAGAAGGATCCTGTCAGCAGACACTGTTTTGTTTTTAAAACATGGAGGCCTGAAATAGCTGGTGAGAAAGATCAGAAGAAAAGTCTCATTTCAGCACATCAGCACAAGACACCTCTTTATGTCCAAGTCAGATACCCCATGTGTCTTTCTGAGTAGCTATAGTGCCTGGAAATGAAGTCCCTTCTTGTACCTTAACAACTGAGCTCTACTTGGGTGGTTTTGAAGCTTTTTAGTAGGATGGCTTGAGCTCCAGCTGTTCTGCATACCAGATAAATAATTTCAGCAAGGCAACCTCTGGCGGCACTAACATATCCACAGTTTAAATCATTAAAAGTGCTTAAAATGTACCTACAGTTCTTCAGTTAAAATTGTTGTGGGATGCCTAAATTGAGAACACTGAAAAAAGGTCTGTGAAAAGTGCCTGGTGATTTTGAAGATATGCTACTTTGAAAAAGTTGTGCCACAAGCAGTGGAAATACAGTGGAAATGGTTTTGTGTGCATAGAAGCCCAGGTCCCATGGGAAGTTGACATTTTTTGGAATCTGAACTGGATCTGACTTCCTGGTTTGGCTCTAAGCTGGAGACTTATAAGCAAATTTGGTTTTGAACTAGATGGGTAATTAAATCATACGTATGAATTAATAGCTTATTCCAAAGAGGATATTTGCATTAGCTTTAAAGTACATTGGTCCTTTTCATAAATGAGAGGTGAAGAACATGTATGAAGTGACCAAAGTCGGTTTAACTGATGGGTGATCTAATTGATCTAAGTCAGTTTTTTTGACTTGGCTCACAAAAGGATGCCTTCGGCAGAGAGAAAACATACTGATAATAAAAGGAGTAATGTCTGAGCCCCATATTTAACAAATAGAATGGAAGATCATGTTTGAATAATTTGAATTATTAAAATTTGAATGTGGACTTTTAAATGAGACAAACTTGAGATTTTAAGCTTGCTTCTTAATGACACTGATCTCAATATGTGTCTTTGTAGTTCCTCTGATTTGTGAATTGTGAAGCTGTCCTGGGGCAAGGATGTGTAGCATGGCCTTTGTGATAGAGGAGTAGAATTCTTTGGGATAAGCAAGCTTGCTGCAGCTATTCTGCCTGACCAGCATCTGTTAGACCCTTGTTCTGATTTGCAAATGGTAGTGGTGCTTGAGTCTTTCAGTATAGCAGAGGAAGCATAATTTTATATTCATCTAACTTACATGCAGAGCTGTGAAATGTTACCTCTAATGAGAACAGCTCTTGCCTCTTTTCACCAAGGTGTTACGAATGCCAAAATCTTTCATGGGCCTGAAAAAAAGACTGGGCAGACTCAGGACAGCAAAGGGGGTCTGCTATATACAAAGATACCATTATTGGATCAACTTCTTTGATTCCTGTGCATTCAGCTTTGACCAATGTTGCAGAAACAGGGTCCTGGGCTCTGAGTTTCTGATTTGACTTAGTGTGATAATTCATACAAACTGTTATCTACTTGAATTACTGGAAGTGTTTTCTGGTCTTTTGTAACTGTAGAAATATCCGAGGACACTCTCTGCTTGTTAAGAAAGGTTTCTGTGCCCCCGGTTAAGTTCTGCTGTCATAGTCTGGGTGCAGATATGAGGAGTGCTTGTTTGTTTCGGGGACATGCAGTTGGAGTGAAGGCAAGGTCTGATTGCTGCGTATTTCGTGTCCACGAGGTGGCTCTGTAGTGCACTTCACTGAAATAGCAGGCTGTAGTAACCGAATGCTTGTTGCCTCTCAGAGTAATTACATCTGCTCTTGTTCAGCACTTTTGAATTCCCTTATCTACTATGTATAAAGCTTTTAAAAAAATACAGTAAGGAAGGTATTTTTCTGTCTTGTTTTGAGAAATGCATCCAAAGTTACAAAAACTTGCCTCAGCTTTAATGCCAGCACTGGCAATTTGTGGCAGGAAACGGTTCCAAGCATGTGCCATCACATGTGAGTTTCAGCTGTATGACATTTTTCTACAAGTAAAAATTCCAGAGTTTTGCACACATCAAAGTATTTGTAATAGAGATGGAGACTCTTAATTATAGGGGTGTTTTAAATCATAGAATTTTTAAGCTTGGGGCTACAATATTTCAATAAAGATTCTTTTTTTTAATCGTGTACCTTTTAGTCTTCCTTTTTTCTAGGAATGTATGTACACACTTTAACATATTTTTAGGTTCTCGTAATGCTCCTTTGAAAAGGAGCTATAGTCTAGCCAATGCTGTGACCCTAAATCACATGAATTGCTATTGCTTTATCGTTTTGTTTGACAATTCTATATTACAGTAATTCTAGGGAGCCTGGAAGCTTTTTGTTTTTTTTCTTAGACTTCAGTTGCTAGTGTTTTTAATGTAATTTTAGGTGTAACATAAGGTAAGCTTCATTACTGTAAAAATGCTGAGGGTAATTCTCAGCTATATAGTGCATGCCTGTGGAAGTGCAGAAGTGATACTTTAAAGCAGGGTGAAGAAAACCTCTTAAATGAGTAACTGAATTAAAATTAATTGTTGCAATCAATATGTGTTGTAAAAAAAAGATATTCCTACTCACATTCTTCTATAAAGTGTTGTGCAGAATAAAATGGCCCTCATCTCATCTGCTTATGTCTGTTTGTATTTATGGAAGCTTTCAAGTTTTTATGCCAATTGGAGTTGTTTTGGCTAAAATTTCCCACAGGAGTTGCTCAATAGTTTATATTCTGCTAAAGAGATTTGAATTTGGATGAGGCAGATACAAAGTGTGATGTCTCTCGGGAAATAGCAGTGGTGTAGAATATGAGAGCTTGAAACTTTACCGAGAAGTCCTTTTGACATGGAAATCTGCCTGTAGTTGGCTGTGCAAACTCTTACTTGTATATGTACAAACTAAATTGAGTGAAAAATCTGTGTATCGTACCGTCCCTGTGGTTCTGAATTTGTGGGCTAGGCTAGAGCCTGTTTCCAGTAATGAAAGTAAGGAGAGAGTGTGCAGAGGTGTGGGAAGCTGGGACTCAGACAGAGATTAGCTGCACTTCTCATCTGATGCAGACATCTATGATAGTTGCTCCTAGAGATGGGTGGGACACCGTCTTCTGTCCAAGTGTAGTCCAGTCAGTCTCTCTCCTTTCAGCATGGGCAGGCTCTCAGACCAGATGTGTAACCTAACAAGGGATGCTGGGAGTATGGAGGAGGAGGGAGTTGGATTGACTGGGAATATCGATACAGTTGTAGCAACTAGGTCTGATTACACAGACAGCAGAAGCTGCTAGGGTGGTGCTGTATAAAGTTAAGAATGCAAAGAGTTCTAGGAAAAAAAAAAAACAAACCCAAACAACAAAAAACCCAAGCTCTGTCATGAACAAGATGGAGGGAGATAGGACTGAAAGGGCTGAAATTGAGTAGCACATGCTAAATAGGCTTTTCCAAGAGCACAGAAATGAAACTTGAAAGCTTTTAGGTGAGAATTAGTGGCAGCATGTCTCTCAGCCTTCTGTGCTGGTCACCTTAGTGACCACCTTAAGATGCCAAGTAACCAGTTTGTGATGTTTCAGTCACTCCCTGCATAATGGACCTGAGTCACATGCTGATCCAGGATGGTTTATGCAAGGATTAATGTAAATTTGCACTGTGAAGATATTCATTAACTTCTAAAGAAGTAAGCACAGATGCAATTTGTTAAGGAATGCTCTTAAAGTTGCAAAGTCAGGTAATCAAGAAATGGGAGGCCAAGCCAAAGTTTTCATTAAGACATGACATCCTTTTCCACAAAAACCCTCCATATCCCCTGCATAGGTATTGATTATCTTGGTTTGCCCTGAGGCTCAAACAGAGGAAGGCTTCTTGCAGGATGACAGTATCAAAGCTGCATATATGCCTTTCTTAGATGGACATTATTTCAATTTCTCTGTGGGGGAAGACCTGGGAAATTGTTTAGAGTGTTTGCTGCTGGTGTGTTTCTTTGAGCATTCATGCTGATGTAGTTTGAAGGCTGACCTGGAAAAGTTCTTGGCTTTTGCAGTCGTAGTTAGGATCAGTAAAGCAGAGAGCATGTGAAGTTGGAAAATACAAAGTACTGTTAAATCTATTGTGAAGTGAAGGGTCTTAAAGTGGGTTTCTGAAATCAATGGGTACTATGAACTTGCTGTGTTTTAAATCCTTGACTGCTAACCACAGATAGTAATATTGTGGGTAAATGATGAGCTCCTCTGTGTTAGGCTCTCTGAAAAAGGAATATTTTGTGTCACTTGGTTTCGAGGTTTTATCTATTGTGAAGAAAATCAGACCTAAAGTACTAAGAAAAATTTTAAATGGGAGGGGAGGATTGTGTGTTGGCATGCTTGCATTTTTAAGATATGGACTAAAAGCTCAAGAATAGACTCAGAAGTATCTCTTGTGGGAGGTAAAAATATCAATTCATAAAGAGGAGGCCAGAAGCTTGATAGTTTAGATCATAGAATCATAGAATGGCTCAGGTTGGAAGGGACCTTAAAGATCGTCTAGTTCAAACCCCCCTGCCATGGGCAGGGATGCCACATGCACTAGACCAGGTCATCCAGGGCCACATCCAGCCTGGCCTTAAACACTGCCAGGGATGGGGCCTCCACAACCTCTCTGGGCAAAAAAAGCCTACAGCACCCGGTACTCCCAGGTGGTCTCCCATCCAAGTACTAACCAGACCTCACCCTGCTTAGCTTCTGAGAGTCAGACAAGATCTGGCGTTCTCAGGGTGGTATGGCCATAGGCAGGACGGAGTTGTCAGAAGTGGGAATCGAACCCAGATGAGGGAAGTTTGGGGGTTTTTTTGATATTCTGAAGTGTTTTTTCTCTCCTTTTTTGAAGTATGAAAACCTGTATCTCTTGAAAATCTGTGTGAAGAACAGGTGAACTGGATGAGGGAGTACTGCCAAATGACCCATATAGATACTGTGATTTTCTTGATTCTGACAGTTCACATGCAGTGTTTTTAATGCCTACAGCTGCACAACACAAACATGCAGGTTGGTTTGGTGGTAACTAACCACACTCTAATAGAGTGTAAGTTGTTCTTTCATTAAATAGGCAGCTTCTCCACAACTAGAAATGTATGCACCTTTCCTAAATTTGCATTAAGGTAATTGCATGGAAGCTCTCTCCAGTTTTAATGCCTACCTTTAAGTTAATTTCTTGCAATTCAGTGATATAAGTTGCAATACTGCAAGCTGTTCCCGTGAAGTTTGTTGGTAGCCTTTCTCCCTTGATGATGTTCATGGCAGCTGAGATGGGTCAGCAGTCTCCTTGGACATAAGTAGCACATTGCAGAATAAAGAACTTGTATTAGCAAGTTGTGTGGCAATTAATTGTAGCACTTTTGGGGCTTGTACAAAGGCCCATTCTGTTATCGGCTTTACTTCATTAAAAAAAGAATGCACTCTGATCAAAAGTCTGGGAAAAAGCTCTGAGTTTTAGAACAATCACCTTTTTTTGTGACAGTAGCATGCAGATAACTCTGAATCATCCTTTGACTCCCTTCCCCATCAGTAGCCTTTTTGCTCTTTGTCCAGAGATTTGTTTTGATACTACTTTTCAGTTGTTGCTGGTCCTGGGAAGCGTGAGGAGACAAAGGTACATCCTAGCAGCTGCTTTCTGTCACTGTACTTCAATTTGAGATGCTTGATCGGAGGAAGCTGCTCTGTGGTAGTTTTACACTAGACTACTGTGGTGAATGATTTAAGGTCCTTGTGCCATGGAAGGAAGAAGGTAAAACTAAAGACTTCTCCTAGAACTGTAGTCTTTTGAACACCAGGATACAGTAGTTGTTTTGCATAGTGTGTTTCCCATCCCTTAAAAAACTAGATGCAAACAAAGAAATTTACAAAGCTGGCATATCTAGAAGCAGGGAGACTAGAACAGATGAAAGTGTAGTTCCAGACTACTGAGTCTCAGGGAAATCAAAATAGTAAAGCTGCATTTGTGGTGTGAAGGGAAGCAGGGAGAGCCACATATAATCACGTGATTAACTTTAGTAATAGAAAGTTTTTGGAATGTTCTGCTTCAACAGTTGCCTTTGCTATTTTTCCAGAGGACTCCAGAGAATATTTTTGTAAAAAAACAGCTTTTGGCATCTACTTCAAAAACCTTATGTGGAGAGGAACAAGGAAAGAACCCAATCCACACTTCAAAAGCAGAAGTCACCGTACTCTTTCCCTCATAACACTTTCTGGTTGAACTGAATTGTTGCTGTGTGTCTGCCTGCAGTTGGAGGTCTCTGGGTGCTACTGTTAATAAAAACACAGAAACATGATCATAGTTGGAAAGGACCTTCAAGATCATCAAGTCCAACCAATAGCCCTACACTAGCAGTTTAATGCAGCCATTAAACTTTTTTTGGTCCACAGAGAGTTTACAGCACAAGTCAGGAATTGCATAAAATCTGAGACTTCTTCAGCTGCTGTCTTAAAATATACAAAAATGCTTCTTATATCTAGGATTATTCATAAACTGAATTAATTTTCATACATTTCTTTTCTTAAAAAGATTATTTTTTTCTTGTTCAAGTAGAGTATAATCCACATGCAAAATAGAGAATATCTTTAATTTCAAAATGTGGGGAGATATTCCAACCTGTCTTTATTCCTGTATCAGTTTACCATGGATGTCAAGTCTGTGGTTTTTAATTCACTTCAATGTTAATTAATCAAATTCTTGTAAATGAAGAACAGGAAGATTTACAGGTTAGCAATGTTTTCTGGTTTTAATATACCAGCTATAATTAATTTGATTTTTAGACTACCTTTCAGATTGTTTGTAAGCTTGCACAGGATTCACAAGTCTGCTCCACAAGTGCAGTGCTCCAAACCGCAGAAGCCTCAGCAATCCCACTGTCTTACCTCATCTGGAGCGAGACATGTTGTGTGAGCAAGCTTCTCTATTTCTATTTACAAAGGGAGAAACGATTCTTTTTTTGTCTGCTCTTTTCTCAAAGCTACTTTTACACTCTCCTCCAGTTTGCAACCTCTTTGTTTCTACGTTAACTTACCTTCTTAAGTTATAGGTCACTGAGGACTGTAAAAACACTTGGGGGGGGAGGGGAAAGTGCTACGCAGAATAGTGCACTTCAAAACACAGTGTGAAGAAGGGAGCTCAAAGCAAGGGAGATCTCTTAAAGAAACAAAGTATATTCACTATTTTGTTCTGGCTGTAAAATGTAGACAAGTTAGAAACTTATTTCCTGCATAGCTGCTAGCTTTCCTGATGCCTAAATGTTACAGACAAACTATAGGGGAAAAAAAACCCTCAAGTCACCCCAGGGGATGGGAGGTACAAAGTGTAAACAGTGCAGGACTTCATAGCCTGCTAGTAAAGATCTTCCTTGAGGCAAGTAGAGTTGTCTTGGGATTCTTTGCCTACCCCATCTGTGCTTCAGACTTGGTCTATGTTCTGTTGTTCTCTGGTTGACACTTTTGCTTGAAGAAAATATTTTTAAAACAACATAATTATATTGGTATTCAGATGCAAAGTCTTAATTTGTTTCCATGGAGAAGCAGTATAGAGCTTCCTTTATAAAAGCAAACATAAGGACTTTGACTATTGCAGATGCATCAGGAAAACTGCACCAGTGAGGTCTACAATGACATTTTTCTGTTGTTTTTCTATTGGTTTTGTCTTCACTAGCTGTGAAGTGATATTGCCTCCAACATTTCAGACTCATCCTCTTATCAGCCTTTAACACTCCTACTTTACTCTTTTGGGCATTGAATATTTCATGTTATATTTAGGGAGAAAAGCTTTGTGAGTGCTTTGACTGTTAAAGATGTGTAGGCACCTGTCTGAAAACAAGCAAGAGCAGAACGTGTGAGAACCTACAAAGAAAACAGAAGAAATAATGCTTGGAAAAGGAAGTTGCTGCTTTGTTCTTGAGACAAGAATTGTTTGATGGCAACATGGAGGAGGGTGAATGTTATTTATTAAAGTTTTAATAGCACTGGAAGACTCCAGTATCATCAGTGACAAACGTTCCTTTAGAGTTATGTTAGAGTTACAGTGTGACTCAAGCAGGTGGTGTTTGCATGAAGAATCTTGGAGTCTAGTGTGTGTGATGCAAGCAGTTTGTTTAGCTTACAAATAAATGGGGCAGTGCCCCAGCTGGTTTATACTGGCTTTGAATTCAGTGGACTTGAGTTGATTTTTGTCTGCTAACCTTGTTCCCAAATTCTTTTGACTGTTAGGCTTGCTTCTATCCCTTGCAGAAGCTGCAGAGATCTGAGCCTTCTTCAGCAGCATCTTTCAACTAACGGAAAACTTAAAATAATTTTCCTCTTGCTAAGTGCACATGCTTATTGCAGTTCTGAGAGTGATATTGGGAGTAGTAAGTCCAGATTTAAATATCCTATGTGCTGAAGGCTCCTCTTCTCAGAAGGGTGTATTAGTGAAAAGGGTTTGGTTTAAAAGAGTTGACTTAATGGATATTCTTAACACTTCATGTATTTAACATTGTGCAAACTCCATTTGACTGCAGTCTTCTGTGATACTTGCTAATTTCCATTTTGTGATTAAATCCCAAAATTACAAGGGGCACCAACTATGGCTTTTCTTCTGTTTGCATGGAAGCATGCAAATCAAAACAAAACAAAACAAAAAAAACCCACCAAAAATCAATTTGGAATCTGTCTTGTTGTATCTGTTCTTAAATTTCAAGTGTCCTTGGAGTGTTAATATACCCAAGTCTGCTCATGAGTTGGAATTCTGGTGAATAGTAAGTGCTTAACTATAGAAGGGTGTTTGGTCCAGGGGTGTCAGAAATGATACTCTAGCACAAGGTCCCACTTCCCTGCAGAAGTAGTCAGTCTGTGCCCAGGATGTGGAGCTGAATTGGACAAAAATTAAATTCCAAAATATGATGCAGGGAGAATGTGAAATGCTAGGTTAAGTTCAAATGATCTCTACATGAATAAAGAGCAGGAATTTAGCCTGGTTCACTGACATGTGCTCCTGAAGATAACGCTGCTTTGACATTAGCTCATTCCTCACTGACTGAGAGTTTTGTAGCAACTCCCACCACCACCCACAGAAGCTTTCTGTCAAGCAATGTGCAACTAGTAGCTATAAAGCAAAACAAAAAAATTTAAAAACCCAAACAAAAAAACCCACAAAAACTGAGAAGCCTAGTGTTGAAACCTGTTATGCCAAAGACATATGTCACTGATGCTGCACATAAATGTTACTCTCCCAACAAATGCTGTTCCTCCCACCCCAAGACTGCCATGTGACTCATTATTTGAATAACAATTTTACATTTCTATACCCAAGCAAACATAAAGGGAAACATCTTAATATCTTGTAATACTTATTTGTCATCAGTTATGAGCGTGTATACATGGGTGTGTTTCACTAATAAGAGGGAGTAGCTACCCTGCAGCATTGTAAGTGCTTCTCTGTTGCCCTAAAGATGTCGTGCAGGTCCTCCTGTTCAGTAAAGCATGCCAACACAATTGTTGCCTTTGCAGTATTTGATGCTTTCCACATAGTCTCTTGGGTATTCAGCTCATCACAGGAAATGTCTGAAAATGCTTTATATTCACTGACAAATACTTGTGGTTTGGTTTAGAGGCTGAGACAACTGCTTCTAAAAATATATTCCTTTCTTTCAAGGAAAGAGAGCTAGAGCTGCTCCTCTTTCCTTTTCAGTAGCTCCCCCACCCTTCCACACTGCTTGCAGTCATTCTAACCTCTCATTTGTTGTTTAGGTGTGGTGTCTGGGCAGCTTTGTATTGTTTGGACAATGTGCTGAATGCTCATTTACTTAATGTCTGCTGTTTGCCCAAGTATAGAGGACTTTCTAACTCAGCATGTACAAAGCTGTTTGAGGTAGTAAAATCAGAGCCATGGAAGCCTCCACACAGGGAAATGCAGAAGAGGAACTTAAAGCAATTTTTCAATACAGTAGTGCATTTTTTGACACCAGCAAGCTTTCTGAATACAGGGGGCTGGTTTTATTATTTTACTTGGAAGGTCTAGGTATACAAAGTAATTTCCTAGGGGTAGTTTCATAAAGAATTAATGCCTGCCAGTGGGGGTTGCTTATATACTCACTGTGACTGAGCCAGTTTTCCCAATGCAAATTCACAGATAAGATTTTTCTATTCTGTCTCATCTACTTATTCTAGATACATTCCTTTGGAGTCCAGCCCTTCTGGTTTGTGTCCAGTTCCTCACACTATTCCAAAGGTCATTAGGAGATAATAGCCTCTGAATTACTATGGGGCAAGAGCACAGGCATTGACTCAATTTTACACACTGGTGATACAAACTTTACTCCAAGTAAATAGTTTGTCAAAATCATGCTAATGAATAAATAAGATTTTCCAAGTTAGATGATAGGCGTGTCCACCAACAGAGCGGGATTACAGCATTTGTTTTCCCTCTCAGTGACAATTTAAAAGGTCATAGTCAATGCAAGCTTTGCCACTGCATGACGCAGCATGGGCACTGTAAGCTTCAAGGTCAGAACCAGCTATAAAATTATACTCCTCACCACTAAGTTCTGACAAAATTTCCATTTACCTTTTCCAGGGCTGGTGAGAGATGGTGATTCATCATGGTTTGGGAGCAATTTAAACACAGAGCTATTCCAATCACGTCTGTAATGGCCCGTGGATGGCAGATCATCTTGAATCTGTGGTCAGAAGTGAGCCCATGAAGGCTCCCATGGTTGATTGAGCCTGTAACATTATTGATGCCACCTGGTATTAGGAAGTAGAGAGCTGTGGTCCCCTGCCTCTCACAGTCTCCGAGAGCTCGCTCTGTCTTCACTTTTGAACTGCATAACCGAGGCTCTCAGCCACAGTACTGTTACATGTGGTCAGAAACTATCGCAAGCGGCCCGTTCAGCACGTTAAGGCAGATGAACCACACAAGTTCCCAGCAGCAGAGGGCAGCAATGTAACCTCTGTCAAACACTACGTTTTTGCGCCTTACGAAATACTGACAAAACTTCTTCATGGGCTTGTTCAGTTTGTTTACATTAAATTATTGTACAAATATGAAGAAGCTGTTCATTCTTTTCTCCTTCCCTCTCTGTGGCTCAATGCACTGGCTTTCACGTGATTATAACTTTCTGATGCCCAGATAGAGCACAAGATACTGACCACTGGCTGCTCTTGATGGGCTACAAACCCAGTGCCATGGCTGGCAACACACCAGCACTGCTTCTCCTTTTGTTTCTGTTTTGTTTGTGGTTTTTTTCCAGAATAACCTTAGCATAGGCTGTAGACTTCTGGCTTGAACAGGTTACAGAGGAAAGAATTGCCTGAATTAGACTACCTGGAAACAGGTTTGATTTCCTAAGTTTGTGGTTGGTTGGTTTGTTTTTTTTACAATCCAAATGAATTCCTGTCTGTACTAACTGCGATGAGCTGGCAATGTTTCATTTATGCAGAACTACTGAAATGCAGGCTGCCTTCTGGCTTTCTGGGCAGTCAAAAGAAACATTATAAACCTTGCCCATGTGTTGGCATGCATCACTGGGGCGAAAGATGGTTTGTTGCCCATCTCCAGGTGTTTGGTGATTCTCACAGCTCTAGGTCCCCAGAACATGACAGTGTGACAAACTCAGCTTCTTATCCTCTAGTGCATTTTACTCTGCTAAAAATAGCAGTGCCGGTGCTCACCTGGTGCGTGGGGACACAGCCACCCGCCTGCCGCCGCGCAAGGACAGCGTGCCGGGCTGCCCCGCCGGCCAGGCCGGACCGGGCCCGGCTCCGGGCCGCAGGCAGGAACGGGGCCTGCCTAGACGCTGCCCGCGAAGGGTCTCCTATGACAGCAGCTTCTCGCAGGGTGGGACAGCGGCGCCGGCCGCGGCCTGGGTTACATAACGCTACCAGCCGGGCCGCTACCGTGAGGGTGGGCCCTCGCGCCGCCTCGCGCAGCCAACGGAGCGGTGGGGCCAGGGCCGGGCGGTCTCGCCGAGGGTGGGTGAGCTCCCAAACTGCCGCAGCGCGAGGCGGAAGAGGCACCGCGAGGATAAACAGCAGCGGGTGCCGCGGCGGTGAGTGGGACGGCGGCTAGAGGGAGGGGGCCTGTGGCGCTGCCCGGGGCGCTGCTCAGGGCCTGTTGCCGGTGTTTGGGGAGCACGGGGGGCGGGGAATAACGGTTGAGGCGACGGCCTGGGACTCTGGCGGCGCGACCCGTCCCGTCCGGTCTAGCCGCGAAGGGAGGGCGGCGCGGCTCAGGGGAGGCTCGGCTCGGCTCGCTGACAGCCCGTCCGGCACCCAGACCCGCCTCCTGTTGCTACGCGCTGCCCCAGCTCGGGCCAGCGCCCCTCCAACTCCGGGATCGGCAAGGAGAAGTGAAACGCCTCCAAGGCAGCGGGCACCCGGCCCCGACTCGGTCCTGCCGCCGCCTGCCTGGCAGCCGTCGCGCCGTGGTTCGTCCCCTCGCTGTCCGCCCCCGGTGCCACTCCGGTGTCGTCCCTCGCCGCTCAGGTTTGTGGTGCCGCCGCACGGTGTAACGGGTACAGCGGAGCTGCAGAACAGGAGCGGGAGCAAGGCTTATCGTCTCCAAAGTAGCTAGCTCCCTCGGTAGCGTGAGAGAGCTCCCAGTGTGCTACTACTATATATAAAGTAGCTGCAGCACACCTTCCTAAATAGTATAAGCTAAACGGGTAAAACATTTTATTTAACTTCCTTTTAAAAATTGCATCTGTGAACGAGCAGCAGCCTGGCAGAAGGGTTCAGCTGTGTCCTGTAACTTTTCCTTCATAGATGTCAGGCTCTTTCCAAAGTGTTACTGTCAAATTTCTTTATCTCTTGGTCCCTACGCTGCCAGGACTGTACTGCAGTTTGCAAACTCTAGATAGTTGTGGGTTTTAGCATAAATGATCATAGAATCATAGAATCATCTGGGTTGGAAGGGACCTCCAGAGGTCATCTAGTCCAGCCCCCCTATCGTGAGAAGGGACATCCCCAACCAAATCAGGTTGCTCAGAACCTTGTCTAGGCTCACCTTGAATGCCTCCAGGGACAGGGCCTCAACCACCTCTCTGGGCAACCTGTTCCAGTGTTCCCCTACCCTCATGGTAAGGAACTTTTTCCTAATGTCTAATCTAAATCTACTCTTCTCTAATTTAAAACCATATGATGATTAATTGTGAAAATGATGGCTTCAAGACACTGCTTTCTTTTGCAAGTTCATCTGAGCAGGATGCCTGGCATCCCCTTTGCCTCAAATTGAAGCCTGGCTACCTTAAACCATTAATGAAAAAGGCTAACACTGTGCTGCCCTTACCTGCTCCTTGCTGCTACATTTGGATGTTACTTTTAAGCCCTTGGTAGGCTGCCTGCCATTTGGAAATCTTTGTACACAGTAGTTGTTTTCTGGGGAAGGAATTTTTAAAATGCCACAAAACTCTGAAAGCTGATTGGTTGCCTTCAGTTGTTTTCCTTCTTTTTCTAAAAGTGTCTCAAATCTGTGGGCTGTTGAAATGCACATCAGCTTGGTACAGCCTCTGTAGTTGCCAAGTGTGTAAACCGGTTGGATCTCAAGGAAATGTAACTCCCTGCAGTCAGTCCCGTGGTGACTTTTATTTCAACGAGTAGCAAACATCTTTTGGTGAGTCACAGGGCATTGTTCCCTGCAAACTGTCAGGAAGTGGAATCTGACAAAGTTGATGTGCCCTCCATAAAAATGGTTTTCCCCTACACCCAGTGCTGTTTTCACATTCTTCGTGAATCATCATGTCCGGAGTCCTCTCAAATTCCCAAGGAAGGGAGAATTAGCTACCATTCAGGGTGTGGTCCTGTGGTGCTTGCCCCAGTTCTTGTATTCCTTCTTCTGATAGTTCCAGTTCTTTCCATCACAGAATCATTACGGTTGGAAAGGACCCTCAAGATCATCTAGTCCAACCGATAGCCCTATACCACTCTTATCCCTAAATCATCCCCTGAAGAAACACATCAATCCTCTTCTTAAAAACCTCCAGGGATGGTGACTCCACCACCTCTCTGGGCAGCCTATTCCAATATCTCACCACTCTTTCAGTAAAGAAATTCTTCCTAATATCTAATCTAAACCTACCCTGGCACAACTTAAGCCCATTCCCTCTAGTCCTGTCGCTAATCACAAGGGAGAAGAGGCCAACAGCCGCCTCCCTAGAATGGCCTTTCAAGTAGCTGAAGAGAGCGATGAGGTCTCCCTTCAGCCTCCTCTTCTCCAGGCTAAACAACCCCAGCTCCCCAAGCCTCTCCTCATAAGGCCTGTTCTCCAGACCCCTGATTAGCTTAGTTGCCCTTCTCTGTACCCTCTCTAGTAGTTCAATGTCCTTCCTAAACTGCAGTGCCCAAAACTGCACACAGTACTCGAGGTGTGGCCTCACCAGTGCCGAGTACAGTGACAAGATCACCTCCCTGCTCCTATTCCTGATACACGCCAGGATGCCATTGGCCTTCTTAGCCACCTGGGCACACTGCTGACTCATGTTCAGCCACCTGTCGGTCAGCAGCCCCAGGTCCTTCTCTGCTGGGGAGCTCTTCAGCCACTCTTTCCTGAGCCTGTATTGCTGCTGGAGGTTGTTACAACCAAAATGCAGGACTCTACATTTACCCTTATTAAAATTCATCCCATTGGCCTCTGCCCATCGATCCAGCCTGTCTTCATGTATTTCACTGCTTTTCCTTTCCCTCCCATCGTGATCAGGACTTTTACTATGCTTCCAAGTCTGTTGCTGGTGCGTATGTCCTCTGTGTGGCCTTCATGCACTGACCTCCATTAGAACAGTGTCTAGCTTTTCCTCTTGTTTAAGCCCCTCCAGTTACCTGTGGTTTCCAAGTCATCCTGAAAACCTCTGTGTACACTTGTGGATGCTCAGCCTCAGAAAGTGGCTGTTCCTGCACCCTCATGGCTTTGAAGAGCAACACTACTTACTGCCTGAGGAGATGCTCCAAACCTAGCACTTGCATTGCAGCTTCAAAAAGATTACTAGCCTTCATCTTTTAGCAGAGCGTCTGTTGGAAACAAGGTTTATGCCATCCCTTTAATACATGTAAGGACATGCATCTTGCTATTTGACCATTATATAGTATTTTATTGCCATTTCCTAGTCTCAACTAAGTGTGACATAAGGAGGATAGCTCCAAGGTAATTAAGTTCTTGCAAATTGTGTAGAAACAGACCAAGAGGTAAAAGCAAGTCTAGAGTCAGACACTTGCCAGTTTTATCCAGTTTTTGATTTAGTGACTGAGTGATGAGTTCATATGTGACATCTGGCAATAAGATATTTGGTGTAAATGAGGTCATAAAGAGAAAAAGAGAAGGATTTTCTGGGCGAATGCCTCTGAACTGGCAATTCCCTCAAAGCTTCAAAGAAGATAAATAACTCTGATTTGATATCTCATTTTGAACATGGAAACAGAAAATCTTTGTACAGTTCAGTATAAATATTTAATCAATCAAGGAACACAGTTCTATAGGACTTCTGATTTCCTGAGTTGTGCTGGTCACAAAGCACTTTGTTTTTATGTCTCTGCATCTCCAGGGCACAGCTTCTCTCTTTTTTTTCTGCCAGGCACACATTTGCACAAATACATCAAGTACAGAAGGGCTATGATCTCAGCTAATGTCTTTAGAGCTATTTTATTTTGACAAAGTTGGCCAACAGTTTCAAGGCTTACAGAATGTCATAATATAAGCAGAATTCTCCTGAAACCAAGCAAAAGTGATGATTGCTTATCCTGACTCAAAATAATGTATTCCTTGATGTGGCTGGGAGGGCAAATCCCACATAATTTGTAGCAGTGACAAGATCCTGGATTTTTGTTTTGGTTAGGGTTTACTTTTTTTTTTTTAACTGTTAGTTCTTGTGAGCTGAAGATGGGGTTTCATGGCACAGCTATGACTTGTCCTGTCAAATTTGTTCTACCATATACACAGGTGCAATGATACCCTTAGAAAGGGTCCCTTTATAATTGCATTGTATGTAGCCACTTAAGAATTGTGGGTTAAGTGTGAATCCTGGCAATTCAGTTATCTGAAAAGAAAAAGCCACATGGTTACAGGAAAAATTCTTGAACTCCGAGGATCTTAACATAGGGTGTAACTGGCAAGGGATTTTTTTACTTGGCACAGTTATATGAATACAAAAGTAGTCAGGCACCTGAGATGAACAGGAATAAAATGCCAGGTTCCTAAATATGTCTTTGAGTCTGGCTAAAAACCTTCCCATTGTCTTTGGCATGTAAACAGTGCATTACTTTAATTCTTCAAGGAAAACACCTCTTAAGGTAGTGCTTATTGATGGTCAGTAATGTTTCAGCTTTCTAAGGCTTTGTTTGATTACAATTCTATGAAACAAAAAAATGCAAAGCAGGTGTTCAGGGTCTTTGATCATGCAGGTCTGCTCTGCAGACAACTGAATGGTAGGGTTTGAGCCTTTAGTTATTATCAATTAAATAAAAATGCTCTGAAATGACACGAGAAAAACTGAAAAGTGTTTATAATTCAGTGTTTAAATTCCAAAACTCAGCCTGACGTTAATTAATGATAGGCCACAAACTACACATCCTTAAATTTTGCCTAAGTTTTGGTCTGAAATGTAATTCCATTGCCTATAGCTGATAATATGCATTTAGGATGGCGGGATTTTCTTATAACATTTCTTCCGTGACTAGCTGCAGTATTGTCAGCGTCAACCTAAATACAGTTTTGTTCTTTTATTTGAAACCTTACTTTTCTTGTTTGTTCTCTAGTGTTTGACTGTTTAGGGCATAACAGTCAGAGCTTTAAAGAAACAGAGTCTTTTAAAATGAGAAAGGATCTTTCCTTACCCACTTTCCTCCAGAGCTGGAGCTTCAGGTGTTCCCTGAGAACTGACAACTATGCAGCATCCTGGCTTGCAACTGGATGAAGGCAGGGCAAGCAGTGAACATTTGTCTGTTAGACTCTGCTCTTGGATTCACTGCTTTGTAGACTCTTAAGTAGCATGAACTATTGCTTGTCATGGTATGTCGAATCACAGGATAGTACTGCATGTCTGACTTCTGCGCCGGGAAAGCTGATGGAGCAGATCATCCTGAGTACACTTCTGCAGCACTTGCAGAGCAGCCAGGGGATCAGGTCCAGTCAGCATGGCTTCACAAAAGGCAGGTCCTGTCTGACTAACCTGATCTCCTTCTATGATGGGGTAACCCGCTTATTAGATGAAGGACGGGCTGTGGATGTTGTCTACCTTGACTTTAGCAAGGCATTTGACACAGTTTCCCACAGCGTTCTCCTTGAGAAACTGGCTGCTAGTGGCTTGGATGAGCACACGCTAGGCTGGATAAAGAATTGGTTGGATGGCCGAGTCCAGAGGGTTGTGCTCAATGGAGTCAAGTCCGGTTGGCGGCCGGTCACGAGNGTTGTTTAGCCTGGAGAAGAGGAGGCTGAAGGGAGACCTTATCGCTCTCTTCAGCTACTTGAAAGGTCATTCTAGGGAGGCGGCTGTTGGCCTCTTCTCCCTTGTGATTAGCGACAGGACTAGAGGGAATGGGCTTAAGTTGTGCCAGGGTAGGTTTAGATTAGATATTAGGAAGAATTTCTTTACTGAAAGAGTGGTGAGATATTGGAATAGGCTGCCCAGAGAGGTAGTGGAGTCACCATCCCTGGAGGTTTTTAAGAAGAGGATTGATGTGTTTCTTCAGGGGATGATTTAGGGATAAGAGTGGTATAGGGCTATCGGTTGGACTAGATGATCTTGAGGGTCCTTTCCAACCATAATGATTCTGTGATTCTTACAAAGACAATGGCTCAGAGTTGTGAGCCCTGGGGAATTCAACTCGAGCTATCTGAAGTGGCCCCACCTCAAGGTTGAGATAAAGGTGGTAGATCTGACAGGGAAGGGCATTCTCATTGACACTATATAGCAGGTTAATAAGCAATCGTTTATATCTCTGTGCGCACAGATTAATTGTATTCCAAGGAAAAATTCATTGGTTTTAAAGCTGACTCATGTTTCTCTTTGGCAGAAACGACTTTTTATGTCTCTGCTAGTGCAAGCATCTTTTCTATGTTATGCTTAAACAGAAGACATGGGCTTGATATGAAGTCCTTCAGGAGAGTTTCTGCTTTGACTGTAATAGACTGTGGATTAATTGGCAGCCTCAGCCTTGGGATGTCACTGAACAGATGCATAAACTAACATACTGAAATAAATTGAAGGAGATAGCAAGAAACAAGGAGAAGTATGAGATCATAATTTCCTTGGAATTCAGATACCAAGCTGTGGCTTTCTTGTTTTGTTCTTGGTTAGTATTTGTTTAGTAGTGTTAAAAGGTGAAATGTTACAGCTATGCTATGCAGGAAGCCTTTTCAGAAATCTGACAGTAACACTTGGGAGCACAAGATCAATGTGACCCATGTAGGATAACTTGTGCTAGAGAACTTACTGTTATACTTGGTAGATATAGTGCACGTCACCAGGGAATCCTAGAAACACTTTACATAAGGCTACATGCTGCTTCACTTACAGTTGATGATGATGTTAATAGTAGAACAGAAGAGAAGACCTGACCACTTCGGGGCTGACCAAAAGTTAAGAGCATTGTCCAAATACCTTTTAAAGACTGACAGACATGGAGAACTGACCATCTCTCTAGGCAGCCTGTTCCAGTGTTTGACCACCCTCTTGGTAAAGAAGTGCTTCCTAATGTCCAATCTAAACCTCCCCTGGCAGAGCTTTGAACCGTTCCCTCGTGTCCTGTCACAGGATCCTAGGGGGAATTGCTCAGGACCTGCTTTTCTACTTGCCCACCTCAGGAAGCTGTAGAGAGCAGTGAGGTCACCCCTCAGCCTTCTTTTCTCCAAACTAGAACAACCCAAAGTCCTCAGCCACTCCCCATAGGACATTGCTTCCAGCCCTGTCCTCAGCTTTGTTGCCCTCCTCTGGACACATTCAAGAACCTTCACAGCTTTCTTAAATTTTGGGGCCCAAAACTGCACAGAGTCCTCAGGATGAGGCTGCAACAACACTAAATGCAGGGGGATAATAACAAAAAATGCTAAATACAGCAGGATAATTAAAAAGCCCTATTGGCTTTAGTAAAAGAGCAGTCAAACCTTTGTGTTCCTTTGAGACAGTTGGATATTACTGTATCTGTACGATAGCTGAGGAAAGTGAGGCATGTGATACTGTGGTGTTTGCCCAAGTGATGAGGAATTCGTTGGCAGAGTCAGGAACAGTGACAGAAGTCTGAGCAGGCAGTTTGCAGGCTTCCTTTCCTAGGCAGGTTCTTCCCACTGTTGGAGAGTAACAGTACCTTGTAACCCCTTTCATTGTTGTGCCTTGTGCTACTAAATAGCAGAATATTCAGGAAGTTGTTATCTTTCACAGAGTGAGAGATGTTCTTCAAGGCTCCTTGAAAATACTTGATTTTCAAGAACAAGTGTACTCATAAGTGCTGTTTTCATTCAGGGAGGCCTACAGAACCAGAGTTCTCATGAATTTTCCTGAAACTGTTTGCATAGTTCTGCTGAGTAAACAGCATAATTGTCAAGGCCTTAATACCTGACTCCCAAACAACATACAAGTTGAATGCGTATTGCAGAGCGCATGATCATCGTTCTCTTCATGTATTGGGCTGATTCCAAAGAGCTGTGTTCTCTGCCACAGGTTTATGCTATGACATTTAAGGAGTATGTGCCATTAGGGGTATAAAATGGGACCGGTCATGTCTGGTGCTTCATGTGCTGTTGAGTCTGGCACCATCTGTCAAAGGCTATGTTTGAAAGATAGATGCTGCTAAAAGCACCAGTGTCTCCATCTGTGAAAAGGGAACACTAACATTTAATTTCATTTCATTTGATGTTTGTGGCATCTGTGTTATAGATGCTAGGTTGGAGGATCTCATGGGTGAGAGAGTAAACCACCCATAGTGGATATAGATACTTGGGTTTATTTAAAAATCAACAAGGTGGGAGCTTTTACTCTAGAAGGTCCCTCTTCATGTTCCTTGCAGGCCCCCTGTAGGTACTGGATGGCTGCCATAAGATGTCCCTGGAGCCTTCTCCAGACTGAACAATGCCTATTCTCTCAACCTGTCTTCATTGGAGAGGTGCTCCGGCCTTCTGATCATCTTCATGTCCCTCATCTGGACTTGTTCCAACAGGTTATGTCTGTCTTTGGCTGTTAGATGGAAAGGCAGGGTGATGTGAGGAAATATGCTCCCGCCTTAAAGATTCTGTGAGTAAATAAACCAGTCTTTGGAGCTGTCAGTTCTTCCCCAGACCATGCATTTCCTTTAACTTAGATGACTGATGTTTTTTTTCCTACTGCAAAAGTCTCTTTGCGTGAGCACTCTTGAGTCTCTGTGAGACTGTAGTTGTGTGAACGGCAGATGACAGTGGTCGGCAAATGTAGGTGATGTTTCATATGGGAGTCAGCAGAATTGGTCTGTAGCTGCAGGGGGTTAATCACAGGCTGTGTGTTAAGTACCTAGCTCGGTAAACATCTGAGAAGTGCTTGGTTTGATTTAGATCTCCAGATAAATAGAGCACCCAAGGAAAAAATGTCTTGTTACCTTGTCTTTTAATTCCAGAGGAGTTGGGGTAGATATCTTGGCTCTGTGACAATATTGCCCTTGGCTTCACATGAGCCTCATTTTTTCCCCTGTACTCTCAGATTGTAGATCTGCTGAGTCCATTAGTTGTTGTCAGTGGCTGTGTGGTGCTAGTGTGAAATACTAATCTAGAGGAAATCTCTTCAATCTAAAAGAAAGGAAGAAAATTCAAGCTTCTCTGTTTTGTTATGTGCTGTGGTTTATGTTTTTGTTTTGTTTTTAATATACAAGCTTCAAATTCCTTTCTTTTAGAACTTTTAATTAGAATTAGTCAGTGCTGAGGAATTTACCTGGATGTTAACAGGCTTCTCCAGTGCTCCTCATGTCATTGTTTTCTTTAGTGCACCTTTTCCATGTCATCTGTCACTCTAGTATTTGTGATGTGCTTTTAGGTTATTGCTACTAGTAGGATACACCTTAGTGTGGGGATTTGCAAATAGATTTTTTTTTTTTTTTACAGTTAAGCAACTACACCAGCAGCTAACTCACATCTTGGATCTTTTATCAGATCTGGCATTTTTCACGGTTTGGTTTTGTTTGTGAATTGGGTTTTTTTGTTTGTTTGTTTTAATGCTAACTGATAAGGTCAAAATACTTTTTTATTTTTCTTGTTAAATGGGAGAGAGCATAATGACTACCTCCTGATCTTTCAGATGCTCAGCTTGCAGGTGGGACAACTGAATTATTAGCCTGCACTTAATGATTAGGTTCTGCATAATGATTCATTATTTACACAGAGTGAAATTGTACCAGAAAGAGAGACCAAGAACTTGACACCTATCTGTGCCACTCCTGCCAGTACCTCCAAACCCAGTACTTAGAACAACCTGAACGCTTGGTGTGGGTGTTCCTTTTCTGAAAAGTCCTTTCACAGCAATTCCAAACCTGATTCTTTGGGAAGTAGCAATTGCATGGACGCTCCCTTTATACCAATGCTATTCTGATTCAGAATTAAAATATAGAAATATGCTCTTTCCCAGAAGATGGAAATTTTGATTATCATATATCCCCAGGCTGCATTTCATTTGTTAACTGAGAGATTCCACCTCTGGCCAGCCTATGATACTAACCTCCACTAATGCTTTGTAGGCTTTTACCTGAGCATTTTCATTCTTTTCCTCCCAGTCTTGTTGTCCTTGTAATCCTTCCACATCATGACCATCTCTGAGATTCCTTCTTAAAGCTCTTTTGCTGCTATATATATGGAAATTTGACCGTGGTTAGGAGGCTGCTGCTCTGCCTGTGGCTTTTCATACTGACTAATACTGCATCATTGCTCCTATGTGTGTCTCTTCTGTTTGTATCCATGTTCTGCTTCTTCTCTTCTGCCTCAGCAGTAACCCTAGTGAATAGACTGATAAGAACAAGTCTATGGGCCCTGATGACATACAGCCTAGGGTACTGAGGGAACTGGCTGATGTAGGTGCAGGCCCACTCTCCATCATATTTGACAAGTTGTGGAGGTCAGGTGAAGTCCCGAGTGACTGGAGGAAGGGCCACAAAGATGATCAAAGGACTGGAGCACCTCCCCTACGAGAACAGGCTGAAGGAATTGGGGTTGTTCATCCTGGAGAGGAGAAGGCTTAGAGGGGACCTTATAGCAGCCTTTCAGTACCTGAAGGGGGATTATAAGGCAGAAGGTGAGAGGCTTTTCTCCTGGTCTGATTGCAACAGGACACAAGGGAATGGCTACAAGCTGAAGGAGGGGAAATTGAGGCTGGAGATTAGAAGGGGGTTCTTTACCCAAAGGGTGGTGAGGCACTGGAACAGGTTGCCCAGAGAGGTTGTGGAGGCCCCATCCCTGGCAGTGTTTAAGGCCAGGCTGGATGTGGCCCTGGATGACCTGGCCTTGTGCATGTGGCATCCCTGCCCATGGCAGGGGGGTTGTAACTAGATGATCTTTAAAGTCCCTTCCAACCTGAGCCATTCTATGATTCTATGATTCTATGAATTGGGGATGCCACTGCTGCTCTATGCATGCCACCTGCAGCATAGTGGAGTGCTGGTTCACAGCTAGGACCTGAGCCTCTGCAGAATGGTAAGAACACATAGCACAGTCATAATGGTCTTCTTGGAAGAAATTTTTTTAAACTGCTGCTCTTGTTTCCTACCTGAGATGTTTCATAGCTTTCTATCAGAGCTTAGACAATGCTTTATAATGATAACCCTTGTGACCCTACTGGGGTGCCAGCTTCTATTTCCTGAACAGTTGGTGGTCTGGTGCATCACTGGCTGTTCAAAGATGCAGATGATGAGTAGGCAATGAAAGCAGCCTGGCCAGAGTATTACTTAAGTATGGTAGGTTAGTCGGAGGGACAGTATAGTCATTTAGCTCCATGGGTCACACTGGATTTGCAGAAACACATTTCCAGTCAGGTAATCTTAAGATCATCCAACTGGTTTTCTTACAGATATAATTGAGTCCAGGCTAAAAAAGGGGAGCCATTCAAATGCTTTACACTACCACAACAGAAATGATATTTGGCCTGAAGAGGGGGGAAAACATTGTTCCATCCTTTGGTGAAACTGAAAAGTGTGTTCTTTGTTTGGGAAAGAAGGGAATGGCAAGTCAGTTGTGGGAACATCTGGAATATTTTCCTGAAATTACAGCTTTCTTTTAAAATATGGGAAAATGTAAAGTCGAGTTGGGTCTAAAGAGAATTATGCTCAAGTGGTGAGCTAGGATTTATATATTTAAAATATATTGTGATACTAACTTACTGAAAGTTTTATGGGGAATGCTGCTTTTCTGAGTGTTAGCTTGATCCTTTCCTTGCTGCCTCCAGATTGTGACTGTCTGTACTCACCGGGGTAGCTGGGTCTTTGCTTTCTAGGTTAGAAATACAAAGAGACAACTTCATACTTTGTTTTAGAAGCTGCTGCATATAGTTGATTTTAGCCATATGTGCTCTGCTTTCTCAGTACTTGTAGTTTCAGTCCTTTTTTTTTTATTTTAACAGGACTATGGCAAATTTACAGTGACTATGGGATTTACCACAGAAGAGAGAGAGCGGGGGAAAAGCATGTTAAGGGATTGATTCATGTATAGGCAAATTAAACTCCACTATTCAAACAGCAACACAATCCTAAAAGAAGCCTGGTTGAACTGCTTTCCAGTTTACATTCCCCCAGGCATCATACATTTCAGTCTGCAGGTTGATGTGTTTTGAGATGTTCTTATAGTTCCTCAGGATTATTCATGTTAGCAAAGCTAAGAAGACAGTTGGAAAATAGCTGGTATATTTGTTCCCTCTCTAGAGGTACTGACAGCGTTGATAGCTACTAAAATGTTCCTTCTCTTGTGTCCCTTGGTTTTTTTCACTATTGGTGGCAAAACTCTCTGTTTGGTTGGTTGCATTGGGGCCACCATTGCACATGAAGGTCACAGCCTAGCTAAGGCTACTGGTCTTCAGTTAATCCTCTGTATTAACAATTTCACAGGGTTAGACTGATCGACAGTTTCTATGTCATTGTTATTCTACCTAGATTTTTCACCCCATCTTTGTTTCTCTCTTCATTTTTTCCCCATGGTATTCACTAGTGCTGCATGATTGTGAAATGGGTGGAGAGGTTCCTAGTTTTATCCCTGTTTGTATCGTAACTTCTATTGAAAGTAGAATTTGAACCAACTTTTTTCCCCCATGTTTTGTTTTCATTGATTTCTCCACCTTTCCTCCTTATTTTTATTGTAATCCTAGAAATGCTACTTAGTGTAGTGCAAATTGTGATACATAGCAACTGTAAAACTAGTGAGATTGTTGGCCATGTGGACTTGCTTTGGATTTACACTAGCTTGAGGGTAAGTGAAATCTTGTTTGGTCCTAGGTTATATTAACTAGATTTACACCATTAGGATGATAGCATGACCAGCAGGACTAGGGAGGTGATTCTCCCCCTCTACTCTGCCCTTGTGAGGCCCCACCTGGAGTACTGCGTCCGGTTCTGGGCTCCTCAACATAAAAAAGATGTGGACCTCTCGGAGCGGGTCCAGAGGAGGGCCACAAAGATGATCAAAGGACTGGAGCACCTCCCCTACAAGGAAAGGCTGAAACAGTTGGGGTTGTTCAGCCTTAAAAAGAGAAGGCTTTGAGGGGATCTCATAGCTGCTTTCCAGTAACTAAAGGGGGACTAGAGGATAGAAGGGGAGAGACTTTTTAGTTTCTCAAACTGTGACAAGACAAGGGGAAATGGCTGGAAGCTACAAGAGGGGAAATTTAGATTGGAGATTAGGAGGAATTTCTTTACCAGGAGGGTGGTTAGGCACTGGAACAGGTTGCCCAGGGAGGTTGTGGATGCCCTGTCCCTGGCAGTGTTCAAGGCCAGGCTGGATGTGGCCCTGGGCAGCCTGGTCTAGTGATTGTCATCCCTGCCCATGGTGGGGGGGTTGTAACTAGATGATCTTTAAGGTCCCTTCCAACCTGAGCCATTCTATGATTCTATGATTCTATGATGCAAATAGCAGTGGGTGGGTAGGCCAAACCAGTGGGCTTCAGTGAATGTCTAACAGCAGACATACCCAGTGAGATCATGATTAACTGAGCAAAAATGCTGCTTTATATTTTCCAGTAGTTTTGAGGAATCAGGCATGGAGAATTCATCATGTGCTCCATCACGAGAGACAGCTAATGCCTACAAAGTATATTCAATTCAGCCAAACTGTGCAGCAGTGGTACTGCCTGAAAATACCAGCTAACCTCTTTCTCAAGCAGAATCTAGATTGGTGTGTCAGTCTGTGAAGGGAATCTCCTGCTAGAAGCTGAGAGTAAAAAAGAAGTGGAAGTTAAAGTGGGTAGAAAGGTAAATTAAAATTGTATTAGAGGTTGAGCTAATGATTTCTAAAAATCTCAGCTCTGACATGTACCTGTCTGCACTTTTACTTGTTGCTGGTCTTCATGCTGTGTGTTCTGGACTAATTCCTGTTCAGCAAACATCTGTCAGGCATAATAATTTCAAGCATTAATCCTTACAGGAATTAACCAGCTTGATAGTTGATGACCTGAACTAGATAGTTTCTGGGGATTATTGCTATTTAAATCTTACCTACCTTTCAAACAGCAGTAGCATGCCGTGCTGGGGTTTTTTCTTTTCTTTTCTTTTCTTTTCTTGGGCTGATATGTCTTTAGATTGCCATCCCCTCTTTCACTCCTACAACATGGTAAAAGGCAGAGAGGAAATCCTGTGCTGCCTCTGACATGAGTAAGGAGGAAGCCGCTGGTTTCTCTTCACACTAGACTGCTCGTGCTGCCAGCTGTGCTGAACCACTGCTGCAACGCCCAGCAGAGGCTAGGCTGGATTGCACTTGCTGCTGGAAACACATCAGGGGATCTTTGATGAAATCACCACAGACTTTTACCTGACTTTTTTTTTCCAGAATTCCCAGGATTTTGGTAAGGTTTTTGCAAGATTTGTTACTTCTATTTCATAGTGAAGTGAGATGGTCGTGACCATGCAGTGTGTCTGTATCTTTTGGCTCCTAATAACTTTTTAACTCATTTTGTGCTTTCCAGTATATTTGGCAGAAATATACAGGCATGAGTATTAAGTTCCTTGAAATTTCAAGGCTTTCAATTACAATGAAAAGAAGTCAGAAATTAGTGGCCTGTTGGGGGAGAGCAATGACTGAGGGCTCTGGCAGCACCCAGCCAGTGACATGCACAAAGACCAACCCAACTGGCACGTTTGCCTCCAGAGAAAGCCCATGCCTTGCCTCCTGCTTTGTACAAGTGCCAGCAGGGCACTGGGGGAAAGGTGGGACGATCGAGGGTGAGGGCCTTGTGCGATGAAATAAGGCCTGATAAACTGTTTTCTGAGCAGCAGGCCAGATGGGGAACTCCTTCATGTCAGTCAGGAAAAAAGAAGTGAAAATCGCTACCGTGGTACTCCCCACAATGGTTGGAGATAAGGAGTAGCCAGTGAAGTTAGTAGAGTGTCTGTTGGCAGTTGGGAGTGTTGCTGGCACTCAGGACATGATATCAGTTTTTACAGCCCCAAAATGTTAACCAAATTGGGACTGCTGAGATCCTTTCCCTGAAGTTTGTTAAATAGTGGAGGTTTAAGGACCCATATATGACTGTTGAAACATAACCTGGCTGTACACAAGAAGTTAAAAAAAGATTAAAGACTACTGAGGAAATACTATTTATTTCTTTTAGCTCAAAGTTAAGTTTGTGCCATGGGGTATATTACTCCTTCCAGAAGAATTACATATTACTTGGTTTGTAAGAATCTGTATCTTTACACCTTTTCCTTCTTTCAAGTGTTTGAAGATCATCACTGCTATGACACATCTGTCAGGAGATGTTCGTCAAATACAACAGCATGTGTGTGCAAATCCTAAGCTGATAAAAATCCCTGTTGTTCTAAATTTATCTCTGTGTTAGCTCTCTGGCAGCTGGCAGCTCCAGAGATATGTCCCATAATATTTAGGGTGGATTTTCAAATTTGCTCAGAAGTAGGCCCTGAGGTCCCATTAGGGTCTACACAGAGCTGAACTGCCTGATCTTTTCAGATATTCACAGGAAAAAAAAAAAATAGCTTTGTTGTTTTATTGTATTCTATTTCTAGGAGGTAGTTAAAAGTAGATGTTGTAAGAGTGAGAAGAATAAGCATCAGCTTTACTCTCACTGCTCAGCACAGTCATTATCTGTGATCACAGCTTTAAATAACTCTCCTGTCCTCCTCGCTAGAGGTGGGCTGCTGACAAATGCTGCTTAGTACTGGGTCCTGCTGCCACTTTACTCTTCATTTTAGTTTTGATTAATCTCAGTAGGAGAGGGTTTAAATCCCCTTTATGTTTATAAACTATAGGACTTCAGTCTTCCATCAGGCTAAAAAGACTACCAAAAAGGCAGTGCTGCTTCATCTCCGAGGTTTTTTTCATCCCTGTTGTGAAATCCTGGGCTCAGAGCACTGGAGTTGTGGTAGTGCTTGTCTCTTTACAGAACTGAAACCTGCTTCTGCCCCAGCAGCTGCTGGTAAAGGTCTTTGCAACTGAAAGCAGAGATGCAGTCTTGCTGGAGAGCACACACAGTGGGAGGGTGACAAAGACATGGAAACTGCAATAGTTCAGGCACAAATGAGTCACGAAAAAGCAGCCTGTTTTAGTAAATTCCAGAAATGTTCCCAGCCATTCAGCATTAATTTATATCCACCATTTTGCAGTGGTCTGCTTTGTTTCTGACCTTGGGGATGAGGTTGCTGGCAGTTCTAATGGTGTATTTTGTTTGTGATGTGAGCAGGTCTTCTGCCTGTGGGTTGACTGAACACAAACCAGTGCTGTTTTGCAATACAAAGCCTGGCATTATCAGCTTAATGCAAATACTACTTTAAATTATGTCCAGATTGCTGGCTCTTTAGGTCTAGCTTTACCTTGCTGTATGTTTTTGACAGTATTTCAAGTGTTTCGTTCTTGCAGTGATCAATTTTCTTTATATAAACAGATCTCTGTGTTTTGGACAATTTAAAAGTGCTAAGTTTTCCATAATCATGTGCTTTGATCTCATAAAAATAACTTATTTTGATAAAAAACTTCTGTATTTAAAATTAGTATTGTCTTACTTGGTAACCGCTTTTTTTTTTTAATTTCAGTGAGTCTCACTTTCACCATATAAGTATCTCATTAACATCATCCTGGTGAACATGTTTTGAGAGATATACATGAGAAATCTTATGTTTTGGGGGGTTAGCCCTTCAGCTCTTCTTCTCATTGGGATGAAAGATGCTGTGCCCTTAGAGTATTCTTGTTAAGTAGTTGCAAGTGACTTTATTTCTAACAGGTATTTCTAGTAAATACTTGACTTAAAAGATGTATTAGTTTAAAAGCTGTGTGCTTAGCACTCCCAGGTTGCACACTATTGCTCACTCAGAAGCAGAGGAATATGACTGATGGTCAAATAAGGTTTTAACACTGGTTTTGTAAGGGGAAAAAAATTGTATGTGCAAAAAACCCCTAGATCCAAATGTGGAACAGTGATGTGGAAGAGGAAAGGATGCAGTAGAAGGAATGATGCAGACTTGGAGGCAAATTGACATCCCATAGCACTGGGTCACCACATCATAACTGTAGGCCTCTTCAGGACATAGAATTCCTGTGGAAGTGAAGTCCACCTCTAGCATGGATCCTTGGTTGGAAGTGCCCCTCTCTCACACTGACTCGCAGGGAATTTCAGGGCACTTAGCTCAAGGTGTCCCACCAACAGCCTGAGGTTCAGTGCAATGAATCCTCTCTCCTGGTGTGAGACACACTTCTGAGTCCCGACATGTTTGCAGACCCCATACCGAGACCACATGTTGTAGCAGGGCTTGAGGATCTCTTTCTGAGTATCTCTAGCTTCAGAGGGTGGACAGAGGACATTGGTGGTGGAGCCACCACAGCTTGTACGGAGCACAGGAAATGCAGCTTCAGTCTCTTAATGATCCTTTTTTCCCATCCACCACTCTGTGTCCCTAGGTACACACTGACACCTTGCCTTCATTGCTGAACCCCTTCAGACACGTCATCTGTAATCTCTTAGGAGAGAGGTATTATACAGAGGTATTATTCTTTCAGTTGTAAGGCCCTTCTGCTTGCCACAGGGTGTTGTGAAAGCACATTCTTTGTATGCAGCTTAACGTGTTGGGATCCTGATGATAGAAATGGCCCTAGGAGTTACCATGTGACAGACTGCACACAAATGAGAAGAGCCACTGCCAGCCAGCCTGGGAAGACAGGCAACTAGAGTTGTGATGCCAAACCAAAATTAAGCAGCACAACTCAGGGATTAAGAATCACAAGAAAGTATTACTTGGGAACAGTCTACAGAGCAAAACTAATTGACAGAATATATTTGACAAATACTTAGGAATAACCATACCTTTGAGAAAATGAGATTGTCCATACACAATATATGACCAGCAAAAGAGGAATGATTTATCAGATACATTATTCACTCTGAATTGTTCACTGATCTCTAGCCAAGAGGCAGATGCCACAGAGGTTTATTAAACAGTCTATCAGAGCTGTGACTGGCACCCAGTACTGAGGGATTTTACAGTCTGTGGAGGACAAGTGGGAGATAATTAAATACATAAATTCTAGCCTCCAGAGACCATGAGACTAATGCTGTTGGCTTGCAGTGCTTTTTCATTGGCTGACTAATGATGAAACTCTTAGGGAGCTGAGCAAAGCTGAAACTTAGCCTACTTCAGCAGCTGGGGGGGGACAAATTCACAAGATGTAGATTGCTGGTAACCCTGCAGGTACATTTTAGGGGGAATTTCTAAAGCAGATTCCCTGGATCTGGAGAATCTACTGAAATTGTAGAGCAGAGGTGTTTAACTTGTTATTTTCCAGACTAAACAGTCTGTGAATGGTTAACTAGGAAAAGGAAGCCTCTTGTCATCAAGTTTAAAGTCACTAAATAGAGATCTGCATCTGTAGAGACACTTGAAGGGGTACAAAGTAGAAAAGGTTGAAAATCACTCTCTGCAGTGTTTATTGCCCAGAGGCAAGAAATAAAGTGCCTTTGAACCTGGGATGTTATCTATAAAGAGGGCAGAGATAGCTTTACTGCCTAGGGGACTGAGTTAATAAATGCTCTAAAGATTGTTTAACACCTCAGTAATATGGAGATAGAAGATCAAAACCTAAACCAAACAGAAATCTAATGCAGATACTCTGTCTCCTTTGTGGGAAAAAGGAATTCTGGACCAGGTTGCTTAAAGCCCTGTCCAACCTGGAATCATGCTAGACCAGTCTGTCTCCTACAGTCACTTGGAAATGCGGAAGTGTGTGTGTGGAGTGGGGAGAGATTTGGAATGAAGAGTCCTCACCTAGACCTTTTACTTCCAAATGACTTGATGAATGAAATATAAAAAAAATAAAAATGCTGTAGTCAGGTCTACTGATTATCGTTCCTGATACTAAAAGGGAATATAGCCCCAGGACCCAGCTCTGCCTTACTGTCACATGAGGATTCCATTCAGATATAGAAATATTTTTGAATTTCAGTCTCTTTTAATTTTTTTTTTATTTTTAGGAAATGGCTTTTTAGACTTGGGAATTATATATTTTTCCACAGCAGTCTCAGAAAGCAAAAAGATAGCCCCTTCACACTGGCTCTCACCAGAGTCTGAAATGAATCTTTAAGCAAATGGTTGAAAAAAATCAAGCTTTTTTGAGAATTAGCTTGTGCAGAACATGTCTCTGCTTTTCATTTTTCTGTATCAAATAGATAAGAAAATTACATGTGTGATCATGTTGTGGCAGAATGTCTTGCATTAGCCATAGGCTTCCTGTGGATTGTTTTGTAAGGGAAAGGACATGGTTATGTTATGCATAAGTCCTGTATGTACTCATCATGTTAGCATTGCTCAGTTGAAAGAGATGCTTATAACTGGGATATGGACGTGTTTATTTCAAAAACCTGTGTATTCTCTTTCTCATTAATTAGGGCAAATAATTGGTGACTGTCATAAAGGTTCACTGCAAATAACACAGGAAGTGGCTGTGTTGGAAGATGGCCAAGGTGATAGGATTAATGTTTTGAGCATCTAAAAGATTATGCTGGAAACAACTACACCTTTTATTTGAGACCCTGAGGGCTTCTGCACCTTCTCAGGCAGTTTAACTCAGCTCTACATCGGGGCAGCTACCCTGAAGGCTTTCAGTCCTTCAGCTGGTAAAGCTCCAGCTGCTAAGAACAAGATTCAAAATAGCTCCTCCCCGAGTCGACCAAAAATATTCAGACTGGGGAAGACAACGGTCAGTGCTTTGCCTCTGTCATCTGTGTCACCAACTGACCCTCCAACTCCAGCCTGAAGGAGATGGGTCAGAGCTCCCAGCTCTGCTTCTTCTCAGAGCTCTCTTTACATTATCCAGGCAAGCTGAAAAGTTATTAAATTATCCCAGATACAATTCCCAGAACCAAAATTGCATCCACACTCATGCATTTGTATAAAATTTGACACAGTCCAGTGGGGGGTTTTTATATGTTTTTGGTTTGGGTTTTTTTTTCCACATTCAATCCCAGAACCAAGTGAAAAGGCTTATGAAAAATTTGAAGTATCTCAATAATTGGAAAAAGGTCTCCCAAATGGTGGGTGATTTAAATTTCCTGGAGCATTTTTGTATTTATTTTTGTAAGAACTGGTTTCTGGAAACTACTCAAGTAGTGTATGAGTATAGGAATCCAAGACATATTGAAACAATTTAAAAGCCTATGTTCTGTAAATATAGGGTTTAAAAGAATGTGTAAAATGGGAGTGGTTGTGAGAAATGGTTTAAGAAGGTTGGCTTTTTTGAATTTTGAAATAAAAGTAGCATAACTTGGCAAAGATAAAATAGCGTGTTAGGAAACATTGCAAAATAGGATAATCGTATCAAAAAGACACTGCACTTGCAAAATAACTTTAAAAGCTCTCAGTAGTGCATTACAAATATTAAATAAGTAAATCTAACAATACCCTGATGAGAGCTGTTAGATGCACTAAGAAGAATACTAAAGTAGCTGTATTTAAGGAAGAAGCACTTGGAGAAATTTGGCTCTGAGTGGATGATGTGGAAGATGGCCTGTGCCTTTCACTGTGTCAGGGTCTGCCATGGAGACCCAGGTATCTCCACGTCCCTCAATGGCACTTCTTTGAAGAAAGCTATAGTTCTTGAGAGCTATGATTCAGAGCAATCAGCTGATTAATTAATCTACTCTTTCAGCAAGATAGCTGTAAGACCACAGGTGGCGCAATGCTGCCTCTGTATCTCTTTATTTTCAGCCCAGCCCAAGACAAATGGGTCACAGCTCTGGAGCTGGGCAGTTTTTCTGAAGCGAAACTTATTTATAAAAGATCTTATAAGCAAACCCCGCTTAACGTTGCTTTGGATGGATGAGGAGCCAACCAAGACCTTATGGGTCAGGATTAGAGGGACATGTGTTGTTATAGTGGGGATCTGCTACAGGCCACCCAACCAGGCAGACCAATTGGATAAGGCACTCTTATAGACAGATAGGAGCAGCCTCACATTCACAAGCCCTGGTCCTCATGGGAGACTTCAGCCACTCCAACATCTGTTGGAGAGACAACACAGCAGGGCATGAGCAATCCAGGAGGTTTCTGTGATGCATTGGTGATAACAGGACAGTCCCAAGCTCAGATACAGACTGAGCAGTGTGTGGATTGAGAGCAGCCCTGAGAAGCAGGACTTAGGGATGTTTGTTGATGAGAACATGAGCTAGCAATGTGCACTCACAGCCCAGAAAGCCAGTTGTGTCCTTGGCTGCATGTAAACAAGCGTGACCAGCAGTTTGAGGAAGGTGATTCTTCCCCTCTGCTCTGCTCTTATTGGACCCCACCTGGAGTACTGCATTCAGCTCTGGGGCCCCCAGCGTAAGAAAGACATGAACCTGTTTGAGTGTCTGCATCATGGGACAGGGACTGTCACACCACAGTACGAGTGGCCCTAATGGTCTGCTGCTGTTGAAAGTTGGTCTGTGAATGCTGGCTTCACAGAGCTGAACAGCTCAGGTCTGTTCCAGGAGCTGTTACATCTCCTTTGTATTTCTTGTGCTGATCAGAGCCCTGTGTTTCATGTCCAGAAGTACTCTCAGTCATTTAGTCCCAATGATGCAGAAGAAACGGTATAAATACTGTTGATCCATAAACATTTATCCAGTAATCACTTATCCCTGCTTTAGGAGTGTTTGCAAAGAAATTACATTGTCAAATTTCAGGTAGTCAATACCTTGTTCTTCCTCCCAGGCAGACAACAAGTAAAAACCCCATATTTTTTATTTGCAGATATCAATCCATGCCTTTAATGCTCAGGAAGAGTGAGCAGATTGCAGAAAAGACTCCAGAACACCGTAGCTGCATACTTCAGCCAGAATCTGGCTGCCCAGCGTGGAGGAAGGAGGGAGGACAGGACACAGTCGGTCTCAAGAGGCAGTCCAAATCCATGTCAGGTATTGCAGGTCATAACTACCATGAAATTCACCTGGGCATTGGGTCAGAGTCTGTACTAAATTTTGTGGTGCAGTGTGTAGGAATTACTTGGTCAAAATCAGTCAGTGATGTTGCATTGGCAGCTGGAGTAGCAACGTTGTTTCTCTTCCTTTACAAACTGTTGATCTTAATATTGAAATAACATCTTTTTGTGGCTTCCTGCATTGAGTGCTTACATGGAGTGCTTGTGTGTGGCATGGGGGTCTGTAGGTTTGGTTTTTTTGGACAGAAAATCCTTGTGCTCAGAGGAGGGTAGTGTGAAGGCAGAGTGTGAGTGGAGTTTTCTTCATGTTAGATAACAGTAGGCTTGCCACTGCTTCTTGACAATGTTTGATCACCCTCTACTTTTTGTAAGGAATAAGACTATGATAACATAATATTCAGTGTTGGCTACACCATGACTGGAGTCCTAAAGCCAATTTTAAATATGTTCTAGATGTTGCCAGGAATAGAAATCTCTCCTAGGAAATGAATATCACTCCTCATCAGTCTATCCAGCAAATGTGCTCTTGAGTTTTTATTTTACAATAGTGTAACTGGAATTACCACTCATGCGTTCAGAAACTATTTGCCTAGAAGTGTACGTGTGTAGCAAGGAAAATTTTAGAGGAGACAGTTCCTCTACAGCTGCCGGATATAATAAGAAATGTTAATGTGAAAGTGAGTTGATCAGCCAGCTAGAGAGATGTGTGCTCTTTTCTGAAGGTTGGATTATTATAGTTCAGAAATGTCAGTTCTGGACCAGTCATAGCTGGAGAAGGACACAGCTTTCTAGCAGTCCACTGAGAATAACATTACTCCTTTAGCTGGCTTCATCCTTAGGACTCTTGTGATGTAAGTAAATTATTTTAGCTCTAATTATATACCCAGTACCCAGTCATATTTTTTATTGTTTGAGAGAGGGAGTAGCTGCTCTGTGCCACACCACCCTCACTAAATCCAGTACATCCTGTTCTATTCTTTAATCTTTAAGAGGTGGGGTCACGCTTTTTAAACTGCCCTCTGGCTCTGAGAGTTACATCTTTGGATTCTGCTCCATCTGACATTTCTCACTCAGAGAGGCAATCCCTCTTCCATGCAAATGCAGCTCTGCTTGTCTTCACATGGAGGCATGACCTATCTTCTGCTCCAGTAATCCCCATAGGTAGTGCAGTAGCTGCTCTGTAGTGCAGTTCTCTTGCTCTTTTCTGGAACCTGTTGAGCGTAAAGGCCGAGAAGCAATGATTTAGACTGTTTCCATTGCCAGATCTCAGTGTTGTGAACGCTAATGTCTTGTTTCCTCTGGTCTAACGTGGAATAAAATATACTGGGAACTACAGGAGAGGACATCAAATATTGCATGAATCCTTTTACCTCATGAACAGGAACGCTGGCAGGGTGGTGGGAAGCTTTCTGCCAGTGGACAGAAGAAGGATGGCTCTGCCTTGTAAAGACTAGTCTGCTGGGAGTTAAAGTTACAAAGCACCACTGGTCCAGCTTCACCGAGAGCAGTGCTCTTCCTTTTGCCCAAGCACTTTCTTCCACATGAATTATTTCATGGAAACTGAAGGGGGCTGCTGTGGAACTGAATTCTATGCAACAAACTTGGGTCCAGTAATTAAGCCTCAAACTTTGTGCTGCAAAAATGTTTCAGTGATGAATAACAAAGAGGAAGAATATTTTAATTTACAAGAGACAGTGACTGCTTGGCTAGCACTAATTGTAGGATGTGATCCAAAATCATTTAACGTCAAGTGTTTATCTTTTTGTTCACTTCAGCAGAGCTGACCTACAGATGTCTCAGTTATGATTCATCCTTATTAGTCAAGTTTAGTACAACAGTGCCTAAGGGCAAGTGTAGGATGGCTCTCCTCTATTGTACAGGCACAAAGGAGGCCATCTGAGCAGCAGAGAGCTTATGTTCTAAGCAGAGAAGACACAAGAACACATTGACAGAGCAACCAACCATCATACCCTCCTGCCGAAAGAGCAAAGTCCGGACTTTGAACTTCAGGAAGGCAAATTTCCAGCTGCTGAGGGACTTAATGGGTGAGGTCCCCTGGGAAACTGTCCTTAGGGATATGGGAACCCATCAGAGCTGGCAGCTCTTTAAGCATACTCTTCTCAGAGCGCAAGAGCTTTCCATTCCTCTGTGCAAGAAATCGAGCAGGGCAGGAAGAAGACTGGCGTGGCTGAGCAAGCACCTGCTTCTCAAACTGTGGCGCAAGAAGCAAATGTACAGGCAGTGGAAGCAGGGTCAAGTGGCCTGGGGAGAGTACAGGGAAATGGTTAGAAAGTGTAGGGATGGAATCAGGACAGTCAAGACGCAGATGGAGCTGAACTTGGCAAGGGATGCAAAAAACAATAAAAATGGGTTGTAGAAATATATTAACCAGAAAAGGAAAGTCAGGGTGAGTGTTCCCACTCTGACAAATAAGGAAGGAAAATTACTCACAATGGATGTGGAGAAG